>JAUESI010000009.1:366353-436179 GCA_032275145.1 Synergus laeviventris | reverse complement strand
ACAGTCACACCAAACTCCAAAGGCACCAAAGTATAATTGGGTTGAATTGGGTTGAGCGTATAGGCTACACTTACAGAGTACAGGCTAGTGCACCTGCTGCGTGTACTCCATGATCATGAGCACAACTTCAAACACAGCTACAGATTGACTACACAGTACAGTACAGGCAGTACAGTAACCATACCATACTCTGAGCCTGAACTGCAACTAAACTGCTCCGCAGGCAGTCCGCAGTCCGCACTCCGCTCCGATCTGCTCCGTTTGGACTTCGATACGATAGACCTGGCACAATCCACAATGACGCATCAACAATAGTCACTCGTAAGAGTTCAGCGAATGTAGTGAGAAAACGGAATTATTTGATCGTAGAGGGTGCTCAGTTCAGCCTCTTTTTTATCTACGTTTTTAGAGCAACGGAACATAATTCTAATAGTGAGGTAAGTACATCCTAGCATTTGTGAGATGGTGGAATCTTTGAGTGGATGGCGCGTCGTGTTGTCAGTGAAACCCGGTATGGTCGCTATGGTGGCCATTTGGAGCAGTGTGGACTGCCGACTGATATAGCGTCATTACATTCTTTATTCGGAATTTTTAACAACCGACCATTTTGTTATCGCAGAAAAATCAATAACGCGCATTGACTTCCACTGGCCGTATCTCTGTACTTATGACAAATATTCACCGTATGATTAACACCCTAGCCGTATCATTTGTCTTCCGAATTTCTCGATCCAGGTACGAAAGTTGGGATGCGTTCTTGCCAGTGGTTTTTTTTTTTTCACAGTTTATATTACAAGACGCGACACGAGGACTCGTAATTAACGCAAAGAAATCAATTTATATTACAAAGCTATTGATCCGTCAGGTTCTAATAATGAAAATGGACCTTGTGGTTACTTCCTCCTGGAAACGATTTCACCACTGAGATTAGCATTTGGGAATAAATTGCTATTTATAGTGAGTTGAGGAGCATAGGAGAGTGACAAGTTGCTCGATAGAGTTTAAAAACCAAATATTTTACGTTTCGATGGGTTTGCATCTTATTTATTTTATTCACTCTATGAATCGACAAATCTCACAGTATTACAGGTTATGTTGATCTGCCGAAATGGAGTCGATGGATTCGCGTCTCGTAGCGCAAGCCTTGAACTACCATGGTCAACAGTTGCAGAAAGTTTGGGAGAGCGAGCGCAACGAAAATGAGCTTGCTATGCTTAACCTGAAAGAACCCAGTTTTGAAATTTATCAGCAGAGACAAAAAACGCTCAGGTACTTGCATTTGGATTCCTTTCCAAAATTTTTCAAGGATTTTTACTTCGTTGGCCTTGTACAGATCATCTTCAGCAGAGTACTTTACTTCCGGGAAAAAATTCTGACCTTCAGGCATTTAAACGTGAACTTTTTCACGTGGGTGCATCCGAATACAGATTTTGATTCTGTGGATGAAACTGGACTGGACGATAAATTTTTACAAGGCTACGAACACTGTTCGACAAAATTATGAGTTGAACCTGCGCCGGAATTTCTCATTACAACATTTCTCATTTTTTAAATGGTTTTTTCACGCTGATTACGAATCCCAGGTCGAAAAAGTCTATTGCGTAGGAATTTCAGGATTCAGGGTGTCCAGCGGTCGAGGAAATTGATTGCTTATGAAAAAGTCGTATGTTTTTTTTTAAATCAAATCTAGATAAGCCTAGATATTAATAATATTAAATGAAATGAACAAAAATCGGAGCAAATCAGGCAATTACAATAATCTGATTTTCGCTCGACACCCTGCTTGCGAATTTTGTTGCGAGAAAACTGCCTTCAGTTTCTATTTACTGTGAGGTGTAACATTACTTTCCACTTGGGCTTTAAATAAAGTCGATTATTTTTCTTGGCCTACAAATAGAGAACCCATCAAAACGGAACTTGTTTAAACATTTTAGAGTCTATTTAGATTAATTTTGCTTACATTTTGATAGGCTTAGCTGAATGATTGAATGCTATGATGAATTCTAAATAATATAAATTTGAGTAACGATAATTTTGTGTACTAGAAGAACAACTGGTTATTATATGCACATTTTTGAGTTGTAGGTTCTGATACGACTATTCTTATCTATCTGCGCATAAACGAAGCCAGGGTTTTACGTAGAGAAAGAAATATCATTTAATGTGAAGTCGTAATCACAAATGACGAGTTTCTTATCTTGATATATTGTAAAATGTTATGTATGTGTGAAGTCTACCTTTTGTTTCTACATTTCACACTTGTATGCTTTTAACAATAAATATTTGTGGAACTTTTATGTTCAACTATCGTAATTTATTATAAAATAATTATAATTATTGCTTTTAATTTAAAGGACTCTAAACAAATAGTTTGATTTTTTCTGATCCAAGTGGAAAGTAATTTCATGTGAATTTGACGAGAATTAGTTGGAAGTGTCTAAAAATAAGCACTCCTGTTCAGGAAATAAATCAACCCTTAATTTTGTCGGACAGTGTTTTACAATTTGATTAAATTTATGATGAAGCGAAAAGCGCATTACAGTATTTCGAATAAGATAACAAAATCACATTAAGCTTCGGAATACCTATTATTTTGTAAATCGTGAAATTCGAGGCTTTGAAAGAAAAAACCTTTTATTTAAGTGGATATTTTTTGTTGAATTATTTAGATAAATAATGGCACGTAATCGAACTAATAGTTCTTGATAACTATTTATATAAGCAAAATTTTCTCATTTTTTAAGTTGTAGAATGTGTTTTTTAAAGTAAGTCATACCGTTACTTTAAATCCTTTTAATTAGCTGAAAATGTTTTCTCGCAATATAAGTTTTTCAGATTTATGAAAAATTTAACGAATTTAATTAAGATATCATTCCGGAAAAAAATCTTTAATGTGAAATTTTTATCAGGGTGTTTAAAAATGCGTTTATTTTATGCAGCTTTGGCGACAGAGGAAAGAGGCTAAAACTTCAGCAATTTATTGCTAAAAAGGCTGACGCTCTTTATGACAAGTCGAATTTGGAAACATCTATTGAGCCAATCAAACAGCAACTTGGTGATGAAGGTACTATATTAATATTTCGTCTTAAAAAATTTGAGCATCGCTGGATCTGTCATTCAAACAAAAGCTATATCTGTCATTCAAGCAAAAGCGTTTAGCAAATATAGAAGTTTCAACAAAGTTAATAGGGTCAATAAGGGTTTAAAGCAGATCTATGCATTAGAAAAATGTTAGACATCTAAAATATTTGTTTATTAAAATTTTAATCTTAAACCAAGGAAATTTTCACATTTCTGAATTGCAAAACTTATTTAATTTTCAGAGTTTTATGCGACTATGCCAGGACTCGATTCGTTTGTCACAATGGAAAAATCTCAACGCATTCGAAACTTTTTAGAGGTAATTTCCACAATATTATCATCTTTTTGAGTCGTCGATACTAAAATAGAATTTTTTCTTAATGAATAAAATTGTACGTTTTCAGAGTTTGGTCGTGGGCGATGTAATTTATGCACAAGTGATGGGAAAAAGTGCTGCTGGACTCCTTCTAAAGATTCTTTGCAACTGTAGTGATTGCCCAAGAGTGGTTACAGATCTTGGTGTTAAGGTAAATTTTCATTTACAGGTTGAAGTAGATCATTTTGATTTCTGATTATTCCAAGTTGTTAATTTGTTTCTTTGGTTACACTTGATAGGCCTTGATATTGAACACGGCGACAGTGCCGGCTGTGGACAAGAAGGGTGTGACTCGAGGGTACATGGCCAATGATCTGGTGTGCGTCTGTGTGAGTGAAGTAAACGTTGAGGCGGAACGAGTAGTCGCCGTCATGAACGTAACCCCTCGCGACGGTCAGGCTCCGCACCCACCTATGGGTCTTATCCATACCGACGACCTTCCCGATGCTTACAAGTGAGTAACTAACTGGTCTTGAACTTATACCACTACTAGAATAAAATTCTAGTTAAAATTTCAGCTCGCTCGAAGCACGTAGTGAAAATCACGATTGTTTGAAGCCGTTTACACTTTGTTACAACTTAGTCGTTTACACGATAAAGGCACTTGAGAGTAGATCCAAATTTATTGCTACACACACATATACACATTGGGGAAATGAAAGAATAGCTTGTACAGATGTGTACGCTATTTAAGGAAATTACCACCGGTTTCAAGGTTTTTTTGAGTTTATCTGTGACTATGCATCTTAGGTAAATGGTAAAACTCCAGAAGGCTCGCTTCGAGTGAACTTGACTTTAAATTTCATTTTTGTTAGGATTTAATATACATTTTAATGTATTTTTTGTATTTTACTCTCCGAATTTATTCCATTCTTCCAAGGTGGTCACTGAATTGGGAAATATCCGAGATTATTTGTGTTATTAATTAATTAATTAAAATAATAGACAATAAAAGGCTTTTTTAAAGATTTGTCAAGGTCATCCTGTGTTTATAATAATGTCGATTTTACTGGAGAAGAGAGCGTTTTGTAGTTTTTTTTTTCCAACTTTGAGTATAGCTTGGGATTATTTAGATATAGATGGATTATGACATTGTCTGAGGGGTTGTTAAAAATCAATTGTGGGCTCTTAAAATAAATTAAGTTTAGGGGACGAGGTGTAATGATCGCATTGGATACTAACAATATAAAACCAAATCGGTTTTGATGCCTCTGACACGTTTTTATGAATTTAGGTGCCAGAGACTCTCTCTAACATTAAAGTTGATAGTCGGTATGACGATGATTTTATAATATGAATTACAAGCGATTCGAATCATGACCATTGGTTGGCATGACTGTATTATGCTCACTTTGTATCCACATTTGTGATATATCAAAGTAAAGGCTATGGCACGAAATGAGATCAATATCTTTTGAGGTTGATTTTCCAGTTTTGAGAGGACTCGTGGCCTTTCAGTACGTGCACTAGACGGTAGGTATAGCAATAACTTCAGTTGTTTGGTCTCTTCATTTTGCAATTAAATTAAACGAAAAATAAGGAAAACCACAAGAAAAATATTTAAAAGGAAACAAAAAATAATTTTTTCGTATAAGATTTGTTTTGTATTGAAGACAAGAATAATCTTAGAGACCAGACAACGGGAATTGTTACTCCTCGACTGGTCACTTAAACCTCGAGGGAGTTGCGACTTACATAATAATTAATGAATCGTTTAAACTTACAGCTTATATTGTCAGATAAAAATGATGTCGTTCACTTGACACCACAAAGCGCAAAACAAGCGAGCGACCTGCTACTACATCTAAAAACTTTTTTTGGTCGACTTGGAAGATATAATACTCAGGCGTGGCTCGAATCTATCCTAGGGCTATGCAATTTATTTTATCGCACCAAATACTTAAAAACACCATCTGATGATAGGCTGTGTGCTTTTGTGTTGAGAAAACCTATGATAAATATGATACAAAAATCTAACTAAAAAATGTATACGCGTCTTAGCGGTTTTTGCGAAAGGTGAGAGATGAGTTTACCTAATACTGAGGTTGTGTATAACTAAATTTTGTACGCTAAGAAATCTTCCGGTAATAAATGAGACACCGAACCTTCTCCATGGCGCCCGTATCTGTTGAATCGAACTGCTTGCTAAGAGTTGAAACACAGATTCAGATGAACTCTAATATCGTTTCTTATTTTGACTGTAAATTTATAAATTTAGTTTGTAACACTTTTCGATATTAGAGATTTATCACACTAATTCGTGAAGGCCGAAGAGAAGAAATGAGGAGAAAAACGACACATGATAGCACGAATGTTTGGCTGTGTGTAAAATGGAATTTCGAAAAAGGATTTGTGAAACGTATATTACACAAGCTGACACAAGGATCAAAGAAGGAGATTTTACCTGTATAGCACTGCAAGATTGATGAAAAACCTCAAACGCTTTATGTTTAACACTATTCGGTCGTCATGGTTATAGAATCTTGAGTTCACTCTTAGCTAAGTAGCTTCGGTTTGTTTCTTGAAGAATAATCAATCAAGTAAATTCTAGGCAATAACACCTATTTTGTTTTATGATCTAGGAAAGCAATGGACAACAAAGGACAGAGTTTTGAATCTATCATGGAGAATAGCACTGGATTCAACAATCCCAACAACATTAAATACCTTTGCGATTTGATGTCACTGGGTCAAGAAAGTTATTCCAATATGGTTGGTCTTAGGTAAGATAATTATAAACTATTATTTATAACTCGTTCGTCTCTATTGTAAAGAGTTTTCTGTTCGAAGACTCTATAATGAAAACAATGACTAATAACACCAAATTAATTTTATAGAGAAAAATTTCCACCAAATGAATATGGTTCAGAATTGCGACAAGCTCAAGCCAGTAAATGGGCATTCCGCAGTGTAGCGGAAGGAATAGATCATTTCAAAGCAGGACGACATGCAGAGGCATTCCAGTGTCTCAATAAAGCATTGGTGGTTGATCCTCGAAACGTGGAGGGATTAGTAGCTCGTGGCGCTTTGTAAGAATTAAATCATTTTTTTTTAAATCGATTCACTATTAACCTCTTCAATATTTAATTTCTAAATTTTAATTTTCCACAGATATGCAAACAGTGGTAGTTTCAAGAAAGCCATCGAAGACTTTGAAACGGCCCTGAAATTGAATCAAACACACGCGAACGCTCGTAAATACATGGCAGAGACACTCGTGGCTTTAGGGCGGAGTTATGAGGATGAGAAAAAGTTCGAAGAAGCTCAAACGGCTTATGAGAATTGTTTGGCCATCGCCCCGTATCACGAGGAGGCGAGAAACTCTATCGAGTACATAAAGAAAAGAACACTTGGCTCAAGTTCCTTAAATCCTCTCGAAACATTTAAGTCCTTTGAAGCTGAAAATGAAAACACTGAAGGTAAAAAGGATAAGAAAAAACGCAAAAAGGAAAGAAAATCGAGGTCGAAAAAAAGGCAGAGATGGAGTTCGAGTTCAAGTTCTTCGTCCAGTGGATCTTCCAGTTCGTCGAGTTCAGATTCGAGTAGTTCATCTTCTTCAGGAAGTTCTCGATCAGCATCTCGATCACCTTCCCGAAAGAAAAAGCATAAGAAAGATCGAGGTTCTTTGTCACCACTGAGTAAGAGAATGGCTCAGTATAATAATCCACCAGCTGCAAGCAGCTCATTGCATGATTTAATGGTTCCTGTGGCTTCTGGATCAAGAGCTGGAATAGATGCTTATGAGATGCAAGTTCGAAAATTCTTGGATCAGACAAAGGATGACTCTGATTATGAAGAAAAAGTAAGTAAAGATAAAATAAAAAATAATTCGGATTTGTTTATAAGACATTATTTTACAATTTCACTTTTAGAATGAAATAGTCGCAAGGTTTAGTGAGGTTTGTTCTAGAATAACATGATCTATATTTTTTCTTATAGGTGAGGAAATTCTTGGAAGAAACCGCAAGATGGAAGAGAGAAAGGGAAAGAGAGAAGAAACATTCAGAGAATGACAAGTCCAAGAAAAAGAAAAAGAAGGAAAAGAAAACTAAAGATAAAGATAAGGAAGATAAAAAGAATCGCAAGAAGAAGAAGAAAGAGGAGCGCAAAAAGCGTAAGAGTAGTAAAGACAAGATGGAAAGAGATCTGGAAGTTTTGAAAAAGTCTTCCTTGCCAGATTTGGAACAACTTGAATCCAAGCTCAGCGCTTATTATGCAAAGGTTGAAAAAGAAACAGCTGTTCTAAAGAGGTTGGTAATTTTTCATTTTAGCTTTGGTTTTTGTCTGTTTTGAACATTTCATGATCATCGTTTATTGTATAAAATGACTTCTTCTCTTAGTAACGCGGAAAAGCTTGCTGAAAGTTCTCGCCGAGAAGAAGAGTTCCGCAGAGAACGTGAGAGAGAAGAATTGGTCAAAGCTTATCATGAAAGAGAACCAAGAATGCCTTTGACTTCTCAACAACGGAAAGGTAATTAAGAAGTTATTTATTTATTATTAGGTTAAGCAAATTTCCAGGCATTTCTTAACATGGGTATTATTTACAGAAATTCAACGAAAACCACTCACAGACATTTTCGAACAAGAGTCGCAGTTAATTCATCCCGAGCCAAAGATGCCTTCTCTAGACACCGCAGCTTTAAATGCAAAATGGAAAGCTGCTCAAGCTGCAAGGTACATATTTTACTCACAAAAATAATTTTAAACTCAATTTTTTCATATTTCAATAAATATCTTGGACTTGATAGGTGCCTAAACATAGTTGAAAGTTCGACTTAAAAACTCTCTTATTTGTGTATTTCAGGCAAAAAGATGTCCACTCCTCAAAGTGGCAGGATTTATCAGATAAGAAAATGCGAGTTGACAGCGACGAGGACGTCGATAATGAGGTGGAAGAAAAGTTGCAGCGAACGGCTTTAGAAAAGTCCTTGAACATAAGAAAACAGATGCAGCGTGAGTTGGCTGAGAAAAGAGCCGCTCAACCACCGTCACCACCTCTGTCAATATCGAAAGAGTCTCCGATGAAACAGACACCTGTAAAGTACCTTACACAACAGCCTCAAAATAAATTCCAATCAGGTACTTTACAAGGGAACCTAAACAAACCAGGAAATAATCTAGGTGGGAAATTCCAACCTATTGGACAAAGCAGTAATAGCAGTCATCCACCAGAACCACCAGGTAGACCGCCTATGAATAAGGCACACAGTCTATCGAAAGGTCCGAGGACTGATTCTGAAAGTGACTCGGAGCGAAGAACATCTTCAAGAAAGCGAGATTCGAGCGGAAGACCGATGGCGAGAAGAATGAGCAGAGAACGACCACCTAAGCGATCTCGAAGTCGATCTCGAAGTGGTTCAAGTTCCGGATCCTCAAGGTCACGTTCAGGCAAACGTTCCAGATCCAGGTCTTACTCAAACAGGTCAAGAAGGTCAGGAAAATCTGGAAGCTACGAGCGGAAGTATAGTCGCTCGCCTTCTGGCACATATAGTCGATCTCGCTCAAGGTCACGCTCCAGGTCCTACTCGAGGAGCCGCAGCCGTAGCAGGTCTGGTGAAAGGAGATACTACAGAAATAGACAATTTCGACCTTACAACAACAATCGTGGTACTTACTACAAGCCACGATTCCAAGCTTATAACAATCAAAATCACCGAGGAGGTCAAAACTTCCAAAACAGAAATCGATTCTACAACAATCAACAGAATAATCGATACAACAACCGCAGAGGGGGTTTCCAACATAGATACAATAATTATAACAACCAGAATAATCGTGGTCGTGGCCAGAATCGAGGGGGTCGATTCTTCCACAATAATAGACAAGGAGGATTCCGCGATTTTAGAGATAACAGGCGAGACTTCCGAGACCGACGTGCCTCCTCGAGAGATAGATACAGCGACAGAAGCTTGTCACCTGATCCAATGAGGAAGGTGGATGAAGCGAAGGAAAAGATTAATAAGATCCTAGAGAGTGGTGATGATACTTCAAATAGGCAGTCGTCAACTGGACCACCACCACTACCACCGAACAAAAGACAGGAAGGACCTCTCAGCGAAGGCGAAGAACGAGACGATGATGACTACGAGAGGTGGGACGCGGGCGAGGGGGGCGACGCTACGAACAAGGTTGGTTAGGTCTCTTCTTTCGCAAAAAAGAACTGCCGCGAACTTCTTGATGATGATCAAAGTGTAGTGACAAGATGATGAGGATACGATGAGCCACTCGCGCAAGAGATCATTGTGAAGGAACCAACTACTAACTCTCGTTTGTTGCCAGAGCGAGGAGGCGGCGGCTGTACCTGGAGACGATAACTTGGACGGCAAG
Source organism: Synergus laeviventris (assembly GCA_032275145.1). Taxonomy (NCBI): domain Eukaryota; kingdom Metazoa; phylum Arthropoda; class Insecta; order Hymenoptera; family Cynipidae; genus Synergus; species Synergus laeviventris. Next base: position 426,395 of record JAUESI010000009.1, on the reverse strand, counting down.
GAAACTTTCATTGAGCGCATGAAGCAGCGAAGCAAGAATGTGTTAATTCAGAGAGCCATCGCAGCTAAGATTTGGTAGGGACGCTACCGCGCTTTTCTCGTCCCGTATGTGATATAGTATCGCTCTCATCTACCCTGCGGGCAGTTTTTGCATGGAAGTACGAGAGCGACGCTGCCGGTTGGTACGTTTTTCTGAGTTCTCAATTTGTTAAAAGGGCCGATCTTTATATGTGTGTATTTTTGCACTTGATACGACCCTTAATTAATCATTGAAGATTTACGAACGTCTTTCGAGTTCTTTACACTTTTTAAGTTTATTATTTACGATTTTTCTGTCGTTGAAATCATTACTTGCTTAGCATATACATTTTTATATGCATCATGTACTATAGTACAGTTTTAGATAGCAGACAAGACTTTTTGCTGGACAACGTAATCCTCAGTGCTACTAAGAGAAGCTTGCGATTATTAATTTTTTATTAGTATCGATATATTTGATCGATAGTTTTCGAATCGAGTTTTTTAAAAATAGATATTTCATAATTTTGGCTCGCAGTTCTCTTCGCGCGTGGCTTATCGCATTTATCCTCATAGTGGACATTTTTAAGAATCCTGGATAAACCCATCAAGTTTCTTCCTGGCAACTATAATAAATTTTGAGGATTTCTTTCGACAGGTGTGTGTATAATAAAGTTTTACAGGTCAGACGACGTTTACCCATAATGTTCTTTAATGAAATCTTCGAATTTGGTATCAGTTATTTGAAAATATAGAAATCAATATTTGTGCGATTATAATAATATCCATTAATTATTGATGCATATTTTATAATGTACCATCGATCAGTCAACAATCATCTTATATTTTGATGTATGTAAACAAATAATGTATAATTAAAAGTATCGAAAATATAGGCACAAAAATATGGAAATATGCAATGTTCGCTTTGGGTGTTTTTGTTAAGGTAGTATTTTCTTAGTAAAATAGTCGCAAATATTTTTTCATAATCAACGTCCTATGTTTAATAAAAACTAAAAGATTATTGAGATTTTTTGGTTGAGAATTTATGCATGAATTTTCAATTCTTTGAAGAGATTTTAAGATCGAGACATTAAAATAATTTTATTTATTTTCAAAGAAGTTAATCATTAAAAGCCGGTCAGTGGTTCTTTACTGACAAATTTTTATACTCTATAATAGTTTTATAATATTTAATACAAAATAATTTTGAAAAATTCGCTTTTTTTGAAAATTGCTCTTATAGTGGAATAGTTTACGTATCACTTTTTAAATTACAATTTCAGTTGCGGAAGTTTGTTTTCATGTGGACAAAGATATTGTGGTCAGTGTGGAAACTGTTCATTCGCACATGTTCCAATCGTAACTGCGCAGACGTCGTAAAATCCAAATTATTGGCTCAGGCAGTCGGCTCTAGAAGAAATTCTTATTTTCTCGTGTAGTTAACTGTAAGGAACCAATAGTACCGCGTTGCGTGACATCTGCGCAGTAGATGAGTTAGGAGCACTACCGGAAATGTGGAATCCGTTCGTCAATTGTCATGTGATCGTCATTTATCTTCATTCTTCATTGTTACTTCCTCTATGGTCTGATATATGGTAAAGACGGTAAAGATTTAATGATATCTTTATATATGCTTGAGCAGGTATATGGTTGTTATATTTCATATCAGGAAACGACATTCAATAGCAAAAATTGTTTAAATACGCATTTGTCTACTCGGTGTAGTCGTAAAGAGTAATTAATTCATCTCTTATTTAGCTTCTACGATTTTTGAACAACCAAACGTAACAAAAGGTAAGTTCTTTCTAATTTTTATAAAATGATCATTTTTGTGATTTATAACATCTTGCGTCTTATTTGCGGGATTTCTTGATCCAGGAAACAAAGAAGATTCGTAATTAATGCAAAAAAATCAATTTATTTTACAAAAAACTATTGATCTGTCAAGGTCTAATGACAAATATGGACTTGGGATATATTTTCCAGAAAACGATGGATGTTTACTTATGAAATTAACATTTAGGAAATAATACGCTATTAATAGTGAGTTGAGAAGCATAAAGGAGTGAAAAGTAGTTCAATAGTGTTTTTTAAAGTAAATAATTAGCATTTTGATGGGTTTGCATCTTATCTTTTATTCATTTTTTGAACCGAAGAATCTCACAGTATTGCAGGTTAGGTTAACCTGCCGGAATGGAACCGATGGATTCACGTCTCGTAGCTCAAGCCTTAAATTACCATGGTCAGCAGTTGCAGAAAATTTGGGAGAGTGTTCGCGATGAAAATGAGCTTGAAAAGCTTAATCTCAAAGACCCCAGCTTTGAAATATTTCTACAGAGACAAAAGACTCTCAGGTACATACACAGATTTGTCTTTTAACAGGCTTGAAATACCTCACTCTGCTGTCTTTGTAAAGATCATTTCGCAATAGGAAAATTTGAACAATTTTTAGTGTGACGTGGAAACATCTTGAAGTGTAGTTTACATTTTCTTGTCCACTACTTAATTCACCTAGAATTAATTTCGAATTACATAAAATATCGTAAATTTTGTTTGATCGTGTAAGATTCCATTAGATATCAGTGTGATTTTACCTTAATTTTCCCTGGGAAAATGCGACAGTAGTTTAATTTTGTAAAATTAAGTCCTGCGCAGTGAATTATGAATGTTTAGAATCTTTTGATCAAAATTAGTTAAGCATAGAGATAAGAGACTGGAAATTACAAGCTTTTGAATTCGGAAACAATGTAAGCTTTAATGTTTTTGATTTTTGCTGGAAGCTAAATATTTGTCTCGTTTATTATTATAATTTAACATTTTCACCTTCGATATTTTTGTAAGAGGGGAAGACCATTTATTGATGTTGATTTTTTTTTAAGGAATACGATTAAGATGTTTGTTTTTTGCAGTTTGGCTGATTTAGGAAAGAGGTTGAAGCTTTACCAGTTTATCGCAAAAAAGGCCGATGTTCTATATGACAAAGCAAATTTGGAAACTACTATTGAGCCCATCATACCACAACTTGACGGCCCAGGTATATATTATTAAATTACAGACATTACAGTTATAGAACCTCGCTTATCTTAACCATTATGGACCTTTCCTAACGCGGGTAATCGGGAAACTCGGATAAAACGAAATGTTAAATTAAAATAAAACCTTAGTATAATAAACAGAAAGTACACTTAAATAATTATTCAAATTGTACAATTACACATTTTTAAGAATTTTATAAATTGTTTATATTGTATTATATGTATACTAGTTCATACGTATTTATAATGCACAAGACTCGGACTACTAACGGATTACTCTTGCGCTACAGCTCGGATAAGACTGGTCAAATTTTTTTTTCAACCTCGGCTAATCGCGAACTCTGATAAAACGGGCTCGGGTAAGGGAGGTTCTACTCTAATTTGAATTTAAATATTTGAATAGCATAGTTATAAAATAAAATTTAGGTACATCATAAAGAAGGTTCACTTTGTCAATAAGTCAAATTAAGTTTTGTTGGTATGTTAAAAATAAATTTTAACTACATCTCTTAATGTTTTTGAGAAGTTATTTATGTTTAAAAATGCGCGAAACGCATTTTCTCTCAATCTTGCGCAGCCGATATACACAAGTTACAAGCTGTTACCTCCGCCATTTTACTCAATTTTAATATTATTCAATATGGCGGACAATGGCGGAGACAGTAGTCAGCATAATCAGAGAGACTGAACCACGCATTGTGCACGGCGTCTAATTTCCTTCCACCATGGTAATAAAATAAGTTTAAAGTTTATTCAATAACAGTTTAATCTTTTTCTTTAAATTTTGGAGCATTTATGTGAATATATGCCCCTGTGCGTAACGATATATTCTCAAAGTAGGCCCTTTCAATACAAACGTACACACATTGTTTTTTAAAACAAGGAACTGATTCTAATCGATTTTTGCAATCTTCATAATTGATGATAACTAAGTTTTCTTATCTTTAAACCTCGAAATGTCTTTCATTTGTAGAATTGTACGCGACTATGCCAGGACTTGATTCGTTCGTCCCAATGGACAAATCTCAACGCATTCGAAACTTTTTAGAGGTAAATCTCAAAATATTTTCTTATTTTAGACTAAAATCGTAAGGAAATGAACTGTTGTACAAATAAAATAATTCTTTTTACTTTCAGAGTTTGAATATAGGAGACGTGATTTACGCACAAGTGAAGGGGAAGAGTGCTGCTGGACTTCTTCTGAAGATTCTTTGCAACAGTAGTGATTATCCTAGAGTTGTTTCCGATATTGGTATTAAGGTAAACTCATTTTCTTAAAAAAAAAATAATAATAATAGTGTCTTGATTGTTGTTAAAATTCATATTAATTAATATTTCGTTTTTTTTACACCTGCCAGGCTTTAATATTGAACACGGCATCAGTACCAGCAGTGGACAAGAAAGGTGTGACTCGAGAGTACGTGGTTAATGATTTGGTGTGTGTCTGCGTGACAGAAGTAACTGTAGAGGCTGAACGAGTAGTTGCGGCCATGAACGTAACTCCTCGTGAAGGTCAGGCTCCACATCCGCGTCTGGGTCTTGTGGATAGCGATGAACTTCCTAGTGCTTACAAGTGGGTATCTGACTATCCTTAAACTTACTCTAATTTTAGAATCAAGTTCCAAATAAAATTTCAGCTCACTTAAGAGTTTTGGATCAATGTTCTAATCTCAAAATTCTATTTCTTCATTTCACTTAATAAGTATTATAAATAGTTCTTTTTTTCTCTCTCTGTATAGCTACTCACTTTTTAAATAGAGTTATAGGTACAAAGCGTACAAATCTATAACTTAACTATATTTTTAGGTTAATTTTGAATTTCTCGTTTTACGCAAAAAGTATTAAACGTAAACATTTTTTACTCCGTAGGCGAAAGTCTATAGAGTGAAAAGATATTTAGATTAGAATTTGGATCCAACATGTCTGAAGAATTTTGTTCATATTTAACTTATGATATCAGAATATACTAACATGCTACTACATTTTTTGGAATTTACCTCTTATTTGGAACTTGAATATTATTTATAATGCTATCTACAGACTTTAGTGTGCAGCTTGGAGGTTATTAAAGTATTATGTGAGAATTTTAACTAAAGTCCGGTATACTCATGTCTTGGGATGATTTAAAAATTGAAGAAGTGTTACATTCTTTGAAAGGTTGTGAAAGACAATGAGAGAGGGCAAGCGTTAACATAACGATGGATACTAACAATGCAAAATAAATCGGTTTTGGTTCCTCTGACATATTTTTATGAATTTAGGTGCCAGATACTCTCTAAGATAAAAGTTGATACTCGAAATGACGATGAGTTTAAAAAAATGAATTATAAACGATTTGAATCGAAATTGATTGGTGAGGATACATTTTGTTCAATTGTATTTACGTTTGCGTTAAAATTATATCACAGTACTGGTGAAATGAGACCAATGAGCAATGAACAATGACCAGATGATATGAGATCTCGCGTTTATGTTACTAGACGGTAGGTAAAGCAATAAATTCAGTTGCTTGGTCTCCTAATGTATATTTAAATGTAATAAAATAGTAAAATGAATAAAGTTCGCGTATACTGCTAAGGCTTTTAGAGACCATGCAACGGAAATTTGTTACTCCTTGACATGTAACACTTAAACCTCGACGGAGTTGCGCTTTGCATAATCATTAATTAATCGTTTAAACTTACAGCTTACTTATATTGTCAGATAAAAGTGGTGTTTGTTTGGCACCGCAAAGAGTATAACAAGCTACTACAAGTATAACGAACTGCTACATCTAAACAAATTTTTTGATCAACTTGGATGATAAATATATTTTAGACATGGCTAGGGCTATGAAATTTATTTTATCGCACCCAATACTTAGAAAGACCATCTGATGATAGGCTGTGCGCTTTTGTCTTGAGAAAATTGAGAAAATATATGATAATTATGATACTAAAAATGAATCTAAAAAAATATATGCGCTTCTTTGCGGTTTATGCGAAAGGTGAGAGATCTGTTTACCTAATATTCGAATCGAGCTGCTTGCTAAGGGTATGAACACAGATTTGACTAGACTCCACTACCGGCCTTTAGTTTGAAGATTGGAAGTAAATCTCCTGGAATATGTTTCACTATATATGGGATACTTACATAAGTAAACAATCCATAAAGAACAGAAGAGAAAAAGAAGATTAGCGAAAAGTGATCGCCTAGATATTTGGCAATGTGTGATTCTGAAAATGGAAAATTGAAAAAGGATCTGTGGAACATACACATATTACCCTAGAATGAGGGCCTATCTGAAAGCACTACGGCTTTGTGTATATATTTATCGAATGAAACTCTTAGCTAAGCAGCTTCGGTCCGTTTCGTGAAGCACAAAGTCAATGATGTAAATTCTAGATTATAACTCTTGTCTCGTTTTGTGATTTAGGAAAACGTTGGAAAACAAGGGCAAAAGTTTTGAATTTGTCTTGGAGAATAGCACTGGATTCAACAATCCCAACAACATTAAATATCTATCCGACTTGATGTCACTGGGCCAAGAGAACTATTCCAACATGTTAGGTCTCAGGTAAGATATCAAAATTTTATATGCTTCTTTGATTTATATTTTTTTACTATTTTGTTTCTAAATATTTATAATTTTAATAAAAATTAATTTTACAGGGAAAAATTTCCATCAGAGGAATATGGTTCAGAATTGAGACAAGCACAAGCCGGCAAATGGGCATTCCGCAGCGTTACAGAAGGAATAGATCATTTCAAAGCAGGAAGACATGCAGAAGCCTTTCAGTGTCTTAATAAAGCCTTGGTGGTTGATTCCCGAAATGTTGAGGGATTAGTGGCTCGTGGCGCATTGTAAGAATAACAAAATTATTTCTTTTTTCTAATTAAATTTTTTTTAAATTACTGTTATTTCTTCATAATTTTTTATTTTTCACAGGCATGCGAACCATTGTAACTTCAAAAAAGCTGTCGCAGATTTTGAAGCAGCTTTGAAGTTTAATCCAACTCACGCGAACGCTCGTAAATACATGTCGGAGACACTTGTAGCTTTAGGGCGAAGCTATGAGAATGAAGAAAAGTTTGAAGAAGCTCAAAAGGCTTACGAAGACTGTTTGGCTATCGCTCCGTATCACGAGGAGGCAAGAAACTCTATCGAGTATATAAAGAAAAGAAGGCTAGGCTCAGGAGCCGGGATTCCTATCGATAAATTCGAAATCTTTGAAGTTGAAAATGGATCTGCAAATGGTAAAACCGATAAGAAAAAAAAGAAAAAGGATCGAAAATCTAGGTCAAAAAAGAGGCAGAGATGGAGTTCGAGTTCAAGTTCGTCATCAAGTGTATCTTCGAGTTCGTCGAGTTCGGATTCGAGCAGTTCATCCTCTTCTGAAAGTTCTCGATCTGCTTCTCGATCATCTTCTCGTAAGAAGAAAAATAAAAAGGAACGAGGTTCTTTATCTCCGCTTAGTAAGAGAATGAGTCAGTACAATAATCCGCCAGCATCTACTAGTACATTTTCTGAACAAGTAGCTCAAAGGTCTTCAGATTCAAAAGCTGGAACAGACGGTTTTGAGATGCTCGTGCGTAAATTCTTGCAGACGAAGGATGAATCCGATTATGAAGAAAAGGTAAGTTTAATTACCAAGTTAAAAAAATAAGTTGAGCACAAAATTCAAACAATTAAATTTATTCTTTTCTTTTCCTCTTTCTTAAGGTGAGAATGTTGCTGGAGGAAACTTCAAGATTGAAGAAAGAGCGAGGTGTAGAGAGGGATGATAAGGATGGCGAAAAGTCCAAGAAAAAGAAAAAGAAGGAAAGGAAAACTAAAGATAAGGACAAAGAAGATAAAAAGAGTCGAAAGAAGAGGAAGAAGGAGGGACGTAAAAAGCGTAAAAATAGTAAAGACAAGATGAACAGGAGCCTGGAAGTTTTGAAAAATTCTTCCTCGCCGGATTTGGAACATTTGCAGTCAAAATTAAACGCTTATTACGCGAAGGTTGGAAAAGATTCAAATGTTCCTAAGAGGTTAGCTATTTTTAATTCAATTTTTTTTTAGATTATTATCTTTTCTTCCTTACAAAATTAGAATAAAATTGTGACGTTGAAGCTTAATTTAATTGTTTTTTAAAAATGTTTTCTAGGTATTCTGGGAACTATAGTGACATGCCTTCACCTTTTACCAATGTAGAAAAGCTTATGGACAGTTCCCACAAAGAAGAGGAATCCCACAGAGATCGGGAGAGAGAAGATCCAGCAAAGATATATCCAGAGAGAGATCCTAGAATGTCCTCCGTACATCAACGGAAAGGTGATTTTGAAAGAAATTATTCTCCAGCGCCTTTTTTTTTCATTTTTATCACTTCCTTAAAAAGTTAATATATAAATTCTTTACTAAAAATTTATTTCCATTACAGAAACCCAACGAAAAACGTTTTCGGACATGTTTGAAGAAGAATCACAGATGATTCACACGGAGCCAAAGATGCATTCACAAAAGCGACAAGATTTATCAGAAAAGAAAAAACGCTTCGAGAGTTTGGAGGACATGGACATTCAGGCTGAAGAAAAGCTACAACGTACGTCATTCGATAAGTCCTTAAACATTCGAAAACAGATGCAGCGTGACCTTGCAGAGAAAAGATCAGTCATGCAGCAACAAAAACCGCGTTCACCATCACCACCACTACCGAAAGAACCGCCGCCACGGGAATACTCCCTACACTATCACTCACCACAGTCTCAGGGTAAATTCCAATCTCTAGGCACACCGCAAGCTAGCTTAAACAAATCGAGCAGTAATCTCGGAGACAAATTCCACCCGATTGGACAGAGCGACAGTTATCCACCGGAACCACCGCCTAAATCACCTCCAATTAGAAGACAAAGACTATCCGATTCCGGTAGTGACATAGAGCGAAGACGATCTTCTAAGAAGAGGGGCTCGATTGGTAGACCTATGGCAAGCAGAGAAAGACCACCAAAACGATACAGAAGTCGATCTCGCAGTGGTTCAAGCTCTGGATCATCAAGGTCACGTTCAGGCAAACGTTCCAGATCTAGGTCTTACTCAAACAAATCCAAAAGGTCTGGAAGTTACGTGCGAAAATACAGTCGCTCACCTTCTGGATCTTACAGTAGATCTCGATCAAGGTCTCGTTCTAAATCATACTCGAGAAGTCGTAGTCGCAGCAGGTCTGGTGAACGACGGTATTATCGAAACAGACAGACCCGACCCTACAATAACAATCGGGGCAATCGACCCTATAACAATAATCGTGGCTTTCACAATTATAACAACCGAGGAGGTCAGAATTTTCAAAACGGAAATAGATTTTACAACAACAATCAGAACTTCCGTTACAATAATCGAAGAGGCTTTCAGCATGGGTACAATAATTACAATAATCAGAATTATCGCGGCCGGGGCCAGAATCGAGGCGGAAGATACTTCCATAACAATAGACAGGGATTCCGTGATTTTAGAGATAATAGAAGGGAATTCCGGGATAGACGTTCCTACTCTCGTGACAAGTACAGTGATAGGAGCTTGTCACGTAGTCCGATGAGAAAGGTGGATGAAGCTAGGGAGAAGATTAATAAAATTCTGGAGAGTGGTGATGATGGTTCCAATCGCCAGGCTAATGCCTCTACACTTCCACCTAACAAGAGACCTGAAGGACCCCTAAGCGAAGGCGAAGAAAGAGATTATGAGGATTATGAAAATTGGCGTGAACCCGAGGATGGAGATTCTGCGAATAAAGTTGGCTGAATTTATTTTCGTAAAGAAGAGTTATGAACGTTTATGTTAATTTTCAGAGTGATTGAGGCTACTTTTTACAGTAACACGAAATTGTAAGATAAGTACTTTTGACATGATATTTACAGAGGCCATCTGAACCATTTGAAACTTTTTAATAAATCCTACTTTTGGTTCTTTGTATAATACAAAAAGAAGATGAATATTTTACTCTTATTCAGAAGATTGTAAGATTCTCAATGACTGACTTTATTTTTTCTTATACTATTTCTTGATGAAATATTTATAAAGTTTGCTCATTAATTGAGCTATGTAATTTAACGTTACAGGTAATCTAGTGGGAGTAGACTGCCACCACATTACCTGTAACGTCAAATTGCACAGCTTTATACGCAATTGTCTTATGCATTTTTCCATAATAGATATTTATTTTCAAAAGTTATTAAATGCACATGTCTCTTGTTTTGTTTTCAGAACACTCACTATGAGATCAAAAATGTATTTTTATTGAGATATCCTTAAAAAACGAAAACGGAATTTATTATGTTTTTTACAGTTCGAACGACGCGAAGATATAATATATTCTTTGTATGTCCTTCGAAATAAATTTAAAATCTTTTTTAGATTATTGAAGGAAGACTGGTTGCTTTATATCCTTTATATTAATCTTTTTTCGTGGATATTTGTTTAGCACATTGAATTATCAAAGAATCAAGATTGGTTGTTTACAAAATGTATATTATATAGTTTAAAATACTGAAAATAAACGTAAACAATATAAAAATATGTTTAGTGTTTGAATTTAGTAGTTGAAGAGTAATTATTTTATCGGTACTTGAAGTACTAAAAATAGTAAAATAAAAGCGATCTAAGAATCCTTAGTTGTAGAAAGATGAATAAATTTTATGCATTTTATAAAGTTAAAAATTTTAAAAAGTAATATAGAGTTGGATTTATGAAGCTGAATTATCCTGGTGAGATTTGAATTCATTCGTAGTAACAGTAACTGTTTTTGTTTTCTATATTATTAACAAAATGTGAGTAGAAAATATCACTAACGTGATCTTGAGTTTTAACTTTTTAGATCAATGATCAATTTGCAATGAAGCAGACCTATAATAAAGTGTAATTTCGTTTCTCCTCTCAATGTATTATAGCCACTTTTCAAAGTATCAGTATATAGGCAATATGCGGGAAGTCTCGACCGTTTCCTGCGTCGCTCTAGCCTGTAATTTAAAGGGTGATATCTCGTGATTGTATGATCGTAATGATGCTTTATTACAGCTCATTGAATACGTTTAATTCTCTTTATATTTCTACAACAAAAGTCACTGGAACTTATAAATAATTAAAACCGAGAGCCATCCAAGTGTTTTTCTTCATTTAAATTCTGAGATTGTTAAATTGCAAATATAATTAATTATTTTTGGAATGTCCGAAAACTATATAAGAATATTTTTCCTCTTAAGAAGTACAGAAGTCGGTACCTAATTTGGAAAACAATAGGTTTTATTTTTTTATTCACTGAATAAATGAATTCAAATTACTAAAATGATTTGAATTTTGTTGAACAAATTTTCATTTATGTTTTTTTAAAGAGATTTAAATATTAGATCGATGGGACTTAAATAAATGAAAAAAATGCAATAAACTTGTTAAAAGGCACCGTAATATCACATTTATTTATAACTATTTCAGTGCACAACTTATTTGAGAGAGCAAAAGCATCTTTTACTTTGCCTACCATACTGGCATTAAGAATTCTACGCATGATGGTAGATTAAATCTTTAAAAATTAGTCAAAAAGTACTTTTGTACCCTTTACAATTTTACATTCTGAGCGTTGTTAACAAAGTCGAGTCTTGATTTTATACATCAGTCACTGATTTACAATTTACAATTCCTATGAGAAATTCAATGACACTAGTCTTAAAGTTAATTTTAAACTAGTTTAAAGTCTTTAAGATTCTTAATATTCTATAATCTATTTACAAATCTTCAAAATACTTATTCTGGCACATTGGTGCTTTAAAACACAATTTATCTATTCAATCAATAAAAAACGAGAATATAAAAACAGGAAAATTTTTAATTTATCTGATAGAAATAAATAAAAAAGCTTTCAGCCTTATTTTATTACTTGGTCGAAATTAAAAATAACTTTCTTTGGGTTTTCCAAAATTTGTAGTATCGCGTAAAGTACAAAAATTCATTTCGCAGTTTGATAAACTGAGAAAATATCCAATCAATTCCTACAATTAAATTCATCCACCAGGTTTCGTATCTTGAAACCTTCTCCTTTTCGCAAATCTCAAGTATTCCGGATTTTGATAAATAAAAGTAGCGAGTTGCTCGGTTCCCGCATAAGTGTCTGCTTTTGTGCCTTTGCACATTGAAAATTGCAGTTCGGAAAGTTCAAAATCACAATCGACTCCATGATAAACATGAATTAAATTCCGATCTGGAGCTCGAAATACTTCCAAGTCCGATTTCACGACTTTCTCGAAAAAATCGACGTCTTCTTTTCCCCATCCTTGAATGGATAAGTCGAAACTACCAACTTTTCTGTAATCAGAAAGATCAAGCTGTAATAAAATTTGTATATTTATTTCTTCTCGGCTTCATTTTACTTTGATGTTACTGAAGAATTTCAAAGTGCTTAACTCGAGGTGTTAAATATCTATGAAAGCTACATACCGGTTTTTAATTAAATAAAAATTTTTTTAAATTAAATTTCAAGACATACTACATTCTTTAATGTAATTTAATATTATGTTAGAAAATTCGAAAATTTTCTAAAACTTATTCTTGCTTACAAAGTTGAATATTATTTTTATATTATAAAATTAATTGTCAGAAGTTTCGTTAACTGTTGATTACTATAAAATTGTTTTTCTTACTTGTAATCCGCTTTGTATAAAGATACTATTCCAAATCCAAATTGCCTCCAATATCCACTCTCATCGTTGATTATAAATCCTCCCCTATCTTTTTGATTTCCATAAACAATCTTCGGATCATACTGACTGAAGACAATTGGAAAATATGTCCTGAGATTAAAAACAGTATTCAATCTAATTCTTATCAAGGCAGATTGAGTAAAAACGATATCCACGTCTACGAAGAACATTAGATCTTCGTTTTCTAGAGTGGAAACTCCGAGATCGAGTGCTTTAGCCCTAGAAAAATTTCCCGAGTTTGGTATCACGTCGACTTTTGCACTTGGGTGTCTATATTTTACATGATTGACCAGGTTTATGGTTCTGTTGAAGGAATCTTCTTTCTTATGAGGAAAAAGAATCACGAGTAGTTTTGTTTTTTCTCCACTGCTAATGCAGACTTCTTCATAATTCTTAAGAAACCTCTCGAAAATTTCGTATCGGCCTGACAGTGGAAGGATGAAGTGGATGATTTTACTGTGAATAGGATCAGAGGTTGCCTTCGAAGTAAACCTTAAGCCCAGGAAACCTGGGAAAATATCCGGCAGGGAATTTGAACTGCTTTTTATTTCGTTTGACTCCACCTTCATTCCATCAACCACTTCTCGGATTTCTATACCTGGAATAAAAGATTGGAATTTATTTAGAAATTTGAAAGCCAAAGGAAATTAAGTTGAAATATAAAATTTTAGGAAACCGCACCAGTGAAGTGTTGATGAAGATAAACGTGTCTTCTGACTGGAAGAGTAACTTTTCTTCCACGATATTTTCGATACACCAAAAGAAGATCCAGAATTGTATCTGCTCCAAAGAAATCAACTCTTCTGTAGCCGTAGAGAGCAGTACGTTCTTCTACTATTCTTCCACGTTGACGCGAGCAAGCATTAATTGAAGCCATGACTTCCCTAGTGATATCTTCCAATGCTTCCTTTACATCACTGTGGATTCTTCTTCGAGGATTCGAATCGCCCAAACTGTACTCTGACCGCGAAAGAAAATCCCAAGGGATCACTTCATCACTAGAGTGAGGTTTGAATGACCGCAGGCCAGGAGGAACTCCTAGAAAAAAAAATTTTTCCATCATGTGGTTATAAGATGTTTGCTTAGGCTTGATGGAATCATGTTTTTATATCAGGTTTATAATACTACTTTATTTTCAGTAGTTGCACAACTTTATTATCTCAAACTATTTTTGCAAAAACTACACACATAAACTTAATTTTTCTTAATGTATAGGATTCTCGAACTTTTCCTAGCTTTTCCTGATTTCCTGGTTGCATGAAGGTTTAACAATGAATTCAAAAGTAATTATTTAATTTGAAAATAAACTATAAGAAACTAGAATCCTAAATTCATAGGAATCGAGAGTTCAGTCCATAAATTTAAACCTGAAATGGACTGCACAGTGTATAACTTTAAAGATACAGCGTTAAATTTTTTTCTCAAAGGCCTATAAACAAAAGTAAATGAACTTGAAGTAGCATTAAGAAAATATAACTATAACTCCTGTGGGTGAATGCTCTCGTGGAAATCTACATAATATACATAATTGTAAAAGAGTTTTATATTTAAATTCTGCAACAAACCGGTTTTAGAATGCAGTTACGTGTTCAATTAACCATACATAATTAATACCCAGAGGATATCACTCAGGCATCAATAAGATATCAATTAGTCATGTGAATGACATCAATATATTTCAATGCATTGTCATTGACAAAGCTTTGTCATAATCAATATCAGTAAAAAATTTGAGATAACAATTTAAGTTCTGATTTTGCTTCCTGATAATTTGAAACGGTATAAGTCGTACGCCATCGTGTCTCGACAACGTATTCAATTTATCCACGAGACAATCATACTTAAGTGGCTGTATTAATAAAGAGTCTGGTAAAATATATTCACTTCTGAAATCATTAGTCTAATTGAATTGCAGATGACTCTCTGGTTAAAAGTTGTCTGCAAGGCTGCAGCTTAAATGAAGAACTCATTCCCAGAATTTCAGGGTGAATGCCATGGACAATTCAAATCAGCATATCAATATATTTCCAATTTAAATAAAATGGAATAATTAGTATCTTGAATATTGATTGACCATTAATTAATGTTTTAACTAATGAAGACTGGTAAGGTAATTTAATCACTTACCAAGAACTTTTGTGTCCCCTAAATAATCCTTGGAATAGGATTTTTTAGGAAATAAAGCTACTCCTTTGGCTAGGGTATAATTTTTTATATTGTCTATTTCTATTCCTAAACTGGAAGTCATCGAGAAGATGTCTCTGTGAAGAAGAATCCTCTTTTGTTGGAGATCTTGGATTTTCAACTCCTAAAAAGAAAAGAAATCGGTTTTGATCGAGAAAATACATTTTTTCCTGTAAGCTTTAGAAGAGGATTTTTCGATTTATAACTTTGGATTAGCATAACGACTCTTTTGTAGTATGACATAAATTTATTTTTGTATAAGTTTTCGAGTTCTGCTATCTATTTCTGAAGCTTTGTGTACATTAGGTAAGACTCTATAATCATTACTCTCACGTAGGTTGTCTCTTCCCACTCAGCATTCTTTTTTAGCAAAAGGAAAGTTTGCAGTAATATATACTAAAGTCTATTTCATAATTTCAAAGAAATTTAATGTTAAGGTGTTCTTTTTTGAGAATAGCTTAAATTTAAACTCATTCGCTAAGTAGACAAAATTGGAATCCTGTAACATTAATTTATCAATAAACTGAACCAGAAATGAGAAATTCGAAATGAGCTCAAGTTGGTAAATTAAGAATTAAATAAGAAATAAAAATTCGAATTCTTTGAGTATAAATTATAGAGATTTTTTTAATAATAAAAATATGAAAAAATAGAGTAAAAAACGGACCCTCATGTAATTATGCACCCTGTACATGTGCGGCGGGCTTTTAACCGGATGTAGGGTGATAGCACGATGAACTTCCTTTCTTTTAAGTTTACCGGTAAAGGCCTGGTCCCCACTGCTGTTGTGGTAGAGAATCGACTGCATCTGCAAATGATATCATAAGTGTCATGAGTCCCATCCAAATTGAATCACTGGTCTTTATTAAACTTATAATTTATAACTGAATTTTAAACAGAATTATTAATTACTAGACTTTAAAAGAGGCGAAGTTAAAGTTAAAGAGCGAACTTCCGCCTGCAAGAGACTGTGACTGATAATCATCAGAAAAATCGTGGCTTCATGAGTACCTTAAGATTGACTTCTTTTTTTGTCATAAATGGTACTTTGCCAATTAGTTTTCAAGGATAAGTATAAACGAGGTGTGACAAAATTCATATGTTTTCTTCACTTAATCTTTCAAGTGTGGGTGTTGATGGAAATATGTGAAGGTCCCAGCAATAAATTTATTTATTGGAATTTCTCCACTTAAATTTTAAAATAGACACACTTTTAGAACGGTTTGCAAAAATTCAGACTCTTCGTTTTTCAGTATTTGGATGATAAGCAGGGAGATCATTTTCAAAAAGATTTTTTGAGAAAAATAATTTCAACTTTTGATCCCTGTTTCAATGTTTTTTTGTATTTTTTCAGTTTTAAAATTTGAATTGTTCAAGTTTAAACTTGATTTATAAATCAAGAACAGGTTTTAGTGTTAAGTTATGTGAAAGTGAAATAGTTCAGACTTGTTGCATTGTTAAAGTGCATCTACCCATATGAGATCACAAGAGGTAAGGATCAATCTTAAATAATAAGATGAAGAACGAGACGATCTGGTCACTGGGTTAGCAAGGCACAGTTCGTTTGATCCTAACAACCGACATCCTCATCTGTTCATTGTACCTTCTAACATCAGTTGACACAATGATAAGTCACTCAATGTACTCATCCATATATGTACTCGGTGTTTTAAAAATTCATTTCAAACCAGAAATTTCATCATTCTTATCAATTTTTTCATTTTTTGCAGGAGCACATTTTTAAAAATAAAATTAAGTTTGCAGTTTTTTCTTAAACTGATGGGAATCAAATAATAATAATAGTGACAATAATGAAATGATGAAATAAAAACCTCTACGAGACTTATTATTTCCTTATTATTTTAAGAATCACTAGGATGAATCTCCACTTTTTAGTTATTAGTTATATGACTAATGTAATGCGTCGTCTCTGCTAACGTAAAACCTGGACGAATGAGTGATTTATTACTGAAGAGTTCTGACAGAGAATTTCCGACTTTTTTTTGCTTCCTTTTCGCATACCCTCGTTAATGGATTTCACTCTTCCACGCATTTACTATTCCACTGTATTTTTTTTTTAATTACGCAAGTATAATACGCTTATTTATTATTGATTAAAAATTTTCAAGAGTCAGCTTACTTTTATTCAACTTTAGTATGTCAGTTATTTCGTCCATTAGGAAAGTCGCGAAACTTAGCAAAATGAGTGTGTAATGCACAGATTTCCTAATTGTGTCCTAAATTTGTACAGAGGGCAGGCGACAGGTCAAATCTTTTATTCCTTGCACGAACCAGACAAACCAGTTTTTAACTTTGGCTTCGAAGATTTAAGAGCTATTATAATTTAAAATGATTTCCATATTTAAAAGGAATTTTTAGTTCTTAAATTCTATTGCTCATTTAATTTATACCATTTTAAAAAGTCGATGAAAGCTAATAAAAATAAAATGTATAAAACGTACAATAGTTTCCCTTGTTCAAATTTGATCTTGTAATCTATATAATGTGTAAGGGTTTAATAAATGCCTATCTCATATCACAGTGGGTGTTCCACATGTGTGAGATCATACATGAATGACATGTCAAAGAAAGGGAAAAGAAAGTGAGAATAGGGGAACAAGAGAGAGGGACCAAAATAGATTCGTGTTAAATGGTCGACCGTAAAAAAGTTAACGACTCGGAGAATTGCTGGGTAAAACAACTACGTAACAAAAAAAAAAGGATCATGACTCTGATTTAACTTTATTTTAGAAATTCCGATAATATTTTTTGGAGTCATGATTAAATGACTCATGATTAAAATCGATTATTTTACAATTTAGATGTGCAGTTAAGATGCTTTTAGAAAAAAATTCTTTTGACCAATTCGCTCGAAACAAAGTGTTCCGGAATAAAACTTGAAGAATAAGAAAATAAAAATTCCCACAGGTCAATTAAGGAACAATTAATCTTTGCGCTCACCTCATAACTCCAAGTGCAAGGAATCCCAGCGTACTTTTTCACACACCTCCCAAGTTCAACGTCCTCATGTGTAGTGTACAAATTCTTAAGACAATTCTTAATATGTGGTACAATCCTCCTCAAAGTCTCCCTGGAAAGAATCACTCCAGGTCCTCCCATACAAAAATTCTCATCATATTCTAACGACAATAATCCAAACTCTTCTGAATTTCCTCTTCCAGCTTGACCGATATACATCGCTCTTCTAGAGTCCACAGATCTCAACAATTTTTCTAATTTATCAGTCCGTACATAGACATCATCATCCGCTCTCATGAACCATTCGAACTTCTCTCCAAAATTGTCCCACATATATTGAAGCATGAGGAAAGATTTCTTTTGAGGTGGATAACTATCATCAACTCTAGGAAGAGATACCAGAGGCAAATCTGGACAATTTTCAGGTACGGTAGAGAATTCCGAAGCGAAAAAGGCTATTTTTCCAGGAACTTCTTTGCCCCAGGTTTCGTAAACAGCCTTGGCCCTGTTCTCCAGGTATTTTTGGGCACTCATTACTCCCACGAATACTAGATTTGATGACAAAGTGTTTACTCGTTCTTCTTGATCTCCAAAGGCATCGCTTTGTTGCTCTAGATTTGTTGCAAATGAAAAATTAAAACGGTTAGTAACCAAGGGGGTAGAAATTCGATGGTTCAGGATTAAAAATCCTAGAATAAGGCCCACAGTAAGGCCCAAAATGGCACTGGCTATCCCACGTCGTTTGCGCATTACTGGCTTAGCTGTCACCTTTTCCATGGATGCTCACTTGGGCCTCTCAAGAATCCAGATTTCTTTGATGAGACCCAATTTTTTCGATTTCTAGGCCCCATTTCTTTGTTTTTTTTTAAATATAAATGAGTCTTAGATGTTTCTAAGTCTCATGCTAGAGCTGCTCTCTTTTTCATTTTATTTATCAATTTTATCAGCTTCAATTTTCCCCTTTTTTACCGATCTCGTAAGTCATTCTTAGCTTATCTTCTTTGGATTTCATACGAGGTCTGGGAGTTGAATACGCAATTTGAAGATAAGAATAAGTATTTGGGAAAGAGTCTGTACTTTGTTACCGAATGGGTATTTTATCAGAATCATCAGTCATCCTATAATTTTCAACTAATTCTAAAGTATTAGAAAAAGTCAACAACTCAAGGAACAGATTTTCCCTCGTGGAATAACCAGACGTTTGGAGGAGGAAGTATAACTTCTATCCTTTGCACATACTAATTTTATGACTTTTGGCTTCCAGATGTTCTGTTACAGCCTTCGTAGAACAAAGGAGATTACTTGGCTGTACAAATAAAAGCTGGACCCACACAGCTTCCACCCAAAGTTCCCCTTTCTTCTAATTTTAGTAGAGGATCTGCAAAATAAAGATTGCACTTTTTAATATTTCAATTCAACCGCAAATTGATTTATGATCAAAGTAAATATTAAGAATAGTGTTTGTGTGGAACCGCTGATAAGATTAGATTGCTAAATTCTAGATGCATGTCTCTAACTTTCTGTTTCGAATTGTCAGTTAAATTTTGCATCGATTTCTATAATAAATGTTTTGATTGCATACCAACTTTTTAAATGAAAAATTGTAATTGATAGAACCTAGGAATTGGATGAATAATACAAAACAATTTCATCGATTACGAGTTCATCCAAAGGATAATCCATGCCGTTAGGTATTATGAAACGGTTAGGTCATTCCATTTACGTTTAGCTTTAAAAGAATGAGGTCGAATGCATGCTCAGCGGTGCAAATTCTTTGGACGTCAGTATTTTATTTTTAATTCTTGAGTCTTCGATATTGTTGCACTTCAGGAAAATCAATTGCTGCATTTATGCTTTCTAAATAAAAATAAAAATATTCCTTCGCTTTAAACTTGGAATTCTCATTCATAAGTAATAAAATGAAAATTTTAATGAGGTTCTTCGTCTAATTGTTAAAAAAATTTAATTCATGTAGATATGATAAAATTTAACATTAAATCCTAAATATAATTAAATGTCATTTATATCTTTCAAGAATCAAGAGTCAAGACTTAAAAGCCGTTATAAAGCAATCGATGTTCGTGGTAGATTAACTTTGTGGCTCTGTTACTTTCTGGAAAGCTATTCAAACGCGACAGTTCACAGTTCACCGATCATTTTGTGATTAACTTTTTAAACGCTTCTATAATACAACTATTCACTTTAAAAAATGAAATCAAAATTATTGGATATTATCCAACATGATCTTCTATCGTATCTCGCAATAATAAAATCCGTATAGAACACTTCCGTCTCCATTTGTTATCTTTCTCTTGGAATATAATTATTTTAGATAATAAGTGACTAATGGAATTGGTAATTAAGAATGTTCTTGAAATATTCAGACTCAATTTAAATAACATTAATAAATAAAAGAGAGTCCAACAATTCAAATTATAACAATATTGTTTATAATAGCAGAGATTATAGAGGAATAATTGTGTCTTTGTCTAACATGACTGGAGATGCCTCTGAAAATTTCAATCAAGCAGATTCTCACCATTGATTTTCATAAGAGTTCCTGTGAATTTTCACCAGGAAGCTCATTAAACCTGCACTCGAACGCTTCTTAAATGGTCTTCAAGGTCTAATCGTCGTAATTGCTTACAAGAGAACATTCATTGGTCTTTAACTACGTGAAAAATGTTAATTATATATATTTTAAAAAATAACTATTTTTCCGTTTCCCTATGTACATTTTCTCTACAAAGGAAATATAAATATATTTTTTTAAATAGTTAATATTTTAGAAAGAAATGAGCTTCAAAATAGGATCCTAAGTGAATATATAATATAATTTAAAGAGTAATTAAAGAACGTTTACTTCTTCTACAATAGATAAAAGGATTAAGTAATAGAAATAGTAATAGAAAGAATGCGTCATCGCAAATAAAATGATTCAGTCGAAAAATGTAGCTATTTTTGTTTAAATTAACTATTTTAATATTAAAGCTAAATAATTTTTGTGCTCATCATTTCAAATTTTTCAGTTCTCATTGTAAATTATTAAATTTCAAATGCTTTGAACTAAAAATTGAAATACTAATCTAACAATTTACTCAAGAGAAATGCACTATGTCAAAATTTTACTACTTTTTAAAATAGATGTATCTATTTAACAATTAGTAATGATTAAAAAGTGAAGTTAATATCAAAGTCTAACAAAGTTCAATGACTTCAATTGCAAAATTGTCCATTAGTAGCTTCTTCTTGCGTATTATGAGCAATTGTTTTATATACTAGCTGCTATAAAACTAATTTAAACAAATATGTTCCTATTAAATACTTAAGAGCAACACGCGTGTTTTATGTGCTATAAGAAAGAAAACTGGATACCTTAGGTTGCAATTTTAAATTGCAATATGAGTATTATGTATTTTTTTAATAACGAACAATGGATGACATAAAATCCAGACTTCGAGAGGATACTCATTTGATACTCAATAGCAACATTGGAAATCCGAATTATTTTCCCGACCGATCTATTAAGAAACTTTATTAAAACAGTAGATATTTCTGAAGTGTTCATGTTAGAATAAGATGCAAAAATAGAACAAAGAATTGGAATACTTCCTAATATATATGACAGAAAAGAAGTACCTATAGGACCTCGTTTGTAAAATTATTAAAATTTTAAATTATTCATTTGGAACTACCTTGTTGAATGTTATTCAGAGTTTAATATTTAAACTTATTTTCAACCTCTTCATTTTTTCATTTATGAAAAGAATTGAAGCTATAGTTTTCAATTTTGCAACCAATAAAACTCCATCTCTAAAATACATTTTAATAAAATAGTATACACATACATCTCTATAAAATTTGACTGTACCTCCCTAAAGAAAATAGAAACTGTTCCACTTAGATGCTTTACATAGACAACTTCTACAATATAAAAAAATACAAAATCGCACTATGATCTAGTTCTAGTTTGAAGCCTGAAACACTTACAGTTGAGTAGTTTGACGAAATCCCGGTTTTCATCCCGTTAAAGCCTATAACTCGAATGATTCCAGTGACGTATGTAACTCACACGCAACTGTTGAAGAGGAAACCGGTTTCACCGAAAGTCACTACACTAGCTCTAAGATCGAAGGGATTGGCCAAGGAGGCATGTCAGTTCCTGGAAGGAGTTTGTAGCTCCAGTTTCCTTCTAAAGGGAGCGTTTACAACCGCCAATTGGCTGAAACTTGTATACTGTACACTAAACGATACAAAAAAAATGAAATTAAAAAGTTAGGGACTACCAGACATGCTCCCAGAAACGTGCGGTTCGTAGAAAGCCGGAGCGCAGACTGCGAGCTACTCGAGCCATACTCCTCGTAACTAAGTCTGACTCTTCCATCCGATCCGAGCTAGAGCACTCGGATGACTTGGAAGACCCAGAGCGGTATATTGAAGGCGCAGCTTTGTTCCTGACCTTCGCCACCGCTCCCGTTTCCGCCTCACTTTTTCGTGACCCTGAACCAGGATTTGACTGTTACCTCTGAAAGTCTGTATCTTAGCCCAAGCATCCGAAGAGATACTGTAGAACAAGACCTCTCTTTCATAAGATGTTTCCATTTCAATTCTATATATGCTGATCGTAAATTGAGAATCTGAACCAAAGTTAATTTTTGCGCCTTATAGGATATACGATACGTGATATAGATGCTTTAGGTGTTGATGCCGTTTTCCATTGGGATTAATTTTAATCAATTTTGAAGCTCCTTTGGAATTATAGTTTCATATTATCTGCAATAAAAGAAAGGGTAGATTTTTCTTCCATCATTAATTCGTTTCTATTTTAATAAACAATTATTCATTCAATTCTGTTATAAAATAGACTATAATAAACAGTAAATATCTACAAAATAGATAAAAATATAGTTCGAATAAATTGTATAGGAATAGAAAATGATATTGTCCATATAAGAGAATAGAATCCTCTTTCCAAGATGAAATATCATAGAATATAATTCAACTTTTCTATCTTTATCTCATCTGTTATGTACTTCATTCATTCAATTTATACTTTCAACCTAAATTACATAGCTATAATGCATTATAAAGTCAATAACCAGGATACCTTATCATTTGGCTCATTTTATCTTCGTCAGCATATTTTTCGTTTGTTTTTGCATTCTATTCTTTTGGGAACCTTGCAATTCAAATTTCCATTCACCTTATCATCAAGAAATTTGATTCATGTGCTTATAGTTGAAAAGTGCGAACTTGGTATTATTATTCGTTATCGTTTAATAATCAGGAAATTCATTTTAAGTAATTCATTTCAGTAACAGAAAATATTCTCACGGACAAGGAAGTCCCACGGAATTCTTTTTCTCTGAACACTTTCATTTATTTTTAAAAGGATATAAATATGTATATCTAATTTATATGAAATACTTAATTTCTTGAAATCGTTCAAATTTGATGTTCGAATAGTTGTTCTGTTTTTCAAACATTTGTGTTTTATATTAGTCATGTTTATTCGATCTTATTTATTTTTCGAATTTACTTCAAGCTAGTTGACCTATACTATTTTCCTTTATAATAATTTAAAACGTAAAAAGTACTCCATAAATAGTTTTATTATTTATAAACTATCGTTGGAAAATCTGTATAGCAAAATATAAAACTTTCCTAATCAAAAAGAATAATCATTCTATTTGTATTTCATAATCAGAACTATATATTCTCTTTAGTTTTACAAATAAATCTGTTTAATTTAATTAACTGATGAGATAAAAAAATTGACATGTAAGGATGAAATTAATAACATTATACCTACTAGATCATTTAAACTACACGTGCTGGATAAGTATGAGTATGTGCAGTCCTTCATTATCACGTTTCTTAACACGTATTGTGTATAATTCGATACTTCCGCAGAGTAAGTTTTTCGTTTTAAGCAAACTCATATGTCTTACAGTCTTCACACACGTGTCGAGTTTATAGAACCTGCAATGAAGTGATATTAATAATACTAGTTTGCATTATGTGTACAATAGGAGAAAATAGAAACGAACACGAAACAGTACAAATTATAAATACTATTCTTCATCCATTAAACGTTTGAATACTATACATTCTACATAATGTACTTAAATTGTTTTCCAAAATAATTTGTATTTCCAAATAAAAATATTAATTGTACAATTTTATTTATGAAGACTCGTTAATTATTTAACTTAGAAACTTGAAGGCATGGCGACATTAAATAATGATTTCGAAGTATCTTATTCGTACCGGTTGACAATCTCCCCTTAAATAAATGTACCTAATTAGGCAACTGAGTAATCAATTGGTACCATAATCGAATAATGAATTGTTTCTGTGTAACCAATCAAACGATTCATTAAGTAGTAAATGTGCCCACTGATCACTTATAATTTAGATTATTATCAGGACTTCAGGAAAGGGTAAAATTTTGAATTATTTCTCTATAAGAAAAAAACAAAACAATATTTTACATTGTTAAATGATAAACGTCGAGAGTAGGCAACCCAATGAACACACTTGAGTCTATTTTTCGTCTGCTATCTCGAATATATAGAAGTATCCTAAAATATAAATGTTCATATACATACTTTTATTACCTTTTATAGTTTTTCCTTTTAAGTAAAAATATGGACAACACATTTTATTAATCCTGAAATAAAGTTGGGGTTGAAAAAAAATTAAGACGAGACAGTTTGTAGCACGTGGTTAATAGAAGTTCAAATTTTACCGCGCAAGATTTTGCAAAATGGCGGGAATGACTACGATAAACAATTCGATCGTTGAACTCGAGTTCATTGGCGTCTTCAGTCAGAAGGGTCCAAGTTTCACTTTGAAATGATAAAAATTAATTTAAAAAATTGTACTTAACCATAAACATGTATTCTATTATACGAAAAAAAATCGATTTTAATATAAACATCTTTAATATTTTATATATTTTTATATGCATATCCTTAAAAGATTGATGACTCTTTACTTTTTATCAGGGGCGTAAACTAAATCTTGCGTTTTAGTTTATTTTCTTGACTTTTCTCAAAGATCTTCGCATTTCTTCAAAATAATTCTTTGCAAAGTAGTTTTTCATTAAAATAAATAGCAATAAAATGAATGATTTATTAAAATTGTATTATTAAGTATTGATTTGGACATATAAAATAATACGGACTCCTGAAATTATAAGAGGCGTGCTAATATCGTTTCGATGAAAGTTCGAACTATATCAAAAACATGATATCAATACAATTAATATTAAATATAAATTAAGAAGGCTATCTAAATAAACAACTAAACACAATATTATTACAAATTGACCAAATATTCATTACAAGGGTGTAATAAAAAAAAGACAAAAAAATGAGGTTAAGAAACCGGATGCGCACACCGCACATATACGGTACACCTATAATATAGAAATTGTTCAATAAGAGAAGATGATGGCCAGATTACTAGTAGAGATTGGCAAATAAATAACTTTCATTTTGTAGGTAAATAAAATATACCACAACCATAATACTTAAAATACTTACTCAAAAAAAAAGGAAAAAGTGTAAGGGACTAATGGTGTATGATACGCACCTGGTGCTGGGTAGACGAAGATGGGAAGATGTGAGGTGAGATATGCGTATTCCGTAGCCGTAGATAGTTGTTAATTTGACTTCGGAGTTCGGGAAGTGACGTTACTCGTTACGTTTACATCTATATTCTACTCCTCGTCGCCATCACCTGCCATTATCCTCGTCCGCGTTGGTTTGTGTAGCATTGTGCCATATTCCCGGAGACCTAGCAGCGTTTCAATAGTTATAAGTAGAATATTATGAGAGTGAAAAACGATATGGACGACGACGAAAAGGGGTAAGCTTTTTTAATTATTATATTCAGCATAGAATTTATTCTTTTTTTTTCATCGAAATCAGTGGAGCGTTCCGCACGTTTTATTGCGCGAGATCCAGCATTTTCTTATAGCCGTTGCTCATAATTTCGTCACGCATTTTCCTGTCCTTATAACCACAAGAAATCTTCTAAAATAATAGATTTTTCATGCATTTTCTCGCAGCATCAGGACGTATGTTTTATAATGTCTTTTTAGGGAGTAGATTGGGTTTGGCTGTTTTCGAAAAAGATATTCAGCACCGGTTTTGGTAGATTTAATACGCTCTGCGCCTAGTTTTTTTTAAATTTACGATAGATCTCGTAATTTAAAAAAATAACCTAGAATTTTTAGCATCAGTCATATGGAGCAAAGAATCTCAAGAGAAATAGCAACTTCCTTGCGTCCTTTTCTTTCATCCTTCGTGGCGAGTTTGCTCTTTGATTGCGTTTCTCCAATAGCGGCCGAGATGTCGTCGGAAATGGCCAATGGCTGATAAAGTCACAAGGTGTATTCTACATAAAGGGCCGTTGCTCTGAGATGCCGGTGGAGATGCCGGCTTTTATTGCCTTGGGTCAACGACAAGCTTTGCTAAATTTTCATGACCACCATTTTATTTGATGCTAGCATTTTTTGTCGCATTTCGGAGCAAACTTTTTTTTGTGTAATTTAAAATTATCTTTAGTGTTTAAAAAGCCAAATAAATATGTTGCTACAAAGTTTAATAACATTTTAGTTGAATAATTTTTATTAATTTACTTATCTATTAAATAATGGACCAAATAATTTTTAATTTATGTAGTTTATAATCTGAAATGTATATATGTCAAGAAATTTCAACAAACGCTTCGCTTTAAACTTTGACTTTAAACTTAAACTTTAACTTTAAAACTTCGCTTTAAAGTGTTAAACACATGTGCTCTATATATTTCTGATGTATTCCTGGCATTTTTTGAATTTTAGACTTTATAAATTATATTTTTGGATTATTATTCTGTTAACTCTGCTTTTGGCATTATACATTGCATAATTCCGAATTTCCTTGAATTTTGTAGGACTTTAAAGTTCAGACGCATTAGAACCTTAAATTTCGTAAAAGATTATCTTTCATCTTTCTATCTTGGTTATACAAGTTTGGTTCTATTTCAAAGATTTTAAATTGTTTTTCTTTTTATTAATTATAAATAAAATTACGGAAAAAGTTATTTTGTATGATTATCAATTTGAATAACTTTTCCGATTATATTGTTGGATTTAAATCTTTTAAAATTGTCCAATTTCAAAAATAGGTGTGAATTGTTTATGTTTTCAAAATCAGAATATAAGTTTCACGTTTCACTCATGAACTGAGAAATAAGAAGAGTAAACTCTGCGCGCTGGTTCCTTTGAAACTGTACTGTGAAAAGTAGGTACATCTATTTTCGGGAAGGTGTGTGTTCCAAATCTGCACGTGTACAGCTGTAAACATATGCAAATCACATCAAAAATATTTCAAGTGGATCCAACCCCTTAAGAAATTTTTTATTAGATTGGATTTGCCAGGACTACAGATGTTCAAAATCAGACCCCACAATTTAAACATACCTTAATTATTTAAATTTTAGAATATTTTATTTAAAAATTTGAAGACTTACATAAGATTGTTTTCTTTTTTCAGAAAATTGTTTGTTGGAGGTTTGTCATGGGAGACAACCCAAGAAAATTTACAACGTTACTTCAGCCGATATGGCGATGTTATCGATTGCGTGGTAATGAAGAATAGCGAATCTGGTCGCAGCCGCGGATTTGGATTCGTTACCTTCAGCGATCCTGCTAACGTCTCTTTGGTTCTACAAAATGGACCTCATCAGCTGGATGGGCGAACTGTAAGTTCTTTCTAAATCCCTTATATTCTGCCAAATACTGATTTTATACAAAATTAATTAATTTATTAGAAATTTAATTAAATCCTGTGAGCTTCAATTGTATATTATTAAAAAAAATTAAATACAGACTCGATAGCAAAAATTTGGTTCAAATCTTATGTATTTTGTTAAATATGATTCAGATTGATCCCAAACCATGCAATCCACGCACATTGCAAAAACCAAAACGGAGCGGAGGTTTCCCGAAGGTCTTTCTAGGTGGATTGCCAAGTAATGTCACTGAGACAGATCTGAGATCATTCTTTACTCGTTTCGGCAAGGTGATGGAGGTTGTCATTATGTACGATCAAGAGAAAAAGAAATCCCGCGGTAAGCATTCTTCTTCCACTATTTTTCAATATTTAATTCCTGTCTAATTGTGACCATTTTGATCGACTTTCGTACTTTTTAAACATTTCTGATCTTTGATACTATGTATTCTTAATTTGTCACAATTAGAACGTACTTCATGTAGTGCTGTATGATCCCTTTAATTAATACTCATTTTTTATTATTTAAAAAATAATTGAAGCCAAAGTTGTTATATGAAAGACAATTTAAATTCAAAGGCAAAATTAAAACAAATAACAGCGTTGGCTTCAATAAGTGTTTACCGTTAAGCACGGTTTTTATATTTGCCGTTTAATTATTTTAAAAAATAACATAAGACATAAGCAGTTACACAAATCTCTATTTTCAAGCTACGAAGTTGTGCTTTCTTTTAATCAACTTTAATTCTACGTTTAAATATATATCCACTTTATGACCTTTTTTTTTCTTATCTACACGAAGGAAAAAATCCGTTTACAATAGCATGTTGAGCATTTTACTATTAAAGTACAGTATTTGAATGCGTGACATTGATATGAAATTGGAGCATTATTTGTCAGAACTCTTGCCTCTTTAGCATACAACTTCACTGTGCTACGATTGCTCAAATTTCACGTTTTTTTTGCCACGTTTATACCCGCAATGAATATCCTTCTATTAGGTGCGCAACTAATAGCTCCCGCTGTTTTTTTTTTAATGAAAATGCAACTTTTTTTTTGTGAAAAAATGGTTACAAATGAATCATTCAAAGTATTTCCCGTCGTTAGCTACAACTTCTTCCCATCTTTCCGGTAGAGCTTGAATACTGTTACGGTAAAAGTGTTCCATCTTGAGGCTGTCCACGAATCAAGTTATTCTTTGATGTCTTCATGAATGGAATTGCTGATCAGCCAGACCATGTCCCAGCGATCGGAACAGGTAATAATCGGACAGCGCAATATTTGGGGAATACGGCGGGTGGGGTAGGACTTCCCATATTTGAGCGTTTTCAGGTAGGTTTTAACGGGTTTGGCAACGTCAGGCCAAGCGTTGTCATGTTGTGGAATCAACCTCCCTTGTCTTCAAATCATAAGGAACCCAAGTTCCTTATTTTTGAATCATTTCCAACGCCTGCAATCGTTTGGAAATGGCTTGGCTGGGTTTCACTTAAAGCAACATCTCCGTAAACTTTTTGGAGCTCTCGTGCGCCGCCGTTTTCCTCGAATGAAAGAAGAGAGTCAGTATTTCCTGCAAATGACGATTATTTGACACAAAATCAGACATTTTCACACAATTAAAAGTATATGTCGCCAAAACAAAATCACTAATGTGTCAAAACGGTTTGTTTACCATATGTCTAAGTTTGGCTCATGATGTTTTGAATATGTCAAAATCGACCAGCACATACTTCTGGAGCCATCTATTGACAGGCAGCGGGAACTTAGTTGCACGCCTAATATAAAGGCAAAAAAAATGAGCTCACGCTAGTTGAATTGGATTTTTCTCTCCGTGTAATGTTAAGAATGCGGTTAGCCTACTATTAATGTTAAATTGATTTGATAATAGTAAATGTATACACATGATCCCTGTACCAACCTTTCAGAGAATTTTCACCATATTTGACTCTTCATTTTTATATTTCGTAATCCATAGAAGTATAAAAATATTCAGACAAATTCGTTGAAAAGTTTTTTATATGAAGTTTGTTAGGGATCCTTCTTATATTACATTACATAAAGCATGCGGTTATATTAAGTATAGCTTAAGTCGGTTAAGCTGCGGAGGTCATTTGTAAAATTGGTTTTTCATTTTTCAAGCTAAGAATTATATAAAAAAAACTTTGACCATAGAAAAGTAATTCAAAAGAGATAATTATTGTTTTCTCGAATTTCATAAATGAGAAATGCTTCGGGAATTCGAATATTTAGTGTTAGTCATTGATCAGTCATCTTATTTTTTGCTGATAAGGTCTATAAATACTCTTAACAATAGTTTTAAATTGATGCATATTTCAAGACGAGGAAATTAACACCTTTCCATATTTTTAGAATTATCAAAATTTTGATTTTCATAAGTTCAATTTAAAAGAACTGACAACTTGGGTATTTTCAAAGTGCGTATTTGGATAAGTAACTATCTGGATATGTGTATGCATTTTTATTGTGGTTGCGTAGCTTATCAGTTGTTGGTACATACAGCCTGGCATTATTATTGGATAAAAAGTGCTTTCTAGAGTTTTGTGTACTCAATATTATTCCGTGGGTTTTAGAAGATTTTTTAAAGATGGAAATATTTATAACTATATACCGTTAGGTTATTGAGGCACATTGAGGTTTAAAAAAGCAACTTCTACGTCGAAATTATGAGACTGGGTCTATAAGATGCCAATTGAAAATATGTAGCAATTGTGAGAAAATCATTTTTCTCACAATTGAATAATTTAAAAGAGTATTTACTTGGAGGAATACCCATACATTGGAATATTGGTCAGTTTCTTAAACAATATGTCACGTTTGGACGACAGGATTTGGATTTCTCAGCTTCGAGGATGAAGATGCAGTGGACCGATGCGTTGCTGAGCATTTCGTCAATCTAAATGGAAAACAGGTATAGCATATATTTATTCATAAGTTGAACAAATTTGAAGGATTATGATACATAAATACAGTTCTGGTGGTTATTTAGGGAAGATCGTGCGGAGTAAAAAAATTATAATTGATGAAATAAGATCGTTACACTTGTATTATATAAAGTAAGATAGGTTTAACAGAAAATGTAGTATTTTAGTATAAAGTAGATTCATGTTTTATATTACAAATTAGTTTTCACGAGCGTTAAGAGTGACGTACAAACAAAAAGGGAAACTGTAAAAATGCTTAGTTTTATGAATAGGTTTTAAATTAAAAACATGCAATGTTAAAGCATTACAACAATTTTACAAAACAGCCTTAAAATGTGCAGTTTTCCTCATGCATCGTGTTTTCAGTAATTTAAGAATTCCTATACTAATAACCGGTTCTTATCAGTTCCAAAAGTAGATTATTATAGAAATATAAAAACGGGTTAGGCTTAATTTACTTAGATACTTTTAGTATTTATCTTTAGAGGTTGCAGTAGAATATTACCTATATTAAATATTATATAAGATCTCTATGTTCTAGATATATTTAGAATAATGATGGTCGAAATTCTTCGCCGTAAAAACTAAAACCTCAATCATTTTTCATACAGGAACTAAACGGCTTTTAATGTTAGGTGTTTTTTTTTTTATTAACTTTTGAATGATTCATTATTTTTATATGTGGATTTCGATCTTTATTTCCTTTATTTTTTTTAAACTCTTAGATTTTTAAAACTAAATTATCAATTATTCCAGAGAATTTTTTCTTCACACAATTTTTGTATAAACATGTAGACATTTTTCTATGTTGCTAAGAGGAAGAGATGAATTTAATCAGATTTTGGAGTACCAGAGCCTATTTTTCCTCTTTCCTTTTAAAAAGAAATGTTTAGTTTGCTCCAATATTTATAAAACTAATTTTTAAATCTGGAATATTCCAAGAAAAATGATTTAATACTTGGATTTTTCATGAGATAAAATTTATTTTATATAATTAATGGGAATAAATCTCGATCTCTGAGCACATAAAAAATGTCCGAACTGTCTCTGGTGATTGTTTTCTACACAAAGTTTGTTGACTACTGCTTACAGGTTGAGATAAAGCGTGCTGAACCACGAGATTCGTCCAGCAAGATGAATGATGGTCACCAGGGACAATGGGGACCACCGCAACAAGGTGGACCACCGATGGGCATGGCTGGAAATATGGGACCTATGGGTGGACCAAACGGACAAATGGGTGGACCGATGATGGGTGGACCAATGGGTCCTCCAGGAAACATGATGCAGCAGTATCAGGGATGGGGTACTAGTCCCCAGGCTGGTGGTTATGCTGGGTACAGCACTCAGTATAACACTCAGGGATGGGGCGCGCCACCCGGACCGCCGCAACAACAACAGATGCCGCCGCCGCCTCCTCAATGGGGTAGTAGTTATAACGTACAGCCTGCAGCAGCGACTCAAGGTTACGGAAGCTATGGTGAGTTACTTCTTTGCAATTCTAATTAAATTTGTTAGTTTTCATCTTAACATATATTAAGGATGGGCTAAAGTTTAATCAATTAAAGGCAATTGAATATTTTCGATCAAAATTAAACCAACAAGTTGTTAATTTGAATTAGTCTAGATTGGAATGTCAAAATTTGTAATTCCACAATCGACACCAGAGATCCTCAAACTACTTTAGCTCGCCCTTTAACGAGTTTTCGACACAGGCTCTCCTTGTTTGTCTTGTGAAGCTTTCTTGTGAATGGAGTGCTTTCCTACTAAATTTGAAAGTAAACATGTAACCCTTTGTTTCATGACGTATTATAGAGTACAGGGTTTTTTAACTTTTAGAAAATTTAATGAGAGTAGGAAGACTGTTAGAAAATTCTGAAAACGTTAATGCTGGTAAAAATTTTAAATTAGCAGGAGAGCACTAGAAACTTGAAAATTAGATATGCTCACTATATTGCAGCAGCTCGAGTTACTGCGTTAATTGTACTGACATTTATAACGCGGATACACATGGAATAGGTGGGCGTTTGAGGAAACTTGAAGGCCAAAACCACTGATTCCTGTAGTACACTGGATGCACAATCCAGTGGGAAGTCGTGTGCCTAATAGGGCTTTTTATTAAGAGCGCAAGCGGAGGTTTTTTTTATTTACATTTTTCGACACTTTCACGAAAAGGTACCCAAATTTAAATGTTAAAATAACATAAAATGATGTACCTGGTGCTAAATTACTCCAAAAAGAGTGGAGGAACAAAACATTTATCGATTGAAAAGGTGGTTGAAGTGCAGAGAGCAAAGTTTGAAAGGAAAAAAGCAAGATCTCGTGAACCGGCACATATGATAGTTTATAGGTTATTTTTATATGTTGATAGCAAGTGATAATAATAGCCAGTAATTTAGCACTTGGTACATTATTATGTTATTTTAACTCTTAAATTTAGGTACATTTTCGTGAAAGTGTCCGAAAATTTAAATAAAAAGCCCTATTTATTGTAAACAATTAAATTTGATAAAACTTTGGACGACAGTATACGAGTACTACTAATCGGATTAGAAAGAGAACCGAGAGGTGTAATATAGTAGCGTCCGAGTATAATTTGTTGGTGTCTTTGTTGAAAACTTAAAGAGGAATCTGTATCCGCACAGTATAGTAGAATATACGTTGCGATTGCCTCGCAGTATATTATTGACAATGTTTTGTGTCAAGATGGAGTGACTACAGATTACCTCGACTTTAATTATTTATTTTTAAACAGTATTGTGACGGCACAGAGAGGACTGGGTAGAAATTTTACATTCCTTGTTTGATATTGAGTACAAAAAGTCCCACTAGTATTTGTATAATCCAGTAATACTAATGTAAAACATTTGATGAACATGGCCATTATTGATCCTGTTTGAATGGACTTGTGGGAAATTCAATCGTTGTAGCTTTTCGGCTTCAATCTTTTCCTCTCTTGTCCAAAGTACAAAGTACAGGTTTTATTTAACATAACTTTGGTCCTGTCCTCCTCCCCTTCCTTCCTGCTTGGAGAGCTTAGGTTATTTACATTAAAAATTGGAAATTGAGGATATCAATAAAAGATTTTCGTGAAAAAGATGTGAATCAAAAAGTCAAAACAATTTACGAAAAGTTTCGAAATATTGTCGATGCTCAGTTTTATGTCCCCGGGATGAAATATGAGGAAAGAAAATACAATAGGAGAGTTTAGAAAAGTGGACATCTCAAGTGATCATTTCGCATCGAATAATCGACGCTTCGCGTTGGATCATTCGATTGTTTTATGGTGAAAAATTTCTAAATCAACCTTGGATATTCAATCTTACAACAAAAATATTATTGGGCTTTACTCGAGCAGATATTTATTATTTCTTTCTAATAATATTCAAAAATCAAACAAGCTTTATACCTAAAATATCACAATCATACTAAAGAATGACAAAGATTGAAATCAGCGATGAAAATTAAGGGTGTTTGTTACGCTAGCAGATTTGGTGTCGAGGCTTAGTGTTTTAACTTTTTAATCATTTCTCGTCGATCTAGATTCGAATGAAGTAAAATTTGTGGGGGGGGGTAACTGTAACGAATGGTTCGTGGTTTATTTAACGAACGCCCTTAACAAACCTGATTAGAAGGTCACTTAAAAAGCCGAAAGCGGAGTGAAGGTGAGGTGTGACGGTGGTAGATGGTGACACGTGTTGTGTGGTTAATGATCGCAGGTGGGCCGGCGACGGCCGCTTCAGGGGGCTATGGGCCCACGACGGGTACTGGTGGGGCTGCAGGGGGTGGGCCTGGGGGTTCCTGGAATTCCTGGAGCATGCCTCAAAATGGGCCCCCACCTCAGCCCCCTCAGCCCAATTCCTCGCAGCCAAACTCCAACTCGAACCCCTCTGGCCCGCAGGGTGAGTCTGAAGCTCAAACTCAGTCAAATACACTCTCTCCTCTTTCCACTTGATCGTGCCAAGTCATTCTCCACTTCACTTTATTACCTAGATCCACAGTGACTACCAAATTCAAGTAAGCCCATTCCGATTTATACACCTCATTGACACGACTTACAAACTTTAGTCTCCATCGCGAAACAAAACACTCTGTCCGCCAATTTTGTTCAACTCTACCCACTGAAACCCTTTATTTGGTAACAACCGATCCTGCAGTTCATTTTATGTACGCTTACATTTTTTAACCCTCAATGTTTTAGGACACTCGATGCGAATATAATTTTTGTAAGCACAGCAGACACACCCCATTGGGTATAAATGCACTTACGATGTTTCCTGCTTTCAAAAATTTAGCTAACTATTTGTGTCCTCACAAATCAATTTCAATTTCGTGATTATTGATGTGATTTTGTATTCAGGGCAGCCACTTGACAGAGGAACTAGGTATTTTTAGGAATCGTTACAAAATCGGACAGTTTATAAATTGGAGACTTGAGCAGAATTTTGAAAAAGCGCTTACAAATTTTAAACCTAGTAAACTTTACAGGATTCTGATTTTATAAATTTAATCTTTAGATCAGGGAATTCTGAAAAGTTATAGAAAGTCAGGGAATTAAAAAATGGTCACGGAAACTTAGGCAAAAGCTAATACGAGAACGAACATTGGTAATG
Source organism: Synergus laeviventris (assembly GCA_032275145.1). NCBI lineage: Eukaryota > Metazoa > Arthropoda > Insecta > Hymenoptera > Cynipidae > Synergus > Synergus laeviventris. The sequence goes on along the minus strand of JAUESI010000009.1, from coordinate 391,135 downwards.
CATAAAATTAAAATTCTATCAAATGCAAAGTTGTTTAAAATTGCAAACTTTTAGATCCTTAAATTTAAAAATTAGTTGAGTGGCCACCCTGTGATTGTTTAATCTCTTTAAGTCGAGATTATTTTTGCTAATTTAAAAAAAATTCTGTCAATGTTATTATTGTTGTTTGTTTTTCACCAACTTTTATTATCATTAACATAAAATGTGGACTGCATGTTAAGAGTGATTTAAATTTTATCGCTATTTTATCATGATCCATGAGCATTGTAAAATACTCTTAACAGTAAGCGCTAAATAGTCGTAATCATAAAATTAAACGACGATGAAGAAGAACTCAACGGTCAAGTTGTTTCGCAGTAAATAAATATTGACGTAATTTGTTAAATTACCAAGTAAAGGGTTGCTTTCAAAGTCAAGCAATTTAAAAGAGCTTATTTTTTTGTAATTTGCATTTGTGTATTACACTTTATTAAATAAAACCAGAATCTATAGACTAGTATCTGTAATATTAGTCCAAATCAATTTCGTGTTTTTAGAATAGTAAGATTAGGTTTGTTCCTTTATATATATATATGTCTCCTACAATTTATTTATTTAGACATTTCAATAACTAAAAATTCTTATAATTTCCTGGGAGTTTGAAACTTTTTCAATTTTTCATTTTACAATCTAAAAACGTATTCGAGCACTCTAAATTAAAACATAGTCCTTACTACTGTTTTTCTACTGCTCGATATTTAATTTTCTAAACATGTTTTAGTAGAAAGAACCTTGAGATTCTGAGCGTTTGGCAAGCATGTCAGAAATGACTTAATGAACTTGAAATAGTATATTGTGTAGAACTTTATTCGAACTGTATCGCGATTGAGTCAACTAATTTCCTTTATTATAGGCTGATATTTCCAATATAAAATGATTCGATTTATTCTTCGCTTGAATATTCCATGGTTCAACGCGTAAACCTAGAAATCCCATTAACTTGATTGAAAATCGTTTATAAGTAGGTAAAAAAAACGCAAACTATAGTATTTTCTTTCTGCATCATGTGCTAAGCAAAGCATTTCCAGGGCATGGTATTATTGACCAGTACCCACTTTATTAAGTACTCTTTGTAACTTGTATCTAGCAGTAGTTGTCAGTCCTAGCATAACTAGAATGCATTTTGTTTTAGAGATTGTAAACTGGCTATTAGTCACACAATAGCTTCATGTAATCTCATGTTTAATGTCAATTTAACAAATTTATTAATTAATAATTAATTACATACAGATCGTGAAAGAATATATAATTATCATCCATCAGCTGCTAGTGTAGGATAGTGCACTCCTATTCTAATCCTTAACGCTTCCTTCCTTTTCCATTGGTAAATACTTGACGAATTAATGCAATCGAGGATTAAGAAAAAACACTATGGCTATAAATACAGATTTCGGGTATCCCATTGAAGAGCTTGATATAGGAAAAGTGATAAATTATTTTTTTTACAGATTGCTTAAGCATTATGGCTTGATTAAATTTTTAACATTGATTCGTCCTGTTAATCCATGAGCCGTAATTTGAGTTTTCGCTTGCTTGTATGTGCCTGTACACCGTTCGTCTTTTACGTTTACGTACTTCTTTATTAGTCTCGATTCGTAAGCTCGAATCAAAATGCTGACCCACGTCGAAAATTGGGTTAAGTAATTCAAAATATTTGGTAAAAAAAACTTGCCTACATTTGACGTGGGGACAACAGAAAGACAAGCCATTGTTCTTGAACCTCGTGTGAATGTCTGGCAAATTTATTTTAAAGATATTACCGTGATTTTCAACTGAGTAGGTTAATGTTTAATATGAGACTGTAATCATTTTTTTGAAAATCACGAGCGTAATAAGGACGTTGATGGTGAATCAAATAGTTCATTAGCACAAGTGCAATAAATGACTAATCTGCTTTTGGTGGGTGTTGCAGGTGACATGTACTCCAGGCAAACAACTGGATCAGGCGCTCCTGGTTCTAGTAGCAGTTCTGCTAAAACTCCTGACTACAGTGGGTACTCCGGTTATGGTAGTTACGCGGATACGAGTTATCCTCAGCGTTCCTATCAAGGAGGAGAAAGCAACCAAGGTGGGTATGCCGCCAGCGCTCCTAAACCCGGCCAGCAAGGCTTTGATTTCAAAGAGTGGCCCACCTCATGACCATTTTAATTTGTTCCGCGAAGGAGTGATGCGCTAGAACCGGCTTGGCCTTGCCCGTGAGCTTCTCATTTTTGCACTTGGAACAATCACGATCATCACAATTAACTTCAAATTAACGGCTTACGAAGAAATTTTCCCTTATTACTAAAAATTAATTAATTGAAAGTATGGTATATAAAAATAAGCTCGCTCTTATTTCATAAGATCACTTAATCAATATTCCTTTAAATTAATTAATTGCAATTTCGAGCTGCTTTATCGATTTTTTATTTGTCCAAATACATTTTTAGCGATCGTTGATGTCCATGTTGCAAACAAGTTCCACGGTGCTGGGATCGGGGGCATAGAGCAAAACTTATAAAAAAAAAGAAGCATTAATTAAGAGCGATTTAAATAATGGAAAATAAAAATAAATAAGGAACGTGTTAATGAGCGAGCGTAAATCGTCGACAATGCATGCGATCACCAAAGCGGCAATTGACGAGGTGAACGAATAAAATTTCATTTTTTGAACATAAAAAGGTACAAATTCCTGCGTTCCTTCACCTCCTCTCTAGATGAGTGCTGTGGTAGGATGCTAAAAAATAATAAATCTCTGTAATAAGTTAAAAGAGAAGGGTCGCATCTTCGAAACAACTTTCCTTCTGCAATCATGATTATTATTATAGTTGATAAAGATAAAATGGCAAGTAAAGATTAAACCGAATAAAAATAAGTCACATTCATAGGCTGATTAACCTATAAATAAACTATAGTTAGTCTAACGTTTAGAGATCGAATTAATATTATTATTATTGTGTATGTGTGTCCCGTGACATTGACAGCAGGACGGAGGTTCCTCCGTGATCCTTTTTTTTTTTTTTTTTATATTTACATTTGTATCGTATTTTACTTCATGGCCCCCTTTTTACCAATTTTTTGGTTGCTCTTTTTTCTTACCTTTAAACTTTTTCTCCTGTCAATTTTCCACTCTTGATTTTTTTTAATCCTAGAACTTTACATCGATTAGGTAAGGAGAAGTCAATATTATAGATCATGTTTTTTTTGCGAATTGTATCATATGAATTATCTTCATAATCGTCGTTCTAATTTTGGACCAATCGTATCGATTTGGTCTTCGAGAACTGGTGTTATCATTTTAACTTGAAATTTATATTAGTTATTAGAAACGTTTAAGACGACGATTGCTATTGTTATTATTTATATACCTCGACTATTGATGAAACTACTACTGCTATTTCTACAAGATTGTTACTGCTGTGGTCTATTATTGCTACTATATTATCATTATTGTCCACAGTAATAAGAAAAGTGTTGTAAGGTTTCTTACAACCGTAACAATTTTAGGTGACTAGAGTGAGATCAGGATAAATATACATGTGATGTATTATACACGAATGATGACAGAAGGAAAGAAAGCCGAGTTTCGAATGCGACTGTTCGTAATTTTTGGGGCACGCATCCGAAAAGTCTACCTGATTAAATGTATGGCTTAATTATATTTACTCTATAGGAATTACCGTAGACCTTAATGAGAAACAAATTTTTACAGAGCGCTCTACTACGCTCACGTTTATTACTGATCGAGCCGCGTTTACGTGCTTTTCTTTACCGACCACACAATTAAAAGTTGATCGATAGTTTTATTTTTTGTTTCAATCACTGACACCTCCGACTGGAGGACGGATCTGGAGTCGATACTTTTTGTCAAGTTTAAACTCTTTATATTAAAGAGAAATCATATTTTAGATTGATTTTTTCCAAGCTTTAGTATTGAAGTATGTTTTAGAAAAGAAATATTAGAATACAATTGTTGTTTAGAATTACTGATTAGATTACTTAGAAAAGAAATATAAGTTAGAATACAAATGGTGATCAGATGTTTACTTAGTTGTAAATAAATAGATTTCAGATCTGGCCTTCTATGAGGAACATTAGTAATTTGTAATGGCAGAAAAGCAAAGATCATTCAATAAACACGGTTCGTAAACATTTTCTGGGATCAATTTATAAGACACAAAATAGTTTTAATAAATTAATTTCAAAGGGGAGCTCAATCAAATCACCATGTTTTACTTTTAATTTTTGCAAGAAATGTAACATAATGAACACAAATACACATCAACACTTTAAGATTTTTCACATTTATCAAATGAATTAAGTAAGCAAGTCTGCGTCGGGAAACAAGTAAACTAGGGAAGGGAGGTGATTTTTTGTCCAAGGGTAAAATAATGACGCAAAGAGGATATCCAGGTTAGTTGTACGATTATAATTACGGTTATTGTTCTTATTATTACTGATTCTTAAATAAATAAAAAATGGAGCGGAAGAAAGTCTGTGAAACATTCGATTAAAATAGACACTTAAAATACAAGTAAATTAAACTAATTATTACGGGACAGTTTTAGAGAGATCAAATGAATCATTGTAAATACAATCTTTAAGTCGTGGAGAAAACAAAGATTATTAATTATTATGTCGCGTCATTATAATGTCGTTTGATAAGTAAAATAGTGGTGACCAATGACCGGAAATAACGTAGGAAGGAAATAAGTGGAACTATTTAAAGTATAATTAATTGACGAGTACTGATGCTAATGGATAGTATATTTATATTTAATGAGATATTATTAGTATTTTTTCAATACAAAGATAAAAAAAATGACTTATTACAGTAATACATAAGCCGTTAGGAAAAGTTTTTTCATTCTAATCATCGTTACTATTCGGCCCGTTCAAAGTGAAACGTGGCTTACTCTCAGGGTTGTTGCTAATTTTTAAATCTTCCCTTCTCGATTAAGTCTTAAATCTTGTTTTTTTCCTCCTATTTTGTAGTTTCCTACGACCATCTCAATTTAATTTCTTGTAAATTTAAAGTTTCTCATCGAATTATTATATGTATAGTTTCCAATTGACATCACACTAGTAATGATATTAATTATACGCTCGCCGCGCACACGTTTTAGATTTTTGCGAATCGAGGGCTAAGAAACTTGTAGACAATTTAAGTTTATATTAAATCAAGCAGTTCTCGGCTCATCATCGGTTTGAGGAACGGAGAGACTAGCGAGTTTTGAAAAAAACTTTGTTTTCCATCGTTTATTTTTACTTTTATAAAGATAAAAAAAAAAGTTATTGGATACAATCGCTCGTCCGGGTTTCTCTTCGTTTTCGCGTTTACTTAGTTTTTCGCGTTGACTAATCTTTAGGGCTATGCATTGTAAAAAAGAACAAACCTAGAATAAAGGACAGGTAACTAAAAGTAAGAGGATAATAAAGCGATCTTTAAATCAACTTAGTTCGTCGAGTTTTTTATCTTAATTAGTTGATATATAAACGCAATCCTAATATAATAACATCGCGAAAGAGTTTATATAAACGATATCTATTTAAATCGAGTTAATATACATATATTAAATTTGGGGACTACCGCGCCCAACGAAGACTGGTTATTTAACTAATGCTAAAATTTAAATATTTTTTACGCGTACTTTATAGCGACGTCCAATCTGTTTTTATTACTAGACACAAGTTTCGCCTACGTTAGTGTAATTCCTCGCATCTATTATTATTTAGTACTACCGTAACACTCGTTTAACATCAAATGAAATTTTTGCTCGTCTCTTTTATAATGTAAATTTCTTAATTATCAATAAAGAAATAGATCGCCTACCAACTCACTGCCAGGATCTAATTAATTTATGTAGTTCATTCCGATACTTTTAAGAAAGGCATTTTGTGTATTCCAGGGGCGATCCATTTTGTCAAAATTTCAAATTACAATACAAAATTAAATATAATGTAAGGAGATTAACACAGATTCTAAATCCTAATTATATAGGAAAATCTCATTTACGATTAACTTACCAGCAAGCCTGAAAAGGACCAAGCCTTCAAGATTTACATTTAAAGGGACGAATTTAAAATTTATTTCACGTTGAAGGGAAAGGACAAGACGGTCAAATGTTAAAAGTTATTAGCCAAATTTCAACTTGTGTAATTTAAATATGCACAAACTCAAACATACAAAACACACAAATCGAAACAAAACTTACTCAGTTTTAACAAATTGAAAATAAAATAATGCTCGAGAGGAAATTTCTCTTGTGAAACATTTTTTTTTATTAAAATTTCTTTCGACAGAGGAATTTCCTTTTAGATTTCGCGTACTTGCGTGGACGAGTTGTTACATACGGTATCTAATACGTAAGATCATACAAAAAGTGATTGATCGGCTCCCAAGATGCTTTAGCTCGAAAGTTAAGGTAATAAACGTTACATCGGTAAAGATAATAATGATAATAAAGAAAAATTATTACTGTAATAATTGTCCTGTATACTTGTAACTTTTAGATTTGTATTGGTAAGATCGTGCCCCCGTTTGAGAAGCAAATAGGATAGTAGTAGAAAAAAAAGTTAGTGGATTTGTGTATCGGTGGTAATTACGCAAATCGATATGTTAAGAACCTTTTTACGCTCGCTCAGTTTCCATTTACTTATTCTATTGCCCTCCATAATATTGAATAGAGGCTGCCTGACATTTCTGATTGTTGTTGCGATTTTGCAAAAAAAAAGAGAAAAAGTAGAAAATAAAGAAAAAGAAAAGTCTGTTAACTAAATACAAAAGATGAATAGTCAGACATGCTTTGGTTCATTTTGTGCCCAAGCCGAAGCGCATTATCTCTATGAAAATAAGCTGAGAAAAATCGATAACATTGAAAAGGGAGAGGAATAATAATCACGTGTGAAATTTATGGAAAATTTGTCATAATGACGTTATATACACGTTATTTACATTACGAATGAAAATTATAGACGTATTCATAAACACTTAACACAAAATACGATTCACCGTTACATCTTACTCAACCTGTCTTAACCATTGACAAATACGAAATTTCTTTAGTTCATGAATTTAAATCGAATGCCATTTTTCATCCTTTCGGGTTTCTGAATTTCAAAAATTTTTCAGTTTTCATCATAGAAATAAAAGTACAATGATACTTGGAGATTTCGTATCGTAAAGTCGCTAAGAAGTTCAATTTAAAGTAATCCTTCTTAGCGATTTGCACTTGGCAACAATCCCAAACACCTTTTTTTTTCCTGTCTTTTTCGATTACGAGAAAACCACCGGGTATAAATATTGCTTAAAATTTTGGGTGGCGGGAATAGGAACGACAAGAGATGTATTGAATTATTAAATATATCCTGGGGAAGTTAGGGATAAGGGACACTCAGAGAGAGAAATTGTGAGTCAGAGTAAAGGGAGAATTGCTTGTGGTTAAGATGAGTAATATTTTATTAGTTCTCACTTTAAGACACATTACAAACACTTGTCGATTTATCATTACGATGAAAAATGCTGATAACTACTGATTGGAAAACGACGTTTAAAAAAGTATATATGTTTGTATACACGCATATACAACATTGTCTATTATTACGATTATGTATGTGGTAAGCCTAGCAGTAATAACGGAAAAGAAGAACCAATAATATGATATAAACATATTTACAATGTTACATGCTCCTGTTATCACATCAATAATTGCGTCACTTTATTCCCGCTATATTACCACTACTAAGATAATATCTATAACTCTCATCGTCAACATCATCCAAACAACACAGTTATTATTCCAGTATATTTATAATATTATTAATATTACCACTGATTACTGATGTAATTTTAACACTTTTACATAATTATACTAATGCACTCCGCTCCAGGAGTCGCGGTTCAAGCGTCGGGAGAACCACAAAACGAACTGTTGTATGGACTGCAGTTATTATAAAATATACTATACGTTTTCAGGAATTCTTATACTTTTTACGTTCGTGCCTCTGGTTTCGAGAATCACAATGTTGTCGTCATATTTACCCCCAGAGTCCTTTCTTAATATAGTCACTAGCGATTGAGTAAATCTTCACGTCAAAATTAGATGCATAAAGTAAAACGATCCTAGGATTTAATTTTGTTACGAAATTGGTTTTTTACTAAACTCTTCTTTAAATTTATACAGTTTAATTCTAAAAGTTTAACTCTAAAAAGCCAGGGAATAGTTGAAAGTTTCTAGGTTTATTTTTATCAGCAGATATATATACATATATATCTCATCTTAAAGTACCAGTAATTTTATAAGTAATAATATGTTGCGTGGATTTATAAAGATTTGTCTCATACAAAAATTAACTGGAGGATAGTTTCCAGTCTAATCTGAAGAAGTAAATTACATCTCTACGCCTTTTGTCGCAGTTCGTAGCTCCATGGCTCAATGATTGTATTATTAACATAAACAGTAAGTAAGAAAAAAAATCGCCTTAAGACGTGATTGGCAAATTAGTATTATAAAAAAATCGGAATAAAGATACTACTTTGTTAATAAAATTTCCACTTTTGTATTTAATTCTTAGAGAAATCTTTCAAAACATTTTGAAACAAAATTGAATACAAATTGATATGTACTTTGAAATTGAGGGTCCAATAACGTTCTATAAATTATAGGACGTTATTGGATCCGGACCCTCAATTGATCTTACAATTTTTAGTGCATTAAAATCAACATTGAGAAAAGTGCTTGGGTCCTTCAAGTATTTTTTTCCCACACGACTGCTCTTTAATAAGTCCGTTTAAATCGTAAGTTATTATAGGAATCGATTATTGTGAATTTTCTAAGGAGAAAGATGAATTTTCAGTAATATCATTAAGTATTTTTTAATATAACTTGAAACAAATAGTGGTCACTTTATGACCAAGAGAAATAGTTGACTCCATTTTGTACTCATTCGAGATTTTTTGACTGAGTTTTTTCATTTCCGTTTCTTGTTTCGGGGTGGTACTTACAGGTTACTACTTCACACTGATTACTGTTAATACTGCAATTGCTAAAATATGATTTTTTTCTATCCCCTAGCAATAAATACGTTGTATTTAATAATTACGATAAATATACTAGTAAACTTAGTGAGAGAAAGTGAGGGAAAGATGTGAAAAGTGAGAGGAAAATATCACCAAGTTCACAGCCCTATCAATAAGAATTACTGAGATTTAAAAGTTTTCCGTGTTGCGAATTTAGAATCAGATTGTTGTCGACTACGCTTCTTTGGATTCTACGTGCTCTATGTTAATTAAAAATTAAATCCATAAATTACTCTTAAATTATAAATTTCAAACTTTCTGATTCTAAGTAGATGTCATTAATTTTATATTTAATTCTGAATGTAAAAAAAGAACATTTAGATTTAGGAGCCTAATTTAAAGACGTTCAAGAATTTTCTGATTATTAGTTTACAAGAATGGAGTTTTTCTTAGAATGCGACTGTGACAAATTGCGTAAAGATAAGTGGCCAAATATTTGCTCATCGCATAATAGAGGGTATTTTTTTTAAATCGAATGTAATCTCGGTTTACAGGAAAAGCGTCGTTATAACTATTATAAGAGGAGCCTTAACGTTTAAATAAAACTCGATCCTTTTTCGTCAAGTAAGTCAGTCTCTAAGTCAGTCGGGACCCGAAAGATACGTTTCAAATAAGTACTAGTTAGTCGATATTAATCTGTACAGATAAAGCACGACAGAATTATTCTAAGACAGCAGGGTTAGGTAGAGATTAATTAGAGAACAGGAATGAGGGTGAACCATAACAAAGCCTTAATCGATAATTTATTCTTGAGATAAGATCTTATGGTTAAGTAATCGTGAAAGTTGAAGCTGGAATGATATTGAAACCTATTAGATTACACTCGCGGTTGTTAATTAAGAATCACAGAAAATTATTGTTAACTATATCCATTAATATTTGACCAGTTATAAAGATTGTATCGCGCCAGCACTTACGCGCGCGAGTGCTTAGATAATAATACCATAATTTTACAAAAAAAAAGCAGCGTTAAAGAATAAATCGACATAGCTAACTTATATCATACCTGTTGCATTTAAAGTGAAAATACCTGGGTAAATATGACTACGACATACGCATTCGTTTACACACATATACAAGCGGATAATAAAATAAAACAAACTTAGATTTATGATCTGAATGTCCTATGAGGTAACGCGAGGTTCTAGATTTACGAGAGGTATGTGACTTACACACATACTTCAAAAATACTACAAAAGTTGAGTCGAATCGACATTTTTGGAAAAGATATAAAAATACTCAGAGTAAGGAATTTAAATAATTGAAGGGATTAAAGTGTTACACTGAAAAAAGTTTTAAAGTTTATTTTTCAGAAGTGTCGGTTTCGAGTCATTTCATTATAAAACGATTACACTTCTGTTTAATTTAGATGCATATCCATCCCAATTCCCAATGACAGGGCAAAAATAATAATGCGTTACTGCAACGTTATATAGCACGATACTACGTCGATTAGAAATCTGCATGCCTATTAGACAATTGTGAATTTTTGTGGGTAATTCTTTAACGTTCAACGTGCATGTACATTGCACAATTTACGTATCTGAAAATATCCGAACAGTTTTTACTAAAACGGAAATTAAGACGGTCCTACGATTAACAATGGAGATTATTTTACATTCACATTTTCATTAGTTACAAAATTCTTAATCTTTATAAAAAAATTAGATATCCTTGTCCAGTCTTGCTCTGCGAATAAATTTTTCTAAACATTATTTAAACTTGTTATCAAAGGACCTATATAAAATAAAACCTCACATACGAAGAAGACGAGAGAAATGGATAAAATGAAAATTGAAAACATTACAATCAAAAGAAATGGATGCAAATATTTAGTGAGCATATAAGAAAAATTTTGATTGATAGAGGGGAGTTTTCTCTCGATGTCGTATCAGCGTCTAAAATGAGCAAAAGAAAAATCGTACCTTATATCGTGGCCCGACCGTAGAACTTGTGCTTTTTCTCTCGCGCTACATTGCATTTGGAAATATTGTCGTTGCACTTAGGTTTAGAAATAAAAAAAAAGGAGACTGTAAAATGCAAGTGTCAAAATACTGCTATAATTATCACTACGACTACTACTATTACTATCTAGTACAATTAAACGAGAATTTTATTGTTACTATAATTAATACCGCTAATAACACCGTTACTACTTTCATGATAGTACTACAGCTCCTCGAGGCTACGAAGTAATGGGCTTATGAAGCTACTTTAAGTTTTTATAAGGAGAATGTAGTATTAATTAAATTATTCGAACCTAATTAATAACGAGAATTAATAGTCAGAAAAGACGAAGGCAATTTTCGAGTGCGCTTACCTGTAAAAAAACAAAGAAATTAATCGTGGATACTTGGACTTGTTCTTTTATATATGTATTGTAAAAAAAGAAAACCTAGAGGGTCAGAAAATGAGTTTAAAGTAAAGATTCTCCGGTCTATTTTATGCATAATAAGAACGTTACCTCCGCCTAAGGGTAGAATAAATTGTAAGAGGCGAAGGTGTGTTTCGTTGTGATTGGCCGGCACTGAGAAAAAAACCGAGAAAGTTTTTAAATTTGGATACAGTGAGACAGTGTCGAGAGTCATTTTAATCGTTAAACGGGACATAGTTTAGCAGTGCTGAGAAAGTTACTCAAATTACATTTAAATACTATGATTCAAGTTATTTCAAATTTTGTTATCCTTCGAAACATAAAGTTGTCCATTTTGAATCTTTTCAATTTAAACTTTAAGGTAATTTGAACTTTAATTTTCATTCTACACATTTACAATGTGAAATTGTTTGAAACTACAAAAAGAAGCACTAAATATTATATTATCCAGTTGAACCTTGTTCTAAAAAACTTTGCTACTTTTATCGAGTTATTTCCACACACTGTAGATTAGCTTAAGTGGTTTTCCAAAGGTGTCCAGTTGTCCACTCTTCTGGAAAACTAGGAAATTAAAATAAAAAGTAGGAAACACTCAGGGAAATTTTAGTTTTTTAAATTAAAAATATTCCAAAGTCGATTTTAATTATGAGAAAACACCAATATTTTAAGCTTGATTTTTTAAATGAACCAGGAAAATGTCGAATCATTGGGGGATTTTTTTCCCCTAGTTTTAGTAGACACTCGGGATGTTTCGTCCTCGACAATATTTCGTTTGGAAAACGTTACTTCGTGTTTCGATATAAGGACAGGTTCATTGGATTAATCGCCAGGGTATTTTTGCATTTGGATTAAGATCTTGGATGAAAATACGAAAGGGGTGAGAGAGCGAGAGTGAGAGAAAGTGCGAATGCTTGAGGATGTTATCAACAAATCGACTAATTATTGATTAAGAGATAAGTTTTGTACAAATGTATTATATAAATTACTGGTTATCTCAGAAGGTACCTCACAAAGGAAAAAAATTATTCACTCGACTCGTTTTTAATTATGGTAAATACGGAAGTATATCTCGTTCCTTAGTCGACGGGGCAAAATATAGGGAAAGAATGGTAAACAAAGTATAGGATTAAAAACAAATATCGCATTGACTGTCATTAAAGTACGGATTATCGACTAATTAATTAAAGTGTAACTTGAATTAAGGCAGTTTGTAGTGAAGTATTAATATAGTAAAAGGAGATATTTTTTAAATAAATGACAAATGCCAATTATTGTGTTCTCGTAAGAATCATAATTATTCCGTAATGTTAAACTTAAAAGAAAAAAACAATGAACAGGCGTATCTAAGTCGTTGATTAGTCGTTGTTAATTAATTTTTTCGTAAGGGTAAATGTTGAGAGAATCTGAGAGAATGTGAATCTGGAGAGAGCAGTGAGTTGAGAAAGAAAGTACGAACGAAAGCGTATTGGAATCATTTTTGCAAAAATAAGGAAGTAATTGTAATGATAAACTATCAGATACTAATATCGACAGACACACGGACACAACTTACATATTAAACACAAAAATATAAAGATACAATAACTGAATTAAGGAAAAAAGTAGAATTAACTGATTGCCAAGTCTTTTTAAGGTCGACAAAAAAAGCGAGATAAAATAAACAAAGTATCGACTGCATTACGTATAGTAATAGAAAATACATACAAGATAAAAAAATCATAGCTAAATCGTTAGTTTTATTATGACATGTGATGAAAGTGTTAGCGATATATTTCCAAATCAATGCTCTGACTCTCAGTATGCATCCTCTAAATTCAAAGCCAGATATAAAAATTTGCATAAACGAGCACTTTTTCACCATTTTGAGAAATTGACAAAACAATTAGAAGAAAATTTAGGGCGAGGGTCAGAGAGAAGAAGAGAGAGAAAAACTCAAAAGTAGATGTTAATTATCGATCGTTATCTAATTTTTAGCGATGTTGCGTTTTTACTAAAAAATGGAGGAGAGACGAGAAGAATAAGTGAAAGCGCGAATGGCAGACCAGGTTTTAGATCTAAATGTAACATACGAAATGAAACAGTTTTTAAATTATAAGATGGTATGATATGGAAGTTGTACAAAGAATTAAGAAATTAGTGATTTGTACAGTGGGAAAGGAAGGGTGATTAAGCTTTGAAATTTTTATTGCAAGATCTAAAAAGAAAGTAAAAAAGTATGGAATATTATTTGGAAAAAGGAAAAAAAGTTTAATCTTCTCCCTTTGAGGTATAAAGACATAATTAGAGTTCGAACAGTAATTAGTAGAAGGACGAGGTTCGCGGATTTCACTTTTTATTTTCTAGTAAAAAAAAATGTCCAGTCCTCCTGTATCCCCCCCCAGTCCCAAAACACATTGAGAAACATTTTACTACTACTACTATTATAATACTATTACTATATATTATATATAGTGATAGTATATATTATAACTACTATTAAACAAACATATATAATATACTTAACGGTGTTTCTAGTGGATTAATTGAATTATTGATACTTAAGATATAATATTAATATTAATATCGATATATTATTATATATACATACAACTATATAATGAAGATAAGTTGATATGCTGATAACTATTACAATTATGATATATACCTATAACATAGAGAAAAGTGGATCATTCATAAAGTATATCTGGTATAGATTATGAGAATGATTAAATAGAAAATTATGTGGATAAAAAAATCTTTTCAATTTCAACCAGATTCCTCCTTGCACTCTAGGGGCTGCTCATAAATTACGTAGGGATAAATTTTTAAACCACTTGCCCCCAATTATACTTACATTTTGCTCAGTACACTTTTTGCAGAACAATAAGTTCTCCCATTATAAACGTATTACTTATTGATATATAAATTATATTTCTAAGAATTAAAAATGGACGTGTTTAAAATTGAAAAATTTATAATAAAATCATTTAAAATTCCACAATTTGGGTTAGAAGCATTAAAATCTGAAAAATTGTACATTGTTTTTAATGTTTGAATCTTATGAATGCTTTTAAATGAAAAAAAATGTTGTACGAGAAAAATTACGTAATTAATGAACAAGTACCCTAATCCTTTCACCATTTTTAGGTGGTTGAGAGACTTAAAACACTGCACACTCGGATTATGATAAAAAAAATTACAGTTTTTATATGACAAAATAGATTTGAATTGTGCAACCGTTTATTTTAAGAAAGATCCGAAATTTTATTTTCTTATTACATTAGATTTTTTTTTAAAGCCTTTTTTGAAAAATAGGGAAAATTGGGGATTTGGTATTTAAGGCTTTATATGAAAGAAGCTTTTTATTTTTAATTTTTAAAACAAAGTGCATGCTCTGAAATTTTTGCGATTAAGAGTCGATCGTTGTAGATTGATACTTTTAATTGATACAAATTTCCAATTCGGCAGATTAAAAACTGTTTGAAAATATAATTCGAAAATTAAACAATCGTGGAAGATGCATAGAGGTGGTCCACTGCTTTTCGAAAATATAATTATTTTTTACGACACTTCGAAAAACGCATCTTCGTTTACTGGTGCAGTGTTTTATGCGCGACCCAAGGAATATCGTATCTTTTTCAATTCGAGCAGAATTCTTTAATTTGGAAAAGCATTGATGGGCAAAATAGTAATTTAACGTTCATAATTAGTTATTAATAACAATGAGAGTTTAGAACTAAGGCTAAACATTAGTTAAGAGGATTTAGTAAAATTTTTTAACAAGGTTGTAAACTGTAAAAATATTAAAAGCCAGATATATTAATTAGTAAATAGTATTAATTTAATTAATAACTAGATTAACTTAATGTATGACTAAAGGCTAATTATGATTAGTGGAACAACTTACATTAGTTATAAATACAAATAATAATAGAATAGAAAAGGACTAATTAACTAACTATAATGCTCATTGTTGTCTGTTGGATTTTAAATTGGATTAGATACGATATTCGAGCTTTTGAAGGCAAAGTGGATATTTTTTATCCTTTATTTAAAATCTGAATTATTATTGAATATCCTTTTTGTCTTTAAATATGTAGGAAAATAAGTGTAGTGCGTAAGAATTAATTTTAAGTATCGCTTAATTAAGTCTGCGCCCTAAGACAGATCCAACTTTGTTCCTAAATTTTTAAACCATTCCTTTTCCGACAGAATCTACAATTCCAAAATTCAAACCTACTGAAATCGAACTTCCAACTATAACTCCAACTTCAACATTCCTTCCAAATGGAGATTCTGCTCCTGGTCCTCAACGATTCTCCTTGACTCAACACACGAATTACCATCCTTATCGACGCTAGGTGTTGAAAAAAGAGAAAAGCAAACTTTCGAGAGTGAAAGAGGAAAGAAAGAGATTCTTGAATATAATATTAAAAGTTAAAGTAGATGAACTGCTGCTAGTTTTAAACCTTAATCGACTAACAATTCGATACTTATTTGATATTTGATGTTTCTACTTTATAGTTCTGATCGTATATTTGAAAAATTTGTTATTTTATAGAGAACGCCTTCGAATTAGGTACATATTCTTAGCTCAAGATTAAGTTACAGACTTACGAACCAAGTTTCAGATTAATCGATAACTTTATTCAGGAAGTACAATTATTTAAATTAAGGTTAGATAAGTCATCGACCAGTTAGCTATACGATTTTCCATTGTGCTAAGTGCTAACATTAAATTTTAATATTTGAATTTTTAAGAATTGTCTTTCGATTATAGATTATAATTAATAGTTAATAGTTAGTCTGAAAAGTATTTAATTTCAAGGTATTTTTTATTTTCTCACTTTTATTTTGTCTTAAAAAATGTTAATTTGCACTAGGGGGATCGGGAAAACCGTGAATCTTGCAAGACCTAACTTTCAGGGTTTCAATTTGCACCCAGTTAAGTTTGCTTTAAAACAATATCTGGATTAAGTTTCTCACGTTTCTCATTTTATTATGTTCAGAGTTTAAACTTTAAAAGTTAGACTAATTTTGCGAACTTCAACTTCGCGTTTTTCCTTACTAGTACCAATTTATGAAAATTGGATTTCCCGTTTCGCTTCATTTCTTAGTTCGTATTCCAAAGTACATCCTAGATTTCTGTTCTTTATTCTGAAAGTTTTCCATTTAATTCCCTTAAAAATTCATTAGAGGATAATATTGGCCGTCGCTTTAGCTGTACTCTAAAATAGTTTGTACGTTATATTCGTATATAAGTACATTAAGTTTGTCTTAGCTATTTGTCTTAAGCAACACCGATTTCTTCAAGGAATCCAGAACTTGTGGGAATGGGACTTTCTTCTCGATCTTCAACACCGATTTAAAAAAAAGAAAAAAAAAGAAAAAAGCAAAACGTCATTTCCCATGGTCCTGCAATCCCTTTTCTTTGTTCCTTTTTTCATCTGCGCATCTAGCTGACCACGTTCTACGTTCTTTTATCCAATTCTAACAGGGTCAGGATATACTCCAACATCGCAACCAACTACTCCAGAAGCTGTTCAAGGAACAACAGATGGATACACTGGACCCGGACCCCAAAGGGGTTACACAGCAACTGCAACTGGAACTAACAATTATCATCCTTACCGTCGATAGAGGTACCATGCCTCCAAAGCAACATATTTCCTCCATTAATCAATAATATTTAGATTTTAAGCATATTGAATGAACGAGTACTGTGTTTTTTTTTTTATTTTACATTATTATGGATCATTTTGTATGCATCTCTGCCCGAAGCTTTTTCATTTATGTTGATTACAAAATGTAGAAACATAAATTATAATGCAGAAACAGTTTGATACTGTTATTTTCATATTTAGGGTTAAAGTATTTTAAATGTTCAAAATATTTTAGAAACAGATTTAAGAGACGTGCTACAAAAAAAAACACTAGTTTTGAGTCTTACACCTTGATTTTTTGTAATTATATACTGATTATTCATTTGCAATTATGCTGAGAAAAGTATATTGAATCTTTTTTTTTTCTCGAATAGATGACTACTTTAAAATCAAAATAGAAACGACTTCTTATATTTTACATGAGCAAGTATTCGGACCAATTTTTGTACCACATAAGATAATATTATATAAAATGGATTCTGAAAACGAAAGGTCTTATAATTCAGTACTCAAAAATATTTACCCTTTTCAAAGTTAAATTTTTGACATTATGTGTTTTAAAATTTGACTGAATGTGAATGTATTTCGAGAGTGAATTTTGATTATTTGTACGAAAGTTTTAGACTATTTTTAAGTTACATTTTCTACTTCTTTTTATTGTTTAAAAAGATTATAAAAATTGAATTCTCTGGAATATCTACTGTAATGTAAGGTTTCCATACCATTTTTGCTCAGAAAGAAGAGATAAAATTTTAACAGATTGATTGTACTCGGAATTTTCAGAAGTTAAATGAAAGCGAGTAAAGAATAATTACATAGATTAAGTAAAGTAATTGCATTAAAAGAGCCTTTGCTTTATCGTTGTTTGTTCGTTTTTAACTTCCTGTAGAGAGTAAAGGGCATAGATAATCGAATTACGAATTGATTAAATAAAGGATAGATAGGTACGTTTGTAGAATGTATTTTTCTAGGTATTAAAAAAAAAAATTAGTTTATAATAGGTGGAATTAACATTCAAATTAGTCTTAAAAACCGCAATTATTTTTCAGTATAGAATGTAATATTTATTACATTACACTCAAAGCATACATATTTACAAGTATAAAGTCGGACTTCCTTATTCCATAGACGACTGATTGTTACACAATTTTTAAATTTACATTCCAAGTTCATTTTCTTAATTATTTTTTTCGAAATGAAAATAAAAATAAGTCTAAAAATTTAGTTACTTATCTTGCTAATATCTCTTGTCTTTCTTTCATTGTTTTTATTTTCATTTCGAAATTTTTACTTTTTTAAGTTGATTGTTATTTGTTTCTCGTTTAGTCACAACCAAGCTAAACAGCTCTTTATTGCTTAGAATTATTCTATAATAAGCGCCCTTATAATACACTTATCTCAAATTTGAAACAGCGTATTTTGCCATTGCACAATGCACACAGAGAATTGAACTTTTTCTTCAATATTTGTTAATAAAAGCCATTCAGACAAAATGTTATATTGAACTTTAAGAAATTAAATTTCAGAGCTGCCAGCATTTATCTGTTGTAATTTGACTTCACATTATTACTGAAAATTTCAATTTTCCATCTCAGCAAATTAATGACGCGGAAATTATAATTATATGTTCGTATTATGTTCCTGATTTAAACTCTCCAGTTTGCAGAAATCGCTTTCATGAAATTCTATATTTTATGAGATCTTATACGTTCTATTTTCAATCTTATATTAAATTGTTTGGTAAATATTTCGAATTTTAGACGGGATCTTAATTAAATTCAGAATGGACTTTTTTTTGAATACTTCAATTATCTCCGATTTATTATGAAATTAAACACGGTTAAGATTGGTTGATGATCGTTGTATCTTATTTTTTTTTAGTAATTTAAAAGCAACGTTCACGTGATCGTACAGGTGTGACAACGTTGTTTATTCGAGTTTGGCTTCTCCTCGATTCCCTTGTCCTGATGTTTGCGGACGAATTCTAAAAATTGATAAAAAAAAAAGAAAAAAGAGTTATGAAAGAGAGAATATAGTCAGAGAAAAATTGATAAAGGTAAATATAAAACAGAAAGTTTTATTTTATATTAGTTTTTGAAGTACTTTTGAACTTTTGGTACCGAGGAATGTCAATTCGCAAAAAAAAACAATTTTGTGTATTGAATCGATTGTCTTATTATTTGAATATGAATGAATTTTTAAGTTAAAATAGATTTTTTTTAAAATTTTAAGAATCAAAATAAAGAAGGATATAAAGTAATAAAAAGCGTGTTACCAGCGGCTGTCTTCTTGCCAATTGCATATAAAGCTTCATAAAGTTCTTTCAGCGGATGCACCTCAGGATGAAGACCGGAAGCCCAGATTATCAGCATTCGGTATCCATGCTCCTTGTAACTCGAAGGACCTACGATCGCATCTTTATCGTCCTTTTCATAAGGCTGCTCCTCATTCTTTATAGGAACATCAGGATGTGCAAATCACGAAGTGCTAAGCTAACTAACTCCAAAGCTATTCGATTCTCTCATTTTCAGAAAAGAGTACAAACTCATTAAAAACTGCTTTAGTTAATTGTCTGACATTATTGGTATCCATATATTATAAGTATTTAAAATAATCTTTAATGTACAGGGTGACCACATGTCAAGGAATAAAATAAATATTTAAATATGTTAACAATATTTTTAAAGCACTTCCTAATCTAAATACAAATATTTCTTTCTATTTAATTTTAGCACATTTTGAAAACTTTTTTGCTTTTATAATAGTTTTCTTCAGAGAAATTATGAAATTTAATCTTGTGGCCATTCTGAACAGGGAAAAGATTTTTGAAACTCTTTCAACGGCTCCAAGAACGAGAAAATCAAGTAACGAGTTAAAAAAAATAAAAATAATAAATTAAACAGTTTGCACTTGGATATTAGATTCTATACAACAAACTTTCAATGTTCAATTTCTATTCCTTTTTAGATTTTAATACTTTAATACATTTTAACATTCGCTCTTTTTGAAATTTAATTTGATAGGTTTTTTTTACGTTTGAAAGATTAAAATTCTCAAAGGGAAGTGAAGGTTCATTGGTTGTTTGTGTAAATCTATCCAGGCAGCAATCTTCTAATCAGCAGCTAAATTTTGAAAGGCGAGAAGTTGTGCTAAAAGTGTAAGGTTTACCTGTATATTGGTGTTCTATTGCATTGATTTGATCATGATTGAAAGCCCAATGAAGAGCCAGTCTCTTCCAATCCCCAGGACCTAGTTGTTTGTAAGCCAACCTCCAAAGAATAGATTTTACGTGATCAGAGAGACCACTATTATTACTGGACATACTACCTTTCGTCTCTTCCCTCCATCTTCTCCTCGCTGGCGTCAATTCCTTATCTGAATTCGAGTCTTCCTACTCGAAACAAATTTCCTACTGTTTTTTTAAAATGATTTTTCAATTTATCATTTAATTTCATTTTTAATTAAGTAGCTTTTAAAATTCATTTAGCTGCAGTTTTAAAAATTTCTAACTCACAAGGAACATTAGGTACTTCCAATTTTCTTCGTTCACACATGTTATAGTACATTTATAATAATAGAATCTGCCACAATAAAATAAAGTTTACTGTTTTTGCATTTTCACGAGAAATTAATTTATAAGGGGTAATCACCCTTAAGTGCATTTTGTTATATTTCTGCAAAATAAAGTAAGAATCGCGTAAAAAACTGAGCAGACAAGTTTATTCACAGAGGGTTGAGAAATTTTGTGGGATTACTACCCTAAAAGAAGTTACGTATCTCTCTTTGTAAAAAAATTTTTCTGCTTCACATTTTTCCTCTTATTGTGTGAATATATTATTTAAGTAGGTTTGATTTTGAAATTCTATTATGAGATTCTATTATGTATATTGAAAAAATTAAATGGAGGACACCTACCTAAATTATGTTCCTTGTCAGTATCATAATCTTATTAATATTCATTTATTTTTTATTAATTTATTAATCCTGTTTTTAAATCGCAGCTTTTCATACTTCATTTTCAAGTTGATTTTTAATTCGGATTCTAGCGAAAATGTTAACTAAATTGACGATTATAATTCTTTCCAATATATGTTTTTTCGTTTGAAAACATTATTCAGTGAGAGGTGATAAAATTTTATGTGCAATATTACCGGTGTAGGGTAATCTAATCTGGCAGTTTTGATAATCATGTCAACGATGGCTGTGAAGCTACCTCTGGCAGCGATGTAGAGAGGCGTTTTTCCACTCTGAAAAAATTTAATTCAAGACATTGAAATATTACAAGCAGAAAACTTATAGTCAGTTCTGAGAAGATAAAGAATACGAGTAAAAATAAAAAATATTTCGAACTCCCATTAAATAGAATCTCCAACCGAAAATAGTACGGAAATGGATTATACTCTTTCCTTAAGAGAATTTTGTTATAAAGAAATAAAAATAAGCAAGAATTTCTTTTAAAGAATTCTAGGATAAACTGTCCAATAAAAGCGAGCATCGTCTTAGGTAGATTAATGTCACGTCTACTTTCTGTACTTATGTCTACAAAAGGAAAGAGTAAGCTGAAAGCTTTATACCTTGTGATATATAGTATATGAAAGAAATACGTGTTTTCAGGGAGCTGAACGCCTGAACACGTAAATACCATATACGTAAGGTCTTTTTTTATTTTAGTATGAGTAGCGATAATTCTTTATTGTAGATTCGATTTATATTTACTTGTTCACGTTGCTCGATATTTGCACCTGCGGCCAACAAGAGCTTGCAGATTTCCGTGTGCCCCATTTCAGCCGCTATGTGTATCGGAGATTGTAACCTCTGGAATAAATCACAAATTTCAGAGTGAGTGTTCTGTTTTTTTAAATCTGAAAGTAAAATGGAATGAAATAATACATTATTGAAATTAATTTTTAATATGTTAATAGTTTGAAAATAAAAATTTACTGATGCCTCTCTTGAAATAATATTGAGAAGTCTTCTGGTTGAATCGTACGTTCTGGATTATAAAGGATTTCAAGAGATTAGAAGGAATTTCAATATTTGAAGGATTATAGGAGACATTAGGGGATTATACCTCTTATACTCGTTTAGTATTAAGGCTATTATTACAAAGCACAGGGGTTATCAAAGGAACAATAATATATCTTAATTAAAAAGTTGCTAAGGATTATAAAATACTTGAAGAAATCAAGAAATATACGTAGATCAGATTTTCAGGGTTGCAGGAGTAATTGTCAGCTATTAAATCAAGTTTTGTATTGATTACTATTTAATATTGATTTATTGAGGATTACGTGAGTTTACATGATATTAGTAGTATTAGTAGTTTTGAGTCAGACATGCTGAGTTTTAAGAAGTATAAAATAGTTTTAAACGCGAAATATGTCATTGTTTTTGAGTAGTGCATGATGTTTAAGAAATCCTGTAAGACTACCAGAAGTATTTATTAATCGTTAAATTATTTAATTAATGCTGGATTTTAAGTATAGTAAAAGTGAGTAAAAATCTGAACTAATTGTTATCAAGTAGTGCATGACATTCAAAGCCAGCCATGATACCAAGTAGTAATAGTGGTTTTAAGTCAGACATACATTGTTCCAAGTATTAAAAAATAATTTAAAATCCGAAATAGTAGCTTTCAAGTAATGTATAATTTTTAAAGATATTTTATTTATTTATCGGTGAAAAAATACTTCTAAGGGGTGAAATCCATCCCTCAAGTTTACCCCAAAAACTCGTTTTCTTTATATATATCAGAAAAAAATGAAATAAACTTAATAAAACCAACATCAAAATTCTGAGAGATATACAAAAAATAAAATTGTAGAATACATATTATATATTTATTAAAAAATGGTTGTGTTCGAAAGAATATTGAAAAATAAAGTTGACGTGTTTCGGGGTTTATGATAAAATATTTTATTATGGTTAGTTACCCTCTAATTGTAATTTTTTGTGAAATGAGCTATGAAACCTGTTATCGGTAGATAAAATAATAATAAATAATAATAATTTAAGTCACATACATACATGAAAAGCTAGAATAATATTTTAATTATGTAAAAACTACCTTAGATAAGGCCAATAAAGAATTTGTATGTGTCTTCACTTTTTTGTTAAAATTATAGACAGTGATTAAACTGTATCAAATTTGATTAAAAATCGAATTAAAAGAACTCAATTTTCCCTTTTAAAAAACAGGGGTGGCTACCCTTTTGAAAATAAAAGGTACATGTTGATAGTATTTTTTGTCTTGAGAAATTTGGCGTCGGTTTTATTAAGATTACTTGATTTATTTCTGATATATTAAAAGAAAACGAGCTTTGGGGTAAAATTGAGGGGTGGATTTCACCCCTTAGAAGTGTTTTTCCATTGATAAAAGAGGCACGTGTCTCTCAATTTTTAATTTACTGCAACATATTGCAGTATTATCAAAAGTTTCAATTTTTATAAAATAGTTTTAAATCCGAAATAATAAAGTTCAAGTAGTGTACGATATTTAAAGTCAGTCATTAAATATTCTGAGTGGTGTTCGCGCATCAATATTATCATTATTATCGGTATTATCCGTTTTAAAGCATCCATGCTGGGTTTTAAGTGGTATAAATCCGAAATAATTATTTTCAAGTAGTGTGTGACGTTTAATGTCAGCCATGCATTTTATCACGATAGTATTTCTCATTTTAAGATAGACATATCGATTGGCAAGTAGTACATCTAATTTTAGGTCATTCAAAAGAAAATAAAGTAGTTCAAGAGCATTTAAGAGAGACAATTCGGTATGACAGGGGAAAAATGTCTAAAAATTTAATGTTTTGAAACCTTGAGATCATGAATATGAAAGCAAGAACTAATCTTACCGTATTAAGACTGTTTAAGTCAACTCCTTTATTCACGAGAATTTCTACGGTTTCAACCTCGTTACTTTGACAGGCTAGATGTAGTGGAGTATTACCATTCTGTGAATCATTTGAGTCGTTAATTAAAGCGCCTATTGAAACTTTCTCTATTCATGTCGCCCATTAAGGAGCGCTGAGTGTGAAAGCATTTCAAACGTGAATCACTCTTTATATCCAATTCCAAAAAAGTCAAAAACTCAAAAAGTACATACCTTGCACTGCTTGTTGAGCGAACCACCATGCTGAATAATCGATTCAAGTATTCCTTTGCATCCTTGACTCGCAGCCACATGAAGCGAAGTTACTCCCATCTTCAAAAGACATTTCAACATAAATTTTTAATGATATAGTGATGAGCTACCGTTTTTTAAAAATGTAAAAGGTTTTTCCTTCCACAGAATATTATCCTCATTTTAGAACATTTTTCAAGTATATCTTTCGTTTTAGTTCGAAAACAATTTTGTAATAATAATTATAAACAAATTTTGAAAAATTAAAAAAATTAATTTTCTCTAGTTTTTATCGATTACCTCGTCAGTGAGTTCAGTGTTTGCACCAACTTTTAAAAGAAGCTGAGCGATCGCTGTATATCTATTTCTCGTGGTCTCGTGCAGAGGTGTATTTCCCTCATTATCTTGGGCATCCACATAAGCTCCTAAACCTATCAACGCTTCCACGACTTCCAAATGGCCCTCCGAGCATGCACAGTGCAAGGCTGTTTTTCCTTTCTATTATAATCACAAAACATAATTTTTTGGTTTGCTACTATTAGC
>JAUESI010000009.1:342452-366253 GCA_032275145.1 Synergus laeviventris | reverse complement strand
CCATTCAAAAATGGTTTATGTAAAGGAGAAATAAGGTGGCACAGTGGTAAAGGATAAAGCAGCACATAAAAATGTAGGATATAAAGTAATTGAAATTTTTGGAAGGATTCGCATTCCTCGAGGGCTGATATTACAGAAATTGGTAAGGGAGTTTGTGATTTACTGACCTTATCCTTTGCCTCCAATTCGATTCCAGGAATATTTGAAAGGGCTGTTGTTACAGGAGGATGGCCTGAGAGAGCTGCATGATGAATTGCAGTTGCTCCAGTGCAATCAATTGCCTCTCCATTTAATGATTCCAAAGCCTCTGCGAGATAATTTACTACCTCAGCACTACCGCCTCGAGCCCCACACATCAGAAGTGTGTATTCTTTCTATCAGGATTTTAAATAATAAAATTATTATCCCCAAAAATAGCAATGACACACCTGTAGCTTAAAAGAAACATTAGGTGGGTGTCCCCTTCCGATTTTCTTTATTCATGTCATGTATGTTCTACTTCTCGAAAAACTAAACGACACCTGTTTTTTGTTACGAGCCTAGAATGGTTTTTAGGGGGTAAAAACCACCCACGAAAAGTGTCATACCAAATATTCAACTAATTGTTTCACGTATAATAACAGAATCTCTCACAATTCACGCCATCATAAAATAATGTTTACGTGCTTTTGCATTTTCAAGAGAAATTAATTCAGAGGGGGTAACCACCCTTAAGTGCATATTATTACTTTTCTGCAAAATAAAGTAAGTTTCGCGTACAAAATTATAGGTGTAAATTGAAACTGAAAAATTTGAAAATAATACATATTACAGGAGAATTTGAGAATCCGATAGAATTTTCCTTTCAAACATTTTCCAGGATGTCAAAATAAACCCCCAAAAATCTATTTGATCAAGTTTTCATTTCATTTTTTATACCTGAAAAAATTAAATAGGTATTTGGTACCACATTTTTCGAGGGTGGTTTTTACCCACTAAAAACCATTTTCGGTACGAAACGCAGAAAATCGGAGAGGGACACCTATACCTATTATTCCTTGTTAGTGAAAACTCTCTCTTGATTGAATACGAATACAGTGAAATCTTGTCTAGAAATGAAAGAGTCTACTTATCATTCACACAAATCGGAAAATTGCGTGATCGTAATAGTTGGAAAGCGATATGAAAAAAATATTTTATACGCGATAGAAAGTGGTTTATCTCTCTTGGGAAATTTCTCGAGGTTGTTATTTCGACCCGGAAAGTATAGAAGGTTAAATTCGATTTTTCCCATATAATACTTGTTTAAAAATTCCAGAGTGTCTTGAATATAAATGAAGGTCTAGAATTCGGAAACTTCATTTAGGAGAGACTCGAGAGATGTTAATGTCGAACGAGACTTGGAAAAAGGTGACCTAAGCTCCTGCAATTTTCATTCCAGTCGAAGGAAAGCGCTTCATCCCAAGGGACCAATAAAGTAGATAGGTTCGATAAAAATTCATAAAGGTGAATGTCTGTGAAAAAGAAAAAAATGTTGTCCAAGCTATATTAAACAAAATTTTATAAGTTGTCTTTACATTTTGTATATAATCAAAATTTTTTATTTTAGTCAAAGGATGTTTTATGAAAAGGGTTTGATGTAGATTATTATCTTAATGAGCTTTAAATTGAAATAATGTCTCATTATCTAGGGGATAAATGAAGGAGAATTTCTTAAGTAGGTAATATTGAATTAAAACAGGAGTTCGTTGTTAGTTCTTTTGATCTTTCAGGAAGCTCGTAAGATAAAAGAATCCGACCCTAATCACAGCAAAATTCTAAAACATGCACGACCGGAGAGCTTTCAAGATGTTCACCTGCTATCGATTTCCCACTGATCTTCGTTTAAAGTTTAATTTAATCCTTACCGACCTCCTTTAGAGGAAAATGCTCTGTTTTCAGAATGAAGATCAAATATTTCTTCTTGAATAAAAATCGCTTAGTTGTTATTCTTTTCTACTTACAAAGAATACACAGGATGAATATCTTAAAGAGTGTTTAATTTGAGAGGAAAAATTCTTTTCGTCGAATTGAAACTGAATTTAAATATATTTTTTGATAACTCATTAATAAAATTAAATAATTAACCTTATTTAGCGCTGAAACATTTGCACCTGCGTTTATCAACATTTTCACAGCACCTTGATGACCATACCAAGCAGCCATATGTAGTGGTCGCATTCCAAACTGAAATTTTAGAGAAATGTCTATGAATAATGTAATTATTGTTATTAAAATTTTTTATCACAAGTCATAATTATTCACAAAGTATTCAACCCTGCTTTATTTTTTCCCTAGATTCTGTAAAATCCACCCATCAGATTCAAAAATTGAGGGATTTATCTTACGGAGAATGAATTTGAGGGTGAGTTGAAAATCTGATCCCTTAGATAGCAGAACAAGCATTTGCTTGAGTTAACGATGAATATAGAGAAAAAATGTAGCCATTGCAGATGCTCAACATCCAATAAATTTGTGTTATACATCGTGCTTTTAAGTAATGAATACAAATTGAACATAAACACTGGATTTTACTCTGTCAGAATTACTATAATTTAAAGTGCAAGATCGCTTAAGCCACTTTTATAGATCGTAAAAATGTAATAGAGTTTCCTCTATAACAGGATCTATGAAAGTTAAACTAATACATACATAGTAAATTCAGTATGCAGCTCAATTTTGACAAACCCCTGGGGTTCAATTATGTAACTTTTCGCTTTTCGTTTTTCGCTTTTTCATTTTTCATCTTTTCCAAATTCACTTCATTTCCTTACGTCAGGAAACAACCCCACCAATTTTTGAAAAAACGTAAAGAAGTTCTTTTTGTTTTTATATTATTAATTAGACTACAATCTTGTTATTGAAAACATTAATTATGATAAGCTTACTTTATCTCTTGCTTCAATATCGCACTTTGCCTGTATCAGCATTTCGATGATTTCTGTACTTCCTCTTGAAGCTGCCCAATGAATAGGAGCACGTCCATACTGAAGAAAAAAAATATTTCAGTCTGATTGGTTTCCATTAAATCTCGAGAGATTTTGTCAAGAAACGTATTATATCCATACAGTGAATCGGAACTTATAGCTTCGTCATCGAAAGCAGAAAATTCCATTTTTATTTTATTTTTACCGATCGAATGTTGACAAGTAGTACTCAAAAGTTCGATAATTTATCCTTTTGACTTTTTTTGATATAACAGAAATTGTCAGACTTATAACATTTCGAAAATAAAAAAAAAATAACGATATGAAAAAGAGTTAAGATAGATAGATAAGATAGATTTAAAAATTTTTTTAAATTCTTTTGAAAAATCGAAAATTCAAATTTTGAGTCAAATAAGCTCAAATGAGCTCTATTATGAGAAAGTAAATTATTTTTCTTCTTCATTCAAACCAATTTTCTATTTTCTATGTGTTTTACTTTCATTAAGGAAATGAAAATGAGTAATATGTTTGTCGTATAATTTCCATGAAATCTGATGACGGAGGATTAGGAAAACTTACTTGCGGAGGTCAGGATTTGCAGTGAGCTTTGTCGACACCTCTTTAATTACTCACAGCAAATTGTGAGTAATTACCTATGCGACCCAAGTGTCTAAAACCTAGAAATTGTAGATGCAGTTTCTAAGACTTACATTGTTTCTCGAATCTACGTCGACACTCTCCTTTAGCACTTTGCGAACTGCGTCCGCTTCATTTTTTATCACAGCCTCGTGTAGTAGAAGGTCATTTTTTAGTACTTGAAAAAATACATAATTCAGAGTAGAATTAAAATAATTGATATTATGATACTAGACAATTATATTTACATCTTATGAAATCTGTTGATTCTAAACATTGAAAATTTGTAAAATTTACAGATTTCAACCTATTTTTTAAAGAAATTACAAAATTTCAAAGGATGTTAACAAAATATAGAAAATTTAAAAAATTTTAAAGATTTTTTTGTTAAAACAATATTATTTTGCTGTCTCAAAAAATTTCTTTGTTAGGCGTTGCGTGCGAAATTTTATTTGTTACATATAAGATTTAAAGTTTACAAATATTAATATTAATATTAATAAATAATAGTACAACATATTAATAATTGCTTTTAAGACATGTATTTTCATTTGTAGAAATTACAAATGTTATCTGTATATTTGTAAACTCAAAATATTTGTCTAGCAGGAATTTCCGTAGACTCTACAGATTTTTCTGTAGATTCAAAACATTTTTTTTTGCTTGTTTTTTAATACTGATTGCTGATGGTACAATTTTAAATCAATCTTATTCTAGTCGTAAACCATAGGACAGTTCTATAAATATGTCCTCTCCGTTATGTATTGTGAAGAGAGAGGAGTTTTAATTGTCTTTAAAAAACTTAATTAACCCACTTTGTTTACAAGTTTTCATTTTCCATACTCGGTTTAGGGGGTTAAGATGTTTCCAAAAAAAAAATTAGTTTAATCCCCCACGTAGATTACCATAAGAGCAAATTTAGTTTCCCTAAATTTACACTCGCGATAATAAATAGTTTTAGCAAAGAATATTTATTATTTGGAGCGTAAAGTTGGGGAAACTAAATTGTTCTCATGGTAAAATACCACATGCGATAATAAGCGTGTAATTTATTAGTACACAATTGGAATACCTTTAATTAAAAACCACTTTTGTTTCCAACTGCATTTTCTAACAGGAAAATTCATTTCGCTAGAGGTATTATTTCCATTTCAATTTTCGATCAAATTTATTAACTTTTTAATCATAGTCAGTATTTACCGTTGAACTGTCTCCGACAGGGGAGATATTTAAAATTGAAATTGATCTCGAGTAAAAATAAATTTTACTAAATGAGAGCAACGATCGTCGGGTCAGATAAATTTATGATGATAGGTAAATATTATATATGTACTTACTTCTAGCAGTCTTGTGATTCAGTTCTTCGCCCTCAATGGCATCGCTAATATTTATCGTAGGAGGGACTTTCACTTTTGTCATTTTCGAGATTGTTTTAGGGCTCATTCTTTGACAATGCTTAATTAAAAACGTATATTACATTATGTTTTCTGTAACGAGTACTCGATGATTGTTTGCACAAGGGATTTCTGCATTTTTTGTTTAGGGTTTCTTATCTGAAACCAACCAAAAGTAAATTATGGATAATACAATGATTAATTATACGTACTACAATATAAATATGTGTTAGATTACACCGAATTGTAATTAACTTGAATTGAAATTTGTTTCGGACAAAAGGAAAGCACTTAATAATAATCGTCTCTATTTGAATAGTAGGTCAATAGAAGTCAGATCTGAACGACCAATTATTACCCCATAATCTCTCTGTGCCTACTTTGTCAGTTTTAATGATGGTTAATACAGCTTCAGCTTACTAACTGGGTCAAATGCAAGCGACAGGTAATTTCATGAAATTCTATCCTTTATGGTCTACTGAATAATAAAATAAAAGATGTATCCGTTCCATCATATATATTTCAATTTAAAACATTGTACTTAGTTGTAAAAAATGTGAAGTTTCGATCAGAAATACCATGTCTTCTAAAGCATACCATGTTGGTATACATATATGCTTCATATGTACATATCTCACTCATGAATACGAATAAATAAAAATTTTTGAAAATTAGAAATTTATTGTTTAATTGAACCCTATATTCAGCTGAGGTCTCCTATTTTAAAGACTTAGACCCTCTAAAGCAAATTTAAATTTACACAAATTTGACAGATTACAGACTCCACAGTCTCCTCCCTATTACTCTATTTCATTTTTTTTAATTTTTTTAATTTCCCCATTTATTTGGTTAGAAATTCGAATATATCCATCTTTTTCATTGAAAAACAATTTCAATCATACTAGGTCGTCAAGTATTAAAATTTATCACCCATTTCACTCATTCCCGTGCAGAAATTGCTCCATTTAACCCTATTTGGAAATAGGCATTTCCATTTCCAATAAAAAGTATTTTAATATTATTAGGCATTTATGAGACAACGATACAGTAGTAATATTCTATTAATAGCAACTTTTATTGGTATTCTCACCTTAAAATAATGCAATAAAACTGAGATATAGTTGATAGTGAAATTAAAACTGATAAAAAAAGAGTATTTCCAACATTTTCCACGCTTAATTATTTTATTTAAAAAAATTATTTTCTTAATGAATGCATTGAAAAAGTAACAGAATCCTAATTTAAAATTTAAAATAATTGAAGAACATTAAATAAAGCAACTATTGTAAATAATCAATCTACAATGGTTTCTTTATTCTCGATGAGGTATTGAACAGTTTACCCTACACGGGGCTTCATTAGCGAGAAGGCTACACGCCACATTATAACTAGGGAAAATTTCCTAGGACCCTATCAAAACCTTATCAAAATTTCTGCGCAAGTCCTGGGAGTTTTTAAGCTTTTCATCTTTATTTAATTGGTAAAGTTGATGCTTGCAATTTTTAAAAATCTTTCGAATTCCTAGTTATTTTTTTAAACCGCTTGCAAAGTTTTCAAATTCATTAGAATTACTAAATTGTCTTGAATTCTTTATGAATTCTACTAAATTCTCCTAAAATATTTTTAAATTCCTCTTGAATTCATTTGAATTAAATCCGTCTTATACCTTTGAATTTTTGCGAAAATTGAAATTTTTTACCGAAAAGAATCTCAATTTTTGGATATTTTGGGATTATTCTGGTTATTTGTTTTTTTTTATGATTGCAAAAACTATCTAATTTTTATGTTATAAAAAGTTTCCCTTTGAGCTTAAAAAAAGTACCCTATGAGCGACAAAAAATTATCCAATGTGCCTACTTTTTTCTCATAGGGACTGTGAGGCCTGAACCATTTTTATGTTTTATTGGCAAGATTGAATGAGTTTCTTAGAGTTTAATAAGTTCCTTCGATATATCTTAAAAAGTTTTCGCGTTAATCACAGGACTTTCTACGTTTCGAATCTTTTTTATTTTTACAACCACTACTCTTTGAAATTTCTTTGGGAAAAACAAACTAAAAAGTTTATTTCACGCTTGCGGGTTAAGTTTCTTCATCGATCAAATAGGTCCACAGATAACGTGTTCCATTTGTCGTAGGTAATGGTACCATAGAGTCTTATTTCCACTTTCTGATTGCATCGTATCGTGTTCGTTTTTATGTAACGCAATTTAAGCTTAATTGCCACTTGCGTCTTTTATTTCATTGGATTGATAATTCGTTAGCTAAAAGGCAAAGTTGATTGAAAGAAAAGCTTCGATCAATAAGAAATTGTATTTTAAGATTAAGAATTATCTCATATGGATTGCATTCTTCACTTTTAAGCTGATTTTTGCTATACATATATAATTTACTTAAAAGTATAGTACTATAGTTTGAAAATGTGTCACGCGTCATCTGAAGCATAAAAGTTAACAATTATTTAAGTTTGGTAGCAATGTTTTCCTCATGAATAGTAAAATGTTCCGTGCCTGATGCATAAACATTGTACGTACTTACCCTAAGTAGAACATTCACTTTAACGCCAGAACAGATGCATAAATTGGACGAGCAAAGTTAATAATTTAAATGGAGCAAATTTTGCTTTATATTAATAATCCCTATAATGTTTACCAATTAGTTATCTAAATTTTTATCTTATTAATTTATATTTATTTTTATATAAACTTTTATCGAAAACTGGACCAAGAAATATATTCGAGATTATATAAAATTAACAATAAAATATATTAAAGTAACGAATTATTTTTAAAAGTTGGATGTAAACACCAGTTTTATTTGCAGAAACTTGTAAAGGCGCATTTATGTATAGTATAAAGACTAATAACAGAGGAACTGCGAATTTAGTGCTTTTATTTGACATTGTCGTTCATCCGGCTTTGTGCTTTCTACTTCAACCCCTTAATATCACTTCCAGAGCACGTTTTGTTAGAGTACCTTTTCAACATAGAAAAATAGGCAGACAGAAATTTTGGATATGAATACTCTTTCATTTTTAGCTTTGTAAAATAGTGACAAAGTATACTTAATAATGAAAAGTGATCTCTATGTAATTACCGCTCTACAGACAAGAAGAATATTTTGGAAAAAATTTGAAGATATTACAAAAGGGAAAAATGAGAAAAATGTAACGCTGCTATGTCAGTTTCCAATTAAACTCCTTGGTTACTTTACAAATTATATTCGAACTTCACCAATACTTTATATTCACGTAGGTAACTCTGATGTTGTCACATGCAGGAAAATTCGCACAGCATATAAAGCTAAAGAATAAAAGTGGGTCACACATGAATCGGATTTTTCATTGAATAAATAGAAAATATTCAAGTTTCCTATTACTTTTACTTAAAAGAGCAAGTTTTTGAGTCAAGATAGGTGAATTTTGAACATGTGAACTGTCCATGTTATTTGTCTAACAATCCAAAGGGAAAGATAACAATGCATCCTTCGCATAGAATTTTAAGAGGACGTCTTTAAGCTGGATGCAATTGTCATGGCTCATGTTAAGGGATGATGAACAAGTAAATTTCTTTTAAATTATAAAACAGAAAAGAATTAGAAGATGGATATGTACATTTGTATTAATTTAGCATAATTTATAAGATCTTGTAAAATTACGCGTTCAGAATTTCAAGATTTGAGGGTAATTTACAATTTTTTAAAAATGATATTTAAGAATTTTAAAGATTTAATATAAAAAATTTCAAAACTGATTTTAATGAATTTAAAGGAATTTCAAGAGGTTCTAAGTAATTCTAGGGAATTTAAAAGGATTTCAAGTAATTTTTTATTTTATTTTAATTCATTTAAAACGATTTCAATAGACTTCAAGTTTTCTGGATTTATTATTTGTAAAAAAGAGGTAATAATTGAAATAATTGGTTTTAAGGAATTTCAAAATAACCGATTTTATGAGATTTCAAGTACTTAATTTGAAAGAGTTGTTAAGGAATTAAAAAAAAAATTCGAAAGAGTTTCAGGATTTTAAATTATTTTATTATAACATATTTGTAAATATAATCTAAGAGATTTAAAAAGATATTAAAAAATTAAGAATTTTCAGGTAATTGCAGTGTTATTAAAAATGTGAACGGATTTCACATGATTTCCAGTGATTTTAAGGAATTTAAAAAAATTAAAAAAAGTTTCAAGCTTTTTAAGTAATTTAAAAACAAAAAAATGTTTTTGGATTCATTAAAATATTTTACCTAGATCTCTTGAAATCCCTTGAAACCTCTTTAAATGTCTAGTTATTAAAAATTATTAAAAAAATATTATTATAAAATGTAGTGTAATTATAATTTTCATGAAAATCTATTTAAAGTTTCTAAAAAATTATTTAATTTTTATATATATAAATATAACCATCTTTTATCTTTTCATAAATAATTAAGCGTGGAAAATTTTTGGAATTCCCTCTTTTTACCCGATATTTGGTTGGACGTGGAAATTCTTCAATGCCCTGTTTTATTATCAACAATATCTCATTTTTATTATTATACATAATTTTAACATGGGTTATTATATCGTTGACCCATAAATACCTCATTATATAAAAATATTTTTATTGGAAATTATTGAAATTTATTAAAACCAGGGATTACGTTTGGGTTACAGAGTGACAGAAAATTTGAGGAAACTGTCGCTGTTGAGTGGAATTCATAATGCAAGACAAGAGCTTATGTGGTGACATGAGAAATGCAAAAATTCACCCCCAAGACAAGATATATAGTCTGTTGTATGACTCCCTAGGGTAACCATTCGTGCAAAAGATTAGTCTTCAGAGTAGTATTATCTCTAAGATAATTCTCTTTCCAGAAATATCCATAAATTTCATTGTTTGGCAAAACTTCAACATAAAGTACAACGAAGTTCGTCTACACACGGACGTCAATATTTAAATATATATAATATTTTAGATCAATTTGAAACAAATTTAAAAATAAATGATAACATTTTTTATCTCTATATTATCCATTAACGCGTATTTTGAATGCCTTTTTTACGAGTTGAGAGAATGTAGGTATATGAGTTACCATATAGTTGGACATCATATCAAATCATATATCCATGACGGTATTGAAAAGGCTTGTCAATGTGAATATTTCTTCTGTTCTGATTTAATGGAAAAAAGTGAAAGAGAACTGACGTTTTGAATAAAGATATAAACGATAGCATCGATTCCAAAGCTCTCCGAACTTTTGTAGAGTATTTATAATTTATGAATGTACATAGAACTTTTCTATTTTCTGATAGAAATGATTTTACTATTTGTAAATGGAGATTAAATTTCAGAATATTTCTATCAACTTTTCAGCACTAGTTTACCATTTCACATTTTATTTTATTACCCTTTTCCAGATGTCAGTTATTCAGGCATATCAGCTTCTCAAAGGAATCGTGCATGTCTCGTATATCTTATTTCAGAGGATGCTCAAAGTAAAGTCTCTATGATCTTCTTCAATATGAAAAAGATATTCAGTAAAATAAAATATTTCCTACCTATATATAATTTATTTTTTTAATTTCGAACTATGTAGTTAGAATAAATTAAACTGTAGTCAAGAGTTTCCGCATTCAGAGTATTCTCATAATAACATTCTTGATTAAATGCTAAAAAGGTGGACACTTAATCAAGAGATAAAACCCTATAAAAGGAGGATCTCTGGAAACTAGAAATAACTTGTTTTGTACTAGTCAGAAGAATACGTTAGAATCAACAATGATGCATTTACAAAAGATACAATTAAGTACTAGTGAATATAAAAATGTTTGGAAATAAAACATGGAAGCCTCGAGATATTGAAAGAAGATAATTGTGAATGAAATTGTAATTAGAAAATTTTTTAGATTTTGTTGCATAAAACCATATTGTAAAGGAAAAAGGAATTTAATGACGATTCTCCTTCAGAATAGCATGCGGATCTCAATTCACAAATAAAAAAACTCTTATCTTTCCTATTCTATACTTTCAAATATTTTTTATAAGCCGGGGATAATAATGTTGCATAAAAAAAATGTTTAAAGGCAGCTTTTTACAAATATTGGGGAACATAAAATTTATATTAGCTTTTATATTGGAAAATGCGTATCTCTTAAAAACGTTATTACATAAAATATAGATTCAGTTTAAAATGGTTAGATGCTTCTTCAAAATTAATATAAATATAAATATATAATAAAATATAAAAGAAGAAAATGTTCTCACGATAATATTTTATCATCTGATGTAGAAGGAACTCAGGAACAGAAGCTTGAAAGCTTTTGAATGATGAAAAATCCTTTCTTCCGTAAAAAAAAACTGTATATTGTATGCGAAGTTGTAAAGTTGGAGTGCCTTGCTTTGAAAACTGTGTAAAAAATATTTCTTGATTAAATTCGTCTAATAGCATTGTTCCATAATGTGCTAATTGCTGATTCATCTCCCATGACAGAACTGGGTTATTTTTGATATTATGAATCCTAATCAATAATGTATTCAGACATATATGTCCCAGGACTTTATAAAAAATGAGTAATCTAATAAATACTAATGAAAAAATAAGCCCCGAATCTCTGTACTACATTTATAAAATTTTCATGTTTTCGGTCTGCCAAATTTTACACACTATTCATTGATAAATCATAATTTACGTGGTCTATTTCATCCAATTAGAGCACCGAGGGACTTGAATAAATTTACATATATCACGCAGAATGAATCAATTCAGTGTAATATTTCTCGGAAGCAAATGTTTCAGATATGTTTCAAACTAAATTCTAAGTTGAGAATTATACAGTCTTTCTTAGGAACGTACATTAATTAAAGCATCTTCTTTCGTCATTTTCAGTATATTAATTTAGTATACTTGATGCTTTACAATAAAATTCAAATACAAAGGTCAGCTCAATTAAATTGAGATGTAAAGGAATACAGTTTGCAATATCCAATCAATTATCGAGCTTAAAATCCTTTGATTGGAGGCAAACGTATTCAATGTAAATGTTTCAATTGACGTAATAATGCAATAATTAGTAACGTGAGGAATTTCAACTGGGTCACACGTATTTTTTCAAATTAACGTTCGTCAAGTATAATATACCACAAAATGTAATATTATTTTGAATTAAGTTCATTACCTACTTAATATAAGATAGACTCTTTGTGATAACTATTTCCTTTTAAGAACATAAAAGAATTTTCTTTTAAGATTTCCGGAAAAGAAAGCATTTCTGCACAGTCTTTTCTCCTGCGATCAAAGCTAGATTGAACGAGGACGGATTTTATTTTTCCAGTCGTTTCTGCTGAGAGTCCACATTGCCTTCGGCAAATTTTCAATCCGACGTGATCACGCCAAAATGAGGTTACAGACTCTCACAATTAAGTTTCGTTGGATTTGTTACAATTTACAAGAAAATGTAGAATAGGATAAGAGGAGATTAAATTTGCAGTCATTCCAAATGTAACTTTAATTCTCACAGGCTGCCTCATTTCTGGACCATTTTCCTCAAAATTCATGTGCGAACTCTGAACAATCCTCCTACTCACGTGATGTTAAGTTACTTTTGCCGTCTCGCCTGAAGGCAATTTGCAACATTTCAATGTACATGTGTGTGCTTGGCATAAATAATTATCCCATACAGAACTGACTTCTTTATATTTTCGAACCACATCCTCAAATTTTCATACATTTCGAAATTATACCTAAAGGGCAAATTGTTTTGTTTTATCGCTACAATTAAACTTTTGGAAAAAAGTGCTTATAATTGAAAACATTTTAAATATAGATATTAAATCAAAAAATCTTTTCTCTTCATACTTTTGGCTTTTATTTATGGTCTATAATTCTAAATACGCTTTTAAAATTTATGGACGCTGGACAGACTATTCGAATCTATCAAATAAAAAAGTGTACTGATTCTACAAAGAATTTCCACAGAAATTCGACGCGTAAACCGAAATATGACAAAAATTCCACAGTCAAAAATACTTTTTAAACATTGGTTTTTCTTCCAAAGTATTTCAATAGTGATTTTCATCGGCAAGATAACAATGATGATGAATAAGTAAAAACAAAAATCTTATTATAAAAAAGAGGTAATAATTGTAACAATTGTTTTTAAGGAATTTTTAAAGAATTAAAAATAATATTTAAGAATGTGAAAAGATTTAAAAAAAAATATTTCAAAAGCGATTTTAAAGAATTTAAAAGAATTTTAAGAAATTTGAAAGGATTTCTAGAGAATTTAAAGCGATTTAAATAGATTTCAAGTGATTTTAAGGAGTTTAAGGGGATTTGAAGAGATTTGAAGAGATCCTAGGGAATTTGAAAGTATTTCAAGAAATTTCACAAGATTTCAAAGGTATCAAGTTTTTTTAAAGGATTTTTTAACGCGGATTTCATATTCTGCATTTAAATTTATTGATAACATTTAATTTTAGAGATATTTCATGTGAAAAAACGGCATTTTTGCATATTTAGGTTGAATATGTGAAGAAGAGAACTGATGGAGCAATTTGGCAATAGATTTGGATTCAGCACGTCGAATCCCTTCGGAAATAGTTCTGCACCAAAATCACGGTTAGCCTATGTATAAATTCTCATTTTCAAATATTACTTTTATTTAAAATTTTTGGATAGCACTTCTGTCTGACTAAACTGGCTTTTACAAAATCCGGATAAAAAAAGTGTGTTTTATTAGAATTAATAGTGATGCTGTTTGGTAACTTTTTGTTTCTATATATCTTCTATTTTTATATTTTTCTTATATTTCTCAATTGCTAGACAGAAAAAAATCTACTTTTTGTTACAACTAGTTTTTAGTCTTTTTTAGTCTTAAAACAACATGGTTCATTTTTTACAGTCTTGTTTCAAGTAACAAAAACAGCTGTAACAAAAACTATAATTTTTTCTGTATAATGTTTCATTTTTATTTATTTAAAATAATTCTTTGAAGTAACTTGTGTCATTTTATCATTTTATTATACCAACCAATATAGCCCTGGAGTTAAAATGTACTCGAAGTAGGAAAATGTCTGGAGTAGTTTACTGTCAACTTGTGATAGACACGAAATCAACGTGAACGAGCTTCGTATATTCCACGAGATTTACTCTGTGTCACGAGGTCGATATACTGTACATAGATCAAAAGTAAACATCATAAGTAATTGAGATGCTCTTCTGTTAACATTGCGGGAAGGTTAACAAAATTTCGTTGCTGAAAATTAGTTGAAGTTACATATGTTATTACCTGTCATTACTATTATTATTATATAAATACCGTTTTCTAATAAGGAACATTACCCAAATTTCCGCCTTCGATTTGATTCGTTCTGAAGTATGTTTCGGAATGATTACTTGCGAAATATAATTTTCAGTGAAATGAGTCATTTTCATTCAAGTCAAATTTTATTTTTCAATGATTAATGAAGTAGTATAACAAAAACAAAAGACGTTATAACCCAATTCGAAGGGGGTAAACCACCCTCAAACCCTGTTTCCAATTCATATTATAGGGAATAATTTTTCCAGTCCTGAAGATAATTTCCACACTATGACCATTAAACAGACAAGAAAAAAGGTATAATGTCTTATATTTTTTTTATACTACTTCATTAATCATTCAAAAACTTTGAAGGGTGATTTCATCCCCTAAATATGAATTTAGGCACGTATAAAAAAATACGTGTACCTTATTTTTCAGTGCCCTAAAACATTAAAACCCTAAAACTTCAGAACGAATGAAATCGGAGGCGGACACTTGCATAATGTTCCTTGTAAGTTATACTGTAACATAAATTTTCAAATGTAGCGAATAAGTAATGAGCTTTTATAATCTGCACTCTTGTTTTCTTTGATCATTTGCATACACTTCCCGCAATGCAAACTCCAATGTAACTTACAATTACTTTCAAAGTATGCTGTTTATAGTTGTATACTGAATGAATAAAAAAACTGCCTGTACCAATTTTCTGATAATGGCAAATGGTTTTGTCACGAATGGTAATGTCTACGAGAGTATATTGTGGTGTTTGATCTAACATTTTGAAAAAAATCTCACGAATGTTCGTGGCGATAAATATAGTAAACAAAAGAAACAAAACCCCTAGTCTTTTTCCAGAGATATATGAGACTGCTATTGTTTCTTTACCCTGACATTAAAAACCCCATTGAACGAGAAAACAAACTTTTCTCTACGTGAAAAAAAGTAGAGAGAAATATAGTTTTGAATTAAAAATCTTTAGTATTAATTTGAGAATTTATTTTATTAACATGATCAATATTCCAGTGTTTAATTCTAAAGAAGTAGTCTTTACATTACAATTTAAGCATGAAAATATTTAGAACACTAATTATAGAATCTCATTAAGTAATTCGAAATTCTGACGTAAAAAAAGTGTAAATGTAAAAATTGGAAAATATGCTCACATGAGACGTGAAGGATTTGTAGAGAATTCTTGAATATGCACAATTGAAAAAAAAAATTGAGATTAAACTAAGGACTGTCTTGAACAATAATACAGAATTTCTTGTGCTCTAGTTTTTAGATCAGAGTGTAAGGGATGCGAATTGCACGGAAAGCAGCGTGCTACTGAGTTCTGAGTGAACCAAGAACAACCCCTTGCATAGCTGAAACTTCACCCCATTGGTCGATATTCGCGCAGCCACGTGGTGAAATTACACACTATGACAGAATAACTTTTCCCTTTTACCTTTCACCCCACTCTGTGGGTTACTCAATTATATATCCTAGCCCGGAGAAATTTTTAGGAAATAAATGTTCAAAGGAGAGAAAATAATTAGGTTAATATTATTTTTATCTTATTTTGGTATAACGAAGTTCAAATTCTCGGACATCATCTGCAAATCAAAGTAGGTGCATTTAATTAACTTGAGTCCAGTTAATTTAAATTCTCTAATTCAAACTGCAAGCGTTCTTTGCCTTCATTTAATCCTCAACACGTTAGCAGACATGAGAAAAAACTGAAAAGCAATTTACATTGTTTTAAAATACTTAATACTGAAATTAGTATAATTAAATTTTCGTTATATTAAGAAAAATTAGCATTTAGAATATATCTTCTAAATTTCATAAAGGTGTGAAGGTTGCATATTAATTCCGATTAA
The DNA here is from genome assembly GCA_032275145.1 of Synergus laeviventris. NCBI lineage: Eukaryota > Metazoa > Arthropoda > Insecta > Hymenoptera > Cynipidae > Synergus > Synergus laeviventris. Next base: position 350,134 of record JAUESI010000009.1, on the reverse strand, counting down.
TACCTGATTTCTAAGAGTCAATAAAAGACTTTGTCAGGAAATTGAAACCTTGTTCTAAAACGTGATCCATTGTTCAAGTTAATAGGTTCCGTCAGTTGTGTCTATAACTCTATTATCCCAGCATATTAATAAAAGGCAACCAGGGGCATATTATCTATGCCAAAGCGAGAAAGTTTTTCCAAACATCATGTAGAAAATTAGCGCTTTTAGTGCATCCATCTCGAACAACCGACGGGCGAAATTTATACATGAATGGTTGTATTAAATTCAAGGGAGCAGCACTAATACACGATGTATCTATTAAATCGATAAACTATACACACAGAATTCTGTTTCACTAATATAGTGTATTATTAACATAGAATTATTATATCCTTTGTGTTTCTCCGGTTAAATGGAAAATTGTATTCTAAAATAATATTTGCATATCAATTTCTGCACATGACATAACTAAAACTGTTACATCAAATCAATGTTTAATGTTGAAAACATTTATGCTTTATTGAAATATACAGTCGTAACAAAATGATTAATTTCGATTGTACTTCGAGAGCAAAAGTCGAATGATCCATTCCTGGTTTGAAATTTTGTTGTTTTTTCTCTCTCCTGACAAAAACGACCTTTCTGAATCAATATCCAATTCGTTGATCGACATGTCCTTGGGGTAATTAAAGTCTTTCTGTGGAAATAGAATTATTCATAACTGCATTTTAGATACATGAATGAACTCTACTTCAGAGAAAATTTACGAATTATTCTCGATCTTCCACGAAATATACAATATGAAAAATAGGATAAACTTCCGAGAAGGTTCATGTCTGATTTCCTTGAAACTACTTATAATTATGTATTTTGATGGACTGATTACCAATATTATACTTAAAACTATAAAAACAATAAAAAATCATGTTTTTTTGCATTTATGTCAACTAATATGCAAAATTTTTTAAAATGATTCTATAACAAAAGTTGTAGATCTCATCAAAATTCACATTTTTTGTTGCAAACATTTTTTTTCTACGAGTGATAGTTTTTGAGAAAATCATTGGTACGTCGATTTTATTAAAAAAAAAACCCATATTGTAAAATAAAATCATTAGGGAAATAGTAAAGGGAAATCATGATAAAAGGAAATGGTAAAGGTAAATACTAAAGGGAAATGTGTCGAGATGAAACGATCAAGAACAATATCAATCAAGAAGTAAAGTTATGGTTCTTTGTAATTTTGAAAATTTTGGTTTTTATCTGTCCTTAAATAAAGAGTGAGGGGGGATGATTCAGCGGAATTCGGAGGTGGACCCTTTTCGGAAGTACACCCGAAAAGTATAATAGAATTCCTGTTTTCTCACCATTTTTCGAGAACGGTTATATTGGTCATCATATGATCGGGAACCTTTTTTCATATATTTGGGCTTCTCGCTCATCCCATGAAGAATGAGCGTGAAATCCCCCAAAGACCCATTATTTGTTGCCGGACCATTCTGCAAATAAGACCTAGTGTATAAATATACGTAAATACCTGCAGTTGGGTCGTAAACGGACATTGGAAAATAATACGATGAAAATTTATTACTTTTTTCCGGCCTTCTATGTCGACTGTTCGCAATTAATTTTATTTTCAATCATTGAAGTTGTCTGAGGAGAATAGGAATTATTTCATTGTTTACCTCGTCCAATATGTCCAGAGACCATATTCCGTGGGGATCCTCGCCCCAAGTTGCCACCGACATGAATTTCCACTTTGTGAAACCATCGGGGGATTTGTCCAGATTTCTGGGACTCAGGATCTTCACTTTAGTACCTGTATAAATTACCAATTTTTTTTATCACGGATACTTTGATCTTTGATTAAATATTTTTTCCTCAAAATTTCAAAAATACGTTTATCGGTAAAAAATACAGAAGTATTCATTAAATTGACATTAAAGTGGATTAAAAATGCGAAGATTTTGTTTTGGTTTTCTTTTTATGAATAAATGAATGCAAATAATGTACTGCTAACGTAAAAGAGTAAACGTTAGGTTTGTAAGATTTTAGCACCTGTGTGTGTTACTGTTATTGATTCTTATTCGTAAAGCATGCGTATTATTAAAAAAGTCGCCAGCCTGTAAAATTCATGAAAGCGAGCTTGGAGGGTGAATGAATTTTTTCTAATTATAGCTTTATTTATGCAGAAAAAATTAGGTTGGTTTCAAATAAGCTTAAAATAAAATAAAGGGTGTCGCGGCATTACAGTGTAAGTCCTACTTTATTCAAAACACGTTTTATTGGTTTAAAAATTCTCTAAAACTCCACCGCACATTTTGATGAAAACAAAATTTGAACTTTGAGATTGTTTAAACAATATTTCTTTAAACGAATTGTATACAATTTTAAAATATTTTTCTGTCTTGAAAAGTCTTCTATTAGTTTTATTTATTATTTAAATTTTGAGGTCTAAATAGGGGTGCATTAAGTCCGTCTAATTTAGATTAACTTTTTAAAAAATCTCGAAAGTACTATCCCATTTTTTTTTAATTCTGAGAATATACATCTGGTATATACATGCTTTTTCCGCGACACCCTTCAAATGTATTTTTCGATATTGAAATTGGCGGAAAATGTTTCCTATAGAGTAGGGCGCATTACCTGATGGTGCCGTCAAATGCATTTGTAGAGAGCCACGAATGCTGTACCTAATATTCGTTTCAACTTGTACGTGTTCCAAGGAAACTATGTCGTCCTTGCTGTCCACACCTGCATTCACATGGAATTTCAAAGTCCTCGGGATTCCATACACGAGAGTTGAATTGTATCTAGAATATATTCAAAAATATGGATGTGGAAATACCATTGAGTAAATTGATGTAAAATAAGTTTTGCATACATCTTTTTATATCTTATACATACTTAATACTTTGCAATATTTATTTTTCATGAAAAGTTTTTAAAGCTTGAAGAATCATGTTTTTGTAATTCAATTTTTGTAATTCTTGAAACTCAAAGTTAAGTGAAAAGAAAAAAAGGTAATTTTGCCTCTATCTTTGCTACCATTAATCTCACGAATTTTTTGTTCGTAAAAAACGACAAAAAAAAACTTTGGCATTGGAGCCCTTAATACTTAAGAGGTAATTTGTCATTAACTAAATAAAGAAGGCTTTCTTTGAAAGGGTGTTCATCTCACACGTGCGGTTATCGATTATTGGATGACTCTTCACCTAAATAATCCTCACTATAAAGTAACATTTTGATAGTACCACGTAAATTTGCTATAAAAGCGAAATTATCAGATCTAATATTGAAGACCAGAATTCTATCTTCTGGAAAGTTTTAACATTATCAGATTTCCCGTGACAGAAAGTAAAACTTATAAGTTGCATAATTTTCCTTGTCGACGAAGATTTCTAGAATTGAATAATCTATAGATGTTCCAATTTCAACCTTTATCGCATCGAAGATAAGCCAAGCGTTCTTGACATCTCGTTAAATGTAACGAGTCGAGGGGTTCTGTAAATTACCATATATCTACCAAATTTTAAGATATCTTAAACATGTAAACTTATACACTTCAGTTAGGAAATTTCAGAGCAAAGTATGTACTCGTATGTATATCAGATTCCAGTTATAAAATAATTTTGTTCATTCTCAGCTTGAATCTGAATCTACTTGCGTACAAATTTGATTCCAATAAAATTCTGCGAAGTTTCTGAATTAAAGTTTCTTCTCCAGAATTTATGTAACGATTTAGTTAAATTATGTACATATACAGAGAAGATTAATCTCATGCTAGGCACTTACTCAGAAACAGCTCGAATTTTGCAGATATTCTTGTTCGGCATAGTCGTCCAATTATAACTTGCAGCCACTAGAGAGTCAGCGTTCATTAATCCAAACCCAAAGCGTCGGTTGAACCAAAATCCAGCCGAGTTTTTAACCCACCCTGGATTGTCTCTGAAAGATATAATCACTGGTTTTGAATAAGGTGCTTGAACAATGCTTTATGTACGATTTTAATTGAGAAACCCATTCAGGAAACTGTTTCTCACAATAAAAAAAAAATAACTCCACAATTATTATTCAAAGGACCCTTCAACTCTTCCAAGGGACACGCAAGCATCACAAGAAACTTTCCTCTATCTCAATTGTCTCTCAAAATGTCCGAAAGGACAGTTGGACCTCACGAGAAAAAAGCTAGGAAACTCTCCTCTACCCCACAGGACATCCAAATGTTCCAAGAGGTTCCAAACTATCCCAAAGGACCCCCCAACTGTCTTAAGAGATCGTACGAGATCTTCTATCATATCTCGTGATGCTACAAGTGTCCTATGGCACGTCCCTAACCCATGGGACACTCTTATATGTCTTCTATCCCAATAGTCCTTCCAACTGTCCCAAATGACAAATAACTACCTTACGGGACAAAAGACATTAAGCTCTCCTTTACCCGACAGGACATCCAAATGTTCCAAGAGGTTCCAAACTGTCCCACAAGCCCCTCTAACTGGCTCAAGAGATCCTAAGGGATTTTTAAACTGTCTCAGGACACCCCAAATTATCCCACGGGATCTTTCTCTAACCCATAAGATATCTAAATATTACCAGGCCTCCCAGGAACTCATAATAAATTTCTCTCCAAGCGACCCTCCAACTGTCCCAAGACACCTATAACTACCCCTCTATAGATAACTATAACTATCACTCTGTTCCACGGGACATACAAATATAGAAGATCCTTCAACGGATTTCTAGTTAATACCCTCTCCTCCATGGGATCCTCCAACTTTCCTAAACAACTCGTACCACCCCACTGAAACCTCCAACTGTTCCCAGAGACCTCAACTAACCCACAGGACCTCTCCCTACCCCATAAGACATCTAAATACGACCCTCCAAAAAACTCTAAATAAATAAAAATACCCTAAGGGACCCTCAAATGTCCCATAACGCCAACCAAGCCAAGAAACCCCTCCAACTATTCCTTAATACGAAATCCTTTTTTTAAGGCGCGAGCCGCCTACTTTGTCCAATTTAAAAAATTAAATGTGCATCTCTTTATTCAATGTAAGATACAGGGGGGATGATAATGTATGTAGAGAATAATTCTGGGTTCTGGGAAACGTTGTGCATTTATTTCATGATTAATTTCAACTGTGCTGGGGTTTTTCTGTTGAAATTCAGTGACCCAGATTTTCTTCGAATATACCTGAACACCGAGGTCGGAATGCGAGGGTGAAATGTGAAATGAAATTTAAATCGCTACCTCAGGGGGCTGTATTCTGAAGTCCAGACTATAAGATGCTGAATGTCTCTCCAAGTCAGTTCATTACTGAAAAAAATATAAAATTCATTAAAATCTTCTAGAATAAACTTCTGTTCATATATTTTTATTTTACATTTGCTTTTTCGGATGAATGACCTACATGAGTTGAACTATAATGAAAAAATAGACTTTTATATAGCGGTAGCATTATTTTCTAAACTGGTAAAATTGAATATAAAATTGTCTTTGTGATCGAGAAGCTACTTTTAAATAGTGCGCGGCTACATCGAATTTAACTTTAACATTTTGAGTGCATTAACTGAGGAAATCTAATTCAGGAAGTTAGTTCAGGAAAGCTGATTGTAACTTAATTTATTACATGTATGTACCAACTTTTAGCTACAAATGCGTCGAAGCTTTGTGTACCGCAACTTAACTGATTGAAACTAGAATTTTCATAAATGATGGAAATATAGTATCGAATCGTAAACCGAACTTTGCGTACGGAGTGTCAAAAATACAGTTTTTTTTAATGGTTATGATGGTGGATTTAACGTTTTTTAGAATTTAGAAAAGTAGTGCGCACTTTACTTCTAGGGCCAGAGCTAAGATTCCTGCAGCCAGTGGAGCAGAAGCTGATGTTCCGGTATGCTTGATGGTGCACTTATTTTTCAGGTCGGTTGTTATCTGTGTGAATATCAAAATTAAAATTTTAAAAACCACTCTATAATAGAATTGCATTTATCCTTAATTGATGAATCACGAATTGAAGTTAATAACCAAAATACTGATTTTGTTTTGCTTGTTTATTAAAATTTAATATAAAAAAATGCATGGAAAAGAAGTTTGAGTAAGATATATATTTCATAATTACAAAAAATGTTTGCTTCGGAGATTAACATATTCTGTTGGAAAACTTACTATCATTTGATCGTGATAAGCTCCACTACTGTAGGTGGTTGCGAGGGTGGATGAGCACCGTTCACCATACCAAGGAAATCTTCCAGTTTGACTAGCGGATCCGACAGCCACTGTATAAATACTGCCAACATATCCATCACATCCACAATCGTCGGACTTTGATCCTCCATTTCCGGAAGCCCATACATATATACTACCTTTTCCTTTACGACCCTGGAAGGCAACTTTTTTATGAGATGCCGAAAAGGAACTCGCAACAAAAGCTTTTCTAGAGCAAAAGAAGCCTTGGGAAATATTCACTTATTTTCTTTCGCATATTTCATTATCTAATACTATATAAGTATATTGTATATACTATATATGGTATACTATAATACCGATCAAGAAATGTTATATCCCCTTGTACGATGCGGTGGTTCAATAAATAAAAAGAAAAAAAAAGCCGGAAAATGATACAGTATTTGTCTCTTGAGTAAACTTATTTTCTTGCAAGTATAAGGGAATAAAAAAAGTTGATAACTAGGTATAACTTCTATTAAAAGCATAATTCAAACAAATATGTCTTGCAACGAGAGAAAATTATTTCACTATTCTTACTCTTTTCTTAAATATCACTTGAATCTAAAAAGGAACAGATTGTTTGACTTTCATTAAGAAAAGTAAAGAGTGCTTTCCTCTTCACTGCGACAAAAGTCCCAAGGTTATTTTTCACACATGCATTTCACATTTCGTAATATCATTTGTCAACTCACTCTTCTTAATGCGTGCATAATTGTATATACACATTGCGTTTATAAAACTGTAAAGAAAGAAACAGTGGATATAAAAAAATATAATTATGAATTTAAAATATTAATATTTCCTTATTCCTAATATATATGTTACTTTAATGTAACCACGACAAACCTAAACGGAGAAAAAGGAACAAAATTTCAAGTACTCAGATTTTGATACTAGCAGTGATATTTTAAGAAGCGTATAAAATTCACCAAGCGTGAGAAGTACGTTAATTCGCTTGAATTAATCTTTATGTAACAGGTCAGAGAAGATATGACTAACCAGCTTCACTCCTCTTTCGAGAGCTTCCGAGGCCAATCTTCCCGGTGCTTCTAAACTTTTTCCGTCGTCTGCTGGTCCCCATGATGCCGTATAAATATCAACAATTTCTGTTTTATATCCGAGAGCTTCACCTTCGACCCGGTCGTTAACAATCCCGTCTAGCATTTTTATTCCACCAATTGAAGCCCCAAAAGCCACACCAACCCCGCATTTTTTATTGTCAGCTTCCATAGCAATTTCGCCTGCACATCTTGTTCCATGCCTGTTCATCCCTAAATAATAAAAATTCTTGAAAAATCAATTTCGTAAAAAGATAGAAAGAGAAAGAAATTTTCTATCTATTTCAAGTATAGCCGACAAGGTGATTGACAAGGAGATAGAAAGGGATAGGCAAGAATAGGCGAGAGATGGGAAGGAATAGAGAAGTGAAAGAAATAAGAGCAAGTTTAATTCAGATGGAGAT
>JAUESI010000009.1:325157-342352 GCA_032275145.1 Synergus laeviventris | reverse complement strand
GAGTTCAGATTGACAAGGAGATAAAAAGGTATATACGAGAATAAACGAGAAATAGGAAGGAATAGAGACAAAGATAGGAGCGAATTGAGATTAACAAAGAGATAGAAAAAGATAGACGAGTATAGGCGAAAGATAGAAAGGGATATTAGTAGAAGTGGTGATTGAAGGAGACAGGACTGACTTGAATCTGATAAAGGGATAGATTGAATGGGATAGACAAGAATAGGCGAGAGATATTTACATTGACAAGGAGATAGAAAGGGACAAACAGGAACAGACAGGTATAACAAGAGATAGAAAAACATGGGGAAGTAGAGATTGAAAAAAATAGTCGTTAATGTGGATTGAAATTGATATAGAAAGGGGTAGACTGGAATAGGCGAGAGATATAAAGGAATAAATAATTTCTATCTTATTCTTTTCTATCTTGGAGATAGAAGGAGATAGAAAGGGATAGGATTTCTATCTTTTTACTCCCAGGAGGGATCCCCCTATTATTTGTTCTATATATCATTTTTAAGAAAACAAGCAGCTAAAACCGGAGGAGCATATTATTATAAATAATATACAAACAAATAATTATCAATTAATTATTAACGTTTATCATAGGGAGGCCCAGTGTAGACAGGTGGCCCATTATTAGGGTCATTGAACCTACCTGTAATCTCATAACGAGGTATAGGGTCGTTATCTCTCTCGTTGACGTCGTAACTAATTTCGGGATCCTGTGGAATAAATAATAATGAATTAATAAATAATTATATTGCACAGTCTAGTGTTTATAAATATTTTCTGAATAACTGAATCCAGATAAATTCATTCGGGAATCATTGATTGATTAATTGTTGAGGTATATGAAAAAATATCTTTTATAATTCTTAATAAATTGATTCTTAATAAAATAAATTGAAGAAAAAAGGTAAATATGAAAATGACATAATCAACAGAGTCAATTTTCAAAAACAGTAGACTCCTCGACATCTAGGAGTGAATTTCAGAACCGAATAACATAAATCAATCTTACGTAGTTGTTCCGAAGGTCATCGTGGGTATATTCCAGTCCATCGTCTAAAACTGCTACCCTTATTCCTCGACCTGTTATCCCTCGTCGGTATAGAGGTAGAACATTCAAGTCGAGTTTAGGAAGATTTCTGTTTGACCTTGTGTCTTGCTAAATCACAGGGTACCAAAAGTATTAATACAGCATCAGTTTACCATCTAATGTTATTTACTTCAAAAATCGATTAATTTGTTGAATATGGTACTAGCCATACTAGTAAATTCAATTTCCACAACTTTACGTCCACACAATTATAAATATTTAACATTAAAACTAGGCGATTTACCTCAATTTTTATGAAAAGGAGGCAGATCGCCTAATTTTAGCAAAACATATTTATTATTGTTCCTATAGTACAAAAATTTCCATGAACATTGCTCTGGAATATTCCAATGGAAGGTTTGGAAAACTCCGGAAACTTTCCCGGAAGGTGCTAATTTTGTAATTAATATACTAATTAAAATAAAATAGTTTCAATTTTATCAAAACACTTTTAACTAAACTTGACCTTTCGGGAAAGCTTACCTACTTCTTATGGAAATTACCATATTCCCTGAATATGTTAACTAATAGAATATATTAATCAATCAATTTTCCATGTTTATATGGTAAGTGAAAGGTTCCCCCTCAAATGGTTGGCCATTAAATAAGTAAATTTCTTAAATTAACTTTAATAAAACTGCTAATAAATAATGCAAGATTGTCCTCTATTAGTTTTAATTATTTCTCAATACTTTCAGTTAATATATCAAATTTTGTTATCATCTAGACTGAAATATTTTTTAATAAACATAAAAACCACTGGCTTTCATTTTTGTTTTATGGGACTGAATCTGATGAAGTCGTTACCAAATACCATTCTTGATCCCATAGTTCGTCGTTGAACATTTTTAGATCCTCTGTTTCATCTGTCATCAGACTATTCAGCTTTTGTTTCTTTTTATCAATTTCTCTGGAACATAGTCCATAGCATCCAGAAAGACTAGAATCGAAGGGCAGGCGTTTTTCTCTTATCAAGGGCTTTTCTGATTCTGGGTCGTCCAGGACAATGTAATCCCTCTTATAGCGGGTAATAACTTTTTGTTCTTCTGACCACACTAGCTGTGTTGGTAAATAAATAAGAATAACGTTGAAAACTAAATTCCACAATGTTGACAAATAATCACAAATTAATAACTAAATAAAGTAATAATATTTTTAAAAATCTCTTATCCGTAAAAAATTGATCAACAAGACTTGCCTTTACTGCAAAATTTGGTGGAGCGTTTTGAGGATGGAAAATTCTTCTATTTCTCTGATATGGATTTTCGTTTTTGTGCCACAGGTATGTATTTTCGAACCCCAGTACCTAAAATAAAAAATTATAGACTTTTAATTAAAAAATAATATTCGATTAAAAAATAATATTTAACTAAAATGTATATACCATATACATTTTGGTCTATTTTCTGTAAAAGTGATGGGGTGTTGGAACGTCGCGACGTTTCACCCTCAAAAATTCTATAAGGGACGCTTTTAACAAGAAAACATGAATATGAAGGGAGTTCTTTTCAGTATTGAGTCTCAGTGGAAAGGGTGTAGCGTTACATTTTATTATCTGAGTGCCCAGTGTGGCTATTGTATGGCTCCATGTGTCAAGGCGTCGATACCGTCAGGTGGTGGACATAAGTGAGAATGGTACCCTTGCATTGAGGGGACCACCATATTTGTGTAACGCCAGTCACATCTGGCACGTTTTACTCCGTATACCTCCTGGCACTGCATGGTATTTCTCTACTTTACGCTCCTGATAACTGTACGGTGAAAAAAGTCAAATATACTCTAAATCAAAAGATTTTTCGATAATGAAGCTTTAATTATTTTTTATTTCTCTCAGAAGAATTTTGAACAAATTCATTTGAAGTACATTTGCTTTTAGCTTACAAATATTCGAATGTTTAAAACGAAAAATTAATATATAACAAAATTTTAATTTTCATATTATTAAGTTATGCAATCTGAATGATCAGATCAAATTTTCTAAGACTGAAATAATTAGAAAAAAATTTTTTTAAACAGTTTTTCGAGGTTGAATCATGGAAGATTTATTTTAAAAAGCAATAAGAACACAAGAAATAAAAAAAATTGATCAAATAAAAGATTTCAATAAAAAACAATACAAAATAACTATTATATCCATTAATTAAATGTATGTTTTGAAAACTGTTTAATCAGCAGCTGCACGAACGAGTCATTCTGTATAATTCCATTTGATCGTAAAAATATTTTTTTTATTAGTCTCTTCCTTTTAGTATTTGGGTCATTAAATTCAGCTGTTCAAAAAACTCATAAAATTTGTTTACGAAATAAATAATTTTTGAATAAAATGGAAAGTTTTTCGCGAAAACTTTTATCAGTTAATCAATATTTATTAAATGTATGGATACCGATATTATTGCAACTTGTCAGGCAGTACCTCATGAGTCACGAGCTCAGTGACGTATACAAATTATTTTTTAAATATATATTTATACTAATTAGAACTGTATTTTAATGAAGACTAAGAAAATCACTGATTTAGAAAGTCGCCGGTGTGCAGTGAGTATTATTAACTTTTGTCATCATAATTATTCAAAATAATATTATAATAATTGAAAGATAATTAATATTAATGCATATATTCTTTAATATTATGGATTAATTAATTATTTAATACTTGCTCTGTGAGGAAGCAAAGTGCTTCTTGAATGAGCACACTCTCTAAAACTGAATCTGTGGAAGTACACTGAATTTTTGTCACTTTCCTTTCAAGATTTTATCCATTAAAAATTTACTTAAGAACAATGAAAATTCACTGAAATTTTCAGTGGAATTTGACTGAGAATCAATGGAATTTCACTGATTTTTCACTCATTCAAGTTTAGAGAGGAAAAGTTGATACAACTTTACAGCTAGTTTATATTGTTTATAGAGAATTGTATTTATAATAAATAAATTTAAACTGAGATTACCACTTTCTAATTAATAATCGAACTTAATATTAATAACATCTTCCTAAAATGAAATCATAGTACTTTCAATTACATGTACCAGAGAGAAATATTTGAACTTTACACGCATATAATAATTAATGCATAATTGACTAGTTATATTATTGGCTATTGTGAGGTATATAATTAATAATAATTATGGAAAATTGGGACATATGATAGATAATTTAAATTTATAAGGATTAATCATGGAAGTAGAAATCTGCTGTTATTATATAAATTTACTGCATATCATAAAGGTTTTATAATTGGTACACAGCTTTTATTTTATATTAATTTTATTTCAATATAAATATGAAAGTAGAATAGGATAATATAAGTTTTAATGCATAATACTGAAACAAAATTATCAGATGCAATTGCTACACCCACGACTCAGGAAGGATTAATTAGAAGGGTAGCAGAAAATAATAATTGAATACCAGAGCTAATAACGAGATCATCCATATAATAAAATTTGTAATGACCAGAAACCGGAAACTTATTATAAGCTTATTAGTTATTTAAAATTATTAAGCATTCGACCATTCCCATAAGAAAGTGCATTGCTTTAAATTCCGATTTAAAAAATCAAAGTAAATTACTTATTTAACATTTTTTTCCAAATTGCCAATCATATACTTGTAAAATTTCTCGAAACTACTTTTGCAATAAAGCTTTTCTTGCCTGAGTTCAGTTCTGAAAGCTCTGGAAAGAAACTTATCTTCAATTATCCTTGAGTTGAAAGTCGTATTTTAGAGAGCATTTTCCACTTTCCTGAAGAATTCGTATTTTGCCGTTTATGGTCGTCTGGAGAAGGACTTTCAGTTAATTGCCTTGCTACAAGGGTAATTTTGCTAATAAGCAAAGCATATTTGGGTCCACTTAAAAAAATTAATGAGTATCAAATTCAAAAACAATATTTAAAAAATAAATCCGAAATTTTTGGAATCATTCCGGAGTTTGTATCCGAACTAAACAGTTTCATTTCGATCTAATCTGAAGGAAGTTTTCAATCCGAATTCCGAAAATACGGATAAATTATGATTTATTCAGATTGACTGGATTTCTTTGGAATTGAAAGTTCGGATTGATTTTAATTATTTCGGATTGACCGCATTCAATCGGATCCATTTGGATTGATTTTGAATAGGCATTAGAAAAATCTCTCAAAATCCCTTAAAACTTACGAAAACCTTCGAAATTCTTTTAACTTCTATGAAATATTTCTAAATCCCTGAATAAAATCCAATGACAAACTTAAAAATTCTTAAAATTTAAAGAAACTTTTTGAAATTTTATACAACTCTACGATAATATTAAAAATCTCTTTATATCATTTAAATTTGCATTAAAATTATTAATAATCTCATAAAATTCCATCAACTCCTTCAAAATTCTATAAACAATAAAATCCTTTAAAATTATTAAAATCTATTGACATCTCTTATTTGTAAGAATCTCTTGAATTTTCTAGAAACTTTTTAAAATTCTAAGATAACATTTAAAATCTTTTCATATTGTTAAAAACCATTTATTATATTATTAGAAATCTCATTAAATTTCATAAAATCCTTAAAATGATTATAAATTTCACAAAAATCCAAAAAATCTTTTGAAAGTCATAAGGTTCTTTAAAATCTCTTAAAATGTCATGAAAATAATTTGAGTTTGCGAAAATCACTTAATCGTTAAAATCCCTTAAAATGTGTAAAAACCTCTTGAAATTCAAAATGCAAAATGAAAGACAATCATACCAACCCTATACCCTATGGTCTTTCAGTTTTCTAGATAAAAATGTCACCATACTTTGCTTAAAGATTTAGATAAGTAAAGAAAGCAATAAACAGCAAAGAAGCCAATTTACCAGCTAAGATTGCCACCTACCAAGGTGAACTTAAAGCAGCGAATTAGGAAAAAATCTTTACGAGAACGAGCGACAATACCAGAAGGAATGTCGTAGAGAGCAATCTCGCGAAGCAGAATGAATACCACACGTTTCAGAGGTCAGGATGGTTTAGCCTTAAATTCCATGGAGGGTAACGATTTAAACTCGAATTCATCGTGGGCGTGATAATAGGGATTTTGCGTTTCAGGTGAAGTTGGTTTGTCTGAGGCGAACGAACTAGGGAAGTCATTACAAGGCGATCAGTGGACTATTCATCTTATCGGTATTCAGATTGCGTCTTCTGACTGTTGGGGGATGAAAGGGGCAGGAAAATGGTCGAATCCTAAATCAGAAGGGGGAAGTTGTGGAGAAACAGCCCCAGGGAAGAAGGGTAGGAGAGACATCCAAAGTGTGGGTGGAGAAACAGTCATATGGAAAGGGGGAATTGGGGTAAAGGGAAAGGAGTAGGGAAATCAAGAGAGGTGGGGATTTAGACGAGATATTTTCGCAGTCCATTTGTTTTGATCGGATTTCCAACTGTCTCTCGTAATCCCGTGTCTGTAAGCCCCCGCAGGCGTCGTCGCAGCCACCAATGAAAACCCTAACGTCTATATCTTGTCTGCCAAATATTTTCCTCCTCTCTTCTTCATGAGCTGAATCTGTCTGGTTAGTTGCAACTCTCAATTATACTCCCTTTTCGTAGCTATCGTCTCATCAAATTATCTGTTTATTGACTTCAAGTGTATCATCGCGCAACAAATATGTTCTGATGTATTTATTTTGAAGAATGAAATTAACGAATATGGTTCAACCATGAACAAGACCTGCGATTTCCACTTCTTTTTCTGTTTGGCGCACTCAATCTTTTGCAAGGGAAAAACGTATTGAGCTAGTCAATCTGCTAGAAATCAGACTATTATCCTCGATCAGAAAAGCCGGAACTAGGTTACTATCAACAACTTCTGCGGCTTGATGAATGTTTGAAGCCTTTCTCGGGATTTCAATCAATCTAAAAGCTGTATTGGTTGTACTTCCGAAAAGGTCAAACCTCCGATTTCCTTGTAACTGCCTCTACCTATGTATTTTGATGCACTGATTACGAATATGATAGTGAACATTGACTGACATTTAATGTTCATGTTGAAACCATGAAAAACCCATAAAAATCATGGTTTTTTGCATTTATCGCAGATAATATGTAACATTTTTAAAAATAAGCGATAGTTTCTAAGAAAATCAATGGTATAACCTATAGATTTTTATTGGTTATTTTGTGAATTTCATTTTTGAGTTTTTGATACTATTAACGATTTCCGTTTACCATTTCCCTTTGACATTTCCCTTTGCCAGTTCTGACTTATAAAAGATGGCGGAAATTGAAAAATGAAATAAAATCTTTTAGTCCGACTTCTTGAGCAAATCTTTTATCAAAAAACCTTTCTTAACCAAAAGTGGAATAGTTAAGTCATTTACGATTTCTTTAATTGAAAGCGTGATAATGGTTTGTTTTCGTTAATTGTTCCTCTTATTATTCATTTCTTGGAGCAATACACTTGTTGAAAATAAAAATTGATTTTTGCCAAAAAAATGGAGGGGCACAGTTTGGCTTAAATTCTGCCCAATCAGGTCCCGCTTAGATCCAGATTATACCTATCATGCTTCTATGATTCTCTCATAAAATCATTTGTTACTGTCATTATTGAAAATATTGGTGATATATTTTATGAAATGAGACTTTAAATTCTTCTTTACAAAATGCTAGCATAAGAGGGAATTATGTACTGACAGAGTTCTGAGTGAATACAATCCTTTGTGTATAAACCTTGCTTGTTATAACAGAGAAACCGGAGAGGAGAGAAACTAGCGTGAAAAATGTGACACTTTAATCAGATTCCACCTTCTTCTTCCTAATAAGAGCTTTATTTATTTTCCGAGAATCTACCCTCTTAGTTATTATCTGCAGATTTTCCTCGTCTACAGAACAATAAACACTTAGAGAAAAACCTTTTCTAACCCTTTAAAATCATGAAGCCTCAAACACATTTAATTTTTAACCTCACGAATAAGGCAGACAAAAACCAGCAGGAATACATTTTTGAAACCCTCCATCACCAAAACTCAAGAGAGTAAACATTTTCCCCAGATCCCTTTAATATTTCTTCCGTCTTTCTTAAGGCCTAGAAGATTTATTCTTTCCTCATAATCTTATATATATTTTTGCATGCATGTATAAAAGATAGAGCATTCATATTTATTTCACAATATAAGGATGAGCTTTTTTGACAATTCTCCCCTGCCACAATCCTCTGTAAGCTGCACTAATGAAGAGCGTACATGATGGAAAGGGAGGATGGAACGAAACCACCCCTTCAGATTCACCAGTGGTAATATCTGTATGTCGTTCATGATTTTGAGGTCTCTGGAGAGGCTGAGACTTGACGGAGATCCAGGTCGAGAGTTAACGAAGGCAAACGCCAAGTAGAACATCCCTGTGACGTATGTCGGCCTTGGGAACGGGTAGTTCATTATGGGGTTCAGCAGGGTGCCCCGTCATTTATTTCAATTACTGCCAAACGTTAACGCTGAATCAGCGGGTCATCCCACTGTGACCAAATCACGAACGCACGCCATTAATAATTGCTGTCGAAGACTCGGGTTGACACGTACGAAAAAAATTTACGACGTTTCCAATGAAAAACTATGAAACGGACGACGATATCATCAGTGGTCAGGACTCATCTGCTCTTTCCGGATGCGATAAGATAGGATGTAGGGAAACCGAACAGGTGGCTCGATAATTTATTATCAGAGTATTTTTTTCTTGAATGTGTGTCACATTTAGTAGATATATTTACAACATTCAGGGATTTGGGGTTCACTGAAAAAGATGATATATGTTCATTTGATATATTTTTTACGTTTATAAATAATGTGAGTTATTTACAGTTCCTTTAATTATTTTTATAATTTAAGAACCTTTTTTTACTATATTGTGTTAATCTTTTAGGACTACTTTATTTTATTTTTTTGTTCTTTCTGTTTGTGAAATTTGTCACTTCCTCTAATTGGTCCACCACTACATCCACCTTCATATAATCTTCATCATCACTACAGTTTCTTATCATCAATTTTATCTTTACACCATCCCTCTTGACGTCCACAAGGCAGAATTATAAAGATAACCATCTTTTATCTTTGCATTAATAAATATAAGATTTTCCTACTATAATATACTTAATATATCGTCGTCTGCTAAGCGTTTAATTATATTAAAATATTTTTAGTAAAAAAGGCAATCCTGACCAAGGCCTCGTCAGAATCCTATGTCTAAAGGGGGTGACTGTTGGAAAATAAATATTTTAATGCAATCTACTCATATCATTTCAGTCTAAGCAATGTTAACACTGCCTTTTAAATGATTCCAACCATAAAATAATAATTTTCCAAACTAAGTAATTTTTTTGGACTATTTGTCTCTAAAAAGAGATAAAACTTTTTATCGACGAGTGAAAAAGTGGCAAAGGAAATACGCCCAATTTGAAATAAAATATTTAAAATATTATTCCAGAATGGTTTTTTTATTCTTGCCAATTTTCCAGATCAGTACCAGACTAGAATTAGATCAAACTGACCAGGACCCCACGAGAACCCCATTACAATTTTTGCACGGGTAATAATTACAAAACTTTGAAGTTTGATTTCATCCCCTAAATATGAATTTAGGAAAATCCAAGGTGGACACTTGGGTAACCTTCCTTGTAAGAGAAGCTTTTCTGTAAATTTAACAGAGCTTAGCAGATTTGAATCTGTAACTTTAACAGATAAATTTTTTTGCGTGCTCAAAAACGTTATCAGCGAAGAGCCAAATTATAATAAATTGAAAAGTAGCATGCGCTATCCCCTTAAGAGACTGCTAATTATCGTGGCTGTGGAAGAATGGAAGGGCAGACGTGACTGTCAAGTGGGCTTTCGCTCGCAAAATTGTTCTCGTTCACAGCTTCGAGATTTGCAGGCGCCAGCTCGTTACAATTATCACTGCATTTACACCACTAGGTTGGGAGAGTGGAGTCGTACGTGGGAGCTTTGTATTTTCTGCACGGACATTAGGCGGCATAATACTAGCATCCCAATGCATAATTACACTAACAGAGTGCCTGCGCTCTTCATGTCGTCGTATCTCTGCACTTGTGCAGCCCCAAGCTAGAATACTAGAACACTAGGATCTACCTAGCGCCATGGAGAATGCAGCTGCAGAGGTTGCAGCTGCCGCTGCTGGTCTAGGCCTGTGGCCGACCGCATCTACGGTGCGCAATGCGTGCTCTCTATAACTCCAGAAGGTGCCTCTCTGCCTCTCCTCTCACTATTTTTCAGCCCCTATCCCCAATCCCTTCTCTAGCATCTATTTCCACCCCTACCTTAAACGACCTCTCGCCCATGCCGGTGCATATATTTCGTCCGACGTGTAATTATTTCATATAATTAAGCCCAGCCCAGCTGGATGCCGGGAAACGCTTCAAACGACGATGCGGATTTAATTGCGTGCCAGAAGTCATGGAAGGCTACGACTCTTGTACGCTGCTCCTAGTGCATATAACCCGGCAGTATTTACATATGTCAGTACCAGCTTTACCCAGAAGTACATGCACCACGAAACGCATTATCCTGAACAACGCTTTCGCTTTATAAATAAAAGAAAAATCCTCTGCGGTCGTGATATTGCATTTTTTATAAGAATCAAAAAGGCCTGGTTTGCTGTTTACTGAATTTGCGAGGACGGTGAATTTTTGCATTTTCGAACCAGTATTACAGTATTTAGAAATAATTTAGCTAAAGTGCTGAGGAGAGAAGGTGCTCTGGAAGGAAGGGGGGCTTCCAGAAACCACAATTCTTCTGGCAAAATATTTTTATTTCAGGGTTTATCAAACTATAATTTCCTTCAATTGCCAGAACGACTTCACAACAATATTTAGTAAAATATAACAATTATAATTTTTATAAACAATTAGGACAAACAAATTTCAACTTTCAGTAGTTTCACATAGCAAAAAAATCTGGTTTTCAATCGAAATAGCTTTAGACTAATTTGTGAGGCTAAGTTCGTCATTAATAAGAAGCACTTTTATCAAAAAGAAAATATTTCCTTATAACAATTACTTTGAGTAAAAGAAATTATTAATAAAAAAATAAAGGAGACAGAAGTTTGGACGCTCTTCAGAAGCGTGCTAGGGTGCCAGATGGGTTTTTAAATTTCTTGTAAAATAAACAATAAAACAAAAAGTTATGAGGTTAATTTATTATATATTTCTTTAAGAAAAATCTGAGTCAACAAATAGCGACACCAGCCACTTATACAAATAACTGACATGTGTTTAATTTTTATTTAACACCTAAGTGTAAAAAAACGTGGCTCGGACTCGGAACCCCCCGCATGTAGACCAACGTGGCAAATGTTATTCAATCAAAATTATTTTAATCGAAATCCGAATACAGGTAGAGTATTAGTCAATATGCGGAAAGTTTTTATTAATGGAATATGCGGGAGATAAAGTAAGGAGGAAAAATTCCTCGCATATGTTAAGTGAAAGAAAAACATTTTTTTCAATGAATTGTCTCTACTTACCCGCATTAGCGCTATTGTCTCCTATTTTCAAGATTTCGACCATAAAGTACCCTATTTATACTCAATAGTGTATAATTTTTCTTTAATTTTTCCAAACATCGACAGACTCAATAAAGTCACTGACATTTTTCACTGTTTAAAATCGTGAGAAAATAGTTCCCTTGCTTTATCTTTTTTTCCTATGTCAAATGAGACTAAGTGGGTCAGTTTCTGCACGGGTACATACTATAAATGGTAAATTTAGCCATTTTCTTGCTTGCTTGATTCGAGTCCAGTCCTGCCATACAATCTAATCGCTGTTTGGAAACCAGTTCGAAATAAGTCTGTTTCAACGAACTGTTAGAAAACATGCCGAAAGTCAACAGAGCGTGGATTTGTCTCATATCTTGTAACCTCCCGCATCGGGTATGAGCTCATTGACGTTATCTTCACTTATAAAGTACTTTCTGCTTACGTCAGTGGTCTGCGACTCAGTTTGCAACCATATGCGCGAAGGATAATCCGATAAGAGTCAATTTATTTTCAAGTGTTCGCCAACCACGTTTCGGAATATGTATACATGGATACACCCGCATATGCTGTGCTACCATGGATATTGAGGCGATTCATGCATTCGAGCAAAGAGGCGAGTCGGAAAAGAAGCCAATATTATTCCAACTCTTGGCCACTCAACACACACAGTGATCAAATGCAGAAAAAGAAACCGCGGATCGATGCAGGAAGGAATAACATCGCGCATCTTCTTTCATCGACATGCGGTCGAGAGAATATAGAAAATCGAATCGCTTCCTTTCATTAATCACGTGGATTGCTTTTCCGTCACGAATCTGAGTTTGCACGTTTCATTTTCCTATATTTTCTCTTTCAAAATCGTTTTCGCGATTTGATGGAAAATATTCGAGATTTAAAGCAGTTGGTTTATGTGACTGGGGATTCGATTTATATAAATTTGGACGAGAAATTATCGCTGTTTTGGATATTTTTGGATAATATTCATCAAAATTAACTGCAGAGATGAGCTTATAGAAAATTTAGATGGGACATAATAACATACGATCAGAAATAAACCAGAATAAGGTTTTACAAAACGACTAAGTTATTAAGCAGTTGTAGAAGTTTTAATTGCATCTCTCTTGGTAGTCTCCCTTACAGACGAAGCGCGGACGCAAAGTTATTCTTGTTAAGTTGCGAAAATCACCTTTGCGCACGTGTGAATGTTGCTTGATATTGTGACACTTAAACCAAACTTCTAATAAGGACTCTCGACTTTAACCATGAAGCTATGCTGCTGTAATATGTTATTTTGGTGCAGTTCATATCATTTTCGATAAAATCGTATTTATAAACTCACTGTATAATGAGTTATAATCCCTAGACATGCATACACAGCAGCTTTCCATTCTAACTTCCAACCTTACCGTTTTTGATTATATTTGCATGGTAAGTGAAAGTTACCGACAGAATTTTAAAATTAGTTACAAAAATTTACTACAATGTGTTATTAAGAAATTACATAGGGATGTTCTGATGTCTTTTTCCATTACAATCTACACTGAGAAAACAGTTTGGCTTGACCAACCAACATTTTTTCTCTATATAATTAAATATTTTTTAAATAATAAAATACTTTTTATATTCTCAAAACCCAAATCAGTGAAGCTTCAATGATTCTCAGTCAAATTTTACCACAATTTAAAAAATGTACTTGATTAATTTTTTACCACAAATGTGTGAGAAATGTGGTAGTTCAGTGAAAATGTTCGACATTCAGATATGATCACAAAGCTCCGGAAGCTGATTTAAATGAAGTGAAAATGCGGAGAAAATCAGTGATGTATGTATATACCACTATCTCTATGTAGAAAAGGTGTCTTTGTGTTTGGAAAATATTTAAAAAATAAATATGAAAAGTAGCTGTGAAGTTTTATCAACTTTTGAACTGGTTCAATGAGTACTTTGCTTCCTCATAAAGGATGCGCTAAGTAATTAATATATATATTTTTTATTTAAAAATAAATACTTAATGCAAATAATAATTTTTCACATTGTAAATACATGTATTAAACAATCTTCCCCTCCCCCTCTTTATTTAAGAACAGATGAAAACCAAATTGTTTTTTTAAATTACAAAGAACCAGAACTTTACCTCTTACTTTTGAATCAAATGCAATAATTCGTCTTGACACAAGGAATGTTTACTTTCCTTACGTCAGATTTAAATTTTGATTATTTGAGAACTTTAGTTGAAAAATCAATTTTACTGAAATTATAAAAGTACATCAAACTTTCCAAATTTCATGGATTTATCTCCACACAGTATATATTGCAGGATCGTTAAAAAGTGTGACATCCATACCCACACTTACACTCACATACACATATATATCCAGACATTTTTTCAGGACATCATATTAGATATATACCCATTTCCTCTACGAGGAAGCAAAAATAAAGTCAATTTAATAATTACTATACATATATATCATACATGCAAATAAATTAATACAATATTGCTATCTATTGTTTATGTTTTTAAACTTTCCATTCTACCGATAAGTTTTAATTTATTGGAATAAACATAATGTAAATGCGATAAATCATCTTTTATATTTGTTTTGTAAATACAGTTGTTCAGTATAGAAAATTTAATTTATAAGATGGTATTCAATATTTTTTGGGAATAACAGATGAAAAGTTAAAGTTAAAGATAAAAAGTGTTTAAAGAATATAAATATTTTAAATGCTCTGAAAAATTTTAATGAACAAATAAAATAAAAACCCGGGCCAGATCTAGTTGTCAAGTCAGGTCATCTATTTTGTCCCAAGTTCTGTGCAATCGGGGCCCGATCAGACCCAAATTGAAATTTCTGCACGGGTCCTTTTTCTACACCAAAATTAAAGAAAGGAAATTCTAAACAAATTGTGTAGATGAATTAGTTTCAGTCTAGCGAAGTTTGTAGTGTTATTTTAATTTTCCAAAGGAAAAATGCTTTATTCATAAAAATGTTTCCCTTTGTTTGGAGAACATGCAGAATTTTAATCTCAGTAGATTAAGCCAACTAGAGTCAGAGGCGGATGAAACCAACATGTTAAACTTCTTATTAAAATAAATTAAACTATTACAAAACAGAAATGTTAAATTTTACCTATCGGACATTGTTCTCAAGTAAATATGAAAATGTAAAATTCACTTACTGTGCCAAAGTGGACGTAACCCGACCGTAAAGCGAGGACTGTCGACACTTCCTCTCCTCCTTCAACTCTAACTACCCACTCATTTTGATAATCTTTTGAGCTGTTGTTAAATTCACCTTCAGCGGTACTCGAATACAGAACGAGTATAATGTAATAAAAAATAACGATGTAATGTATACTTGCTCTGAAAACATAAAGATTTTGCGATTTTTAATCTGAAAAGAATTTTTGCACGAGAAAGAGTATCCTATTCGTATTAAATTATCCATAGATTATATTTTTAACTTATAATGTACTGTACAGTTAAAATTATATCTTGATTAAGGAAGTCTTGCCCACCGAATCATTGAAAGTTTCTATTTTTGATTTTAACTTCAGTTTTTAATTTAACTTCAGATAATTTAGTTTCGTCTCACTTGCACCCACTTTTATCACTTTTTATGTATCTTTTTTACACTTTGAGAGTAAGGAATTTGTTTTTTGGGGTTCGTAGACGCTGCTTAAAAGTAACCGGGGTAGAGGCGAATGACAAGTGATCGGACAGTGTGTGAAGCAATTAGTTGGACCGTTTCTTTTGTTTGTCGCTAGTTGCCTCCCCACTGCTTCCAACCTCTTGGGTGGGGAAAACGGAGGGTTGGAACTGAATACTCAATGGAGGGGTATCTACGATACGGAATGCATTTGCAAGCAAGAATGGTTTCGAGCTTTGAGAAAATCAAATTATTTCCGTATTATTCTAGAAATCAATAATATAAAGTAATTGGATATTGCAGAACGCCGAGATAGAAAAACTGAATCAGGGAAGTGTACATAAAGCCACAGAGATGAGAGGAATTAATAAATAATCTACCCTCACAATAGAATTTTCATATTTGTTTTGAATGCTTCAGGCTTGAAAATGCTCTCAGTTTCAAATTCAGAGATTTAAACTCGTCAATATAAAAAATGCCCAGATAGATGTAACCCAAAATATCATTTCAGGATCGTGAAATATACAATGCATTTTAGAGGCGAAATTATATTCGCGTTAACGTACATTATTTGACATTGTGACAGTGTTCAGATAATCTTGTTATACCGGTTAGCAGAAGTTTGCATTGGTTTATTTTCTATGCTTCCACCAACCAGGGTGGAAACACAGAAAATGTTTGAATGTGGGATGAATGTCTGAAAAGTTGTCTCATTGAGAAACGGAATTGGTTCCTCGTGAAACTTATTTATTAGAAAGGTTTTTATATCAAGTTTTCTTCTCTACGTTTCTTGGAAAGGCAAAACTCAGATTCAAGTTAGTTATCTGAGTCGAGAGAGTTCATTGAATTCATGAAATAATTAAATTTGTTTCAGTGAGAAATGCATTCTAGTTCTTCCTTTGTAAACATGAGTAATCTTTTAGGAGAAATTGTTATTGTACATGGTTTGTTAAACAAAGAGGGATTATTGTATTAAGAGGTGTGTTTCAATAATCAATTTAGTTCTAAAAGGACGTCTTGTGAATTTCCACAATGAGTGAAAATTTAAAAAGCTAAGAAACTGTAATTTCGACACATGGTCGCGAGAAAAGAAAAGAGCAGCGTATTAAACGCCTCGCCGCGCTACTCCACAGCCTGGCGTTATTTTTTACCCTTGGTCGAAATAGAGCACGAAAGTAACCGTGGAAAATTGGAAAGTTTCCGCGCGATAAAATCGGGCTTAATTTTCAATAAATCCACGTTCCTCGTAGGTGCTGGGAATGTGGTGGTACCAAAGAGACGAGCACTTTCAGAGAAAAGGGGGGTACGTTGGTTGAGAAAGGATGGTGAAAGATTGGTGGATGAGAAGGCCGTGGCCGGTGAACCGAACGTGGATGGACCAGGGGTTGGGCCAAGGTAATTTACTTGGTAATTATAAAGTTGCCAGCTCCAACGACGCGCATAGTTGTGAATATTCAAATGCGATTACATCTATGATCACATAAATTATTCGGCTCGCGCCTTTGTCGCTTTTTGTTCGTCCCGCTTTCACCACTTTGAGTTTAAAGTTCCTGAAAAGTTTAACGCCGTATATCGAGTCGCACTTGAATCAGCGTTTAAACATATGAAAACGGTTTAAAATTTCGAAAATGTTAATATACTTTTATCCCTGCTGAAAGTAAACGGACAGAAATCTTATCTCTTTCTATCTTCTTTTCAATCACAGTTCGCTCCTTTTTCTTTCAATACCCACTTCTCTAATCCTTCTTATCTCAGGCCCATATACTTGTCTTTCTATATCTACTTCTTTATTCATTCATATCTCTCTTCTATTCTCGTCTATATCTTTCTATTCCTTTCTATCTCTGTCTATCTTCTTGTCAATCGAAATTCACTCCTCTCTGTTTCAATTCCTTGATTTCTATCCCAGCCTATTTCTATACTTATTTTTTTGAATGTCTTTTTCTGTGTCTGA
>JAUESI010000009.1:303462-325057 GCA_032275145.1 Synergus laeviventris | reverse complement strand
TCTATGGAAAATTTAACATATGGTCATTATTTGTTACGATCATTATTCTGATGGTATATTTTAGCATTTTTCGGCAATAAAAAATTTGTACTGCCATTGAGCACCTTCTCCATTTATTTGTTTATATAATTTGTTTATAAAATTTGCTTCAAACTTAAACTAATTATATGTGTTCTTTATGAGTAGCAACATTAATTCTGATACCCAGTAAGATTATTAATGTCTTTTATTCGGAGAAAAAAGATAACATTCTCAAAAAGTGTTATTTTTCCTGATTGTTTACTTACATAAATAATTATTGGAACCTCTTGTAAAACTATTCCAGAGTACGTCTTCTCTGCTCGAGAGCCAAAACTAAACTGAAATAAAAATAATTGCTGTATATTATAAGAATGACCACAGGGGAAAAGGGCAGGTACGAAAATCCCAAATGTAAATAAACACTTTAAATAGGTAAACACTTTCCAATTTAATAATTCGGGCGAGATTAATTCAGTCTGAAAATAAGAGATTCGAATAATTTATAAAAATAATACTTGCTTCTAACATCAATGCCAGACCTTCCAAAATATAAACAAAATTTAGAATAATGGTAAATATTACAGTCCGATTCTAATAATCGAAAATCAAATGAGTAAACATGCTCTCACACAACTCTGAAATTAAATTATAAACAGGACTATAGGATTAAAATATCATATAAAGAGTCTCTTAAGAATAAATGTTTGAAAACTATAAAACACTTAAGTAAATATCAACATTTATTTGATTTCATTGAAATCGAAGAGATCGAAATTTCATATGAAAGTTAACTGTGAGAGATGGGAGAAACGATAAGAGATGAATGATATGGAGCCGGCAATAGTCGTAGGTAGTTTTGATAAGGATAATAAAAGAATTCAGCTCTCCTGATGATTTATCTGCAATGAAAATTCTCTTTAGTGGTAAGACGGGTGGTCTTCCGGCTATCTGTAATATGCGCAGTGGCTAGCTACATCGGCTACATTCACGAAGATGGGGTGTGGAGGTGAGCTTTGGTTTCCCTGCGGGCTATTTAGCGCATCTGCTTCTACCCTGGACGAATAGGGGTTGAGGCGGTAGCTGATGGAAAGGGGCATGGAAAAGGAGGATGAGCATCTACTACGTGACCAAGAAGCAGCCGCGTACGTACGGCAATTGTACAGTTTCCATCGTAGCTTTAAATTCATTTGCTAATTTACTGTGCACTTGGCAGACAGCAGCCGAGCCAGGAATTTTAGTGTACCGTATCGCGAAAATCACGTACACTTTCACAATAGTGCTTGGCTTCTGGCACTCCTCTCGCTAATTTCTGTCTTCTCGGCCCCGCAATAAGGCACTTAAAGCTACAGAATAATAAAAGATACGCGTCAGGAATTAATATTAATAGACACTCATCTTCTGAATTGCATTAACAAAACATACAATATCAATGATGCCCTGATGGAAGTGAAGAGGTAGAAAGAGATATAAACTGGAATCACTGAGAATCAGTTTAGCAAAAAACAGATAGAATTCTATCCCCGCGTCCGTTGATATCTATCTTTTCCTATATTTAAGTTTATCCCTGTTTCTGGCAATATCTATCTCTTTCTATCCCTTAGTATATTCCTGCGTCTGTTCCATTTCTGTATTTCTGTCTCGTAGTCTACCTCTACGCGATTAATTACCTTTTTAAAACGAAATAATTGAACCGAAATGAGATAGACAAGGATAGAAATAGATATAGGCTGGGATGGAAATTAGGGGACTGAAACAAAGTGAATTTTAATTGACAAGGAGAAGAGAAAGATAGAAAGAGGTAGATAGAGTTAGGTGAGATATTGAAAGGAATAGAAAAGTGGGGATTAGAAGCGATAGAATTTTATTGACAAGAAGATAGAAAGGTATAGAGGAGAATAAGAGACAGATAGGAGGGACTTAAGAGTGACAAGGAGATTGAAAAAAAAGGAGCGAACAGTGATTGACAAGAAGATAGAAAGATATAGAAAAGTAGGGATTGAAAGAGGTAGGGGCGAATTTTAATTGACAAGAAAATAGAAAAGGGTACAAAACTGGAGATTGAAAGAGTAGTGAATTAAGATAGACAAGGGGATAAAAAGGAATAGACAAGAATAGACTAGGGATAGAAAGGAATAGAGAAATGGGGATTGAATTGAGATTATCAAAGATAGAAAAAGATATGTAGGTGATTATAGGCGAGAGATACAAAGGGATATAGTAGAAGTGAGAATTGAAAGAGATAGGAGCAATTTGAGTTCAGATGGAGATAGACTGGAATAGGCGAGAGATAGAATCAGATAGAAGTAGATAGGATTTATATCTATTTACTTCCAGCACCCTATTTCTTGATATTTGAGAAAAATGGCACTTTTATTTCAATATGATTTCAATTTCTGGAAGTAAACTCTATAATAGGCAATCTTTGAAGAAAGGCTACTTTAATCATTAAAGCACTACCTGGTGCGCGAGTTTCAAAGCTTTAAACTATACCGGAAGCATTCGATAACACAGATACCTAAACTATCGATTACAGCAGTGAGATTCCGAGTTAGCCTTGTCTTAGAATAGTTCATAAAATATTGCAAAAAAGATATGTGACATCGATAAGGTTGGATAATACAGCTGGAGATTTAAATAAATACCAGAGTCGTCATCGCGGAAGATTTAAACTGCAGTAGTAACAAAATGGAAATGAGGGTTGTAAAATGGAAAATGGAAGGTGGTATAAAATAGCAGCCGAGTTTCCACGAGTCTTGTGCGCACTCCCCTTGACTCACCTCTCTGGAAAATAATGGTCGGCGGATGTGCCTGTTGTTCCATTTTTGAGTTTGTAACCATTCCTACCCCTCTTGTTTACGCGTTTCTCCCTGAGAAAACTGAGCAATACAAAGTATTTTTTCCCGGAATATTTACTAAACTATTCGAGCTTATAGATTCATATAAATCAACGTAAGCTTTTTTATTCGAAAGCTTCAATCACTGATCTTTCTATTTCACACAATACGGTCTTGGGAAGAATTTTGAGAATATATATTCATAAATGTTAAAAATGAATGGAAAAATGTATTGTCTGGATGTCAATTTATTTTTCCATTAGCTTCTGAAGTTGGCAATGTATGCAAAATCGCTAGATTGAATTGTCGGCTATAGAAAAGTGGAGATCCGGATTAATTTGAATGTGAAGCGCTGAAAGCTATTGTGGTTTGTAAGTTATAGGTGGAGAAAATCTTACAGCACTTTCCGGGGACTGAGGATTTATCCTGTGGAAATTCCTTATCGGAAAGGTCATCGTCCTCGACTGTACAATACCTACACAAAGTTAGGCGCAGGCAAGGGACGAAGTATTCTTTATTGATTGAGTCTAATGAAGAGACCCGGTACGAGATTCCACTACAGATATCAGACGCCTCGTTAGATGTAGCTATCTAGTCCAGATTGATTAGATTAGGCAGAACTTTTCGAAAGAGCTGTCCCTCCTTAGTATTCTTAATTCGCTGAGGTGACAAAATAAAAAGTACCGCAAAATTATCTCAAGTAAAACAGACATCCAATATTTTAATAATATCTCAATAATTTGAAAAACTTGGAAAATTATTATTAAATTAGGCACGGAAAGCTGGAAATGAGATAAAAATAATTGAATACGTTTCCCATTAAAGTAGAGATAAATTAATTTCACATAAAAGAAATCTTCCAAACTGTCGATGTTGTTTGTCTTTTATCACAACTAAGGAACAATAGTTCCGATAATTGATTTATAAGAAAAGCGAGGAAAGTCGCGTTACGAGTCTGCGACTCAATTTTCTGCCCAGCGAGAAAATCCGATATAAAGTTTTTACGATCATAGTAAATCTTAGTTTTTATTAGTTATCACTCAGTTAGAGAATTGACAAGAATGTCTATATTTCCGGCCTCATTTTCTCTCTGCTTTTGCAAATTCAATACTTGTCACAGTTTACAGATTTCCTACCTCACGTTATGTATTCACAGAACGATTCAGAGAAAAACACACTTCGACGTGTCTTCGGAGAGTTCTGCTTTTTCCCTATATTGAAAGAAGTTTAGAAATATCTATACACTACACACGTGGGACTCGTTCGGAGAGCGTAGACCGGAAATCAAGAAAGTTCGATTGAACACGTAAAGCAAGATGTGTTTCGCCGACAGGTAATTTTTCACGCTTAAACAAATTATTTGTGTAAGAGACGAGATTTATTTGCAATGCCTATTCTGCTTTCCAAAAGCCCCACTCTTCCAAACTCCTTTACCCACCCCCTTTGCAATTTCCATTTCTAAACTTCTTTTCCCATCCCGTTTACCATAAGAGCACCCATTTAACGCTTTTTCTATTCCATATTCTCAAGTTCAGTTTTCCAATCTACTTTACCCAAAGCTTTACAACCCGCACTTTTCAAAATCCCTTTTGCTGTAAACTGTTCCAAAAAATGTCATACTCTCCCCTTTCCACCCCACAGGCAATTTAACATTCTTAAACATAATTTATACATAATTTATACATAAAATATATATATAGTGTGAGGTTTTATTTACTTTAATAATATCGGAATAATTAATTCAAATACTGAGTATCGAAATTTAGTTTCTCGAACTTTACGTTCGCAATAATAAACATTTTTTAGATTCGTGCAAGAAAACTAACTTTCTTTATATTTATATATTTTATACGTCATTTTTTTATCTGGAAAGCACATTGAGAAGTGTGAAAGAAAAATTGTTCTAAGTAGTGACAGTTGACAGTGGTAAGACAGTAGAAGTAGTAAGACAGTAATCCAGGTCCGCCCAGTCTGGCGATTTTTTTCCACGTTTATATTGTAATAAAAATAGTTTCTAAAGTTCCCAAAACAAAGATTTTTTTATTTATCGATTAACAGAAATGTATTAGAAAATTTTAAGGATCATATTCTAAATCCAATAATATAAAAATAAAAAATAAGATATTTTTGTTGGACTATCCAATGGCTTGTCGGTAATGGAAATTAACAGAAATCCTGTAAAAGTTACAGATTGCTTTTTCTAAATTTACAAATTTTCAATATTTAGAATCAACAGAACTATAATTAACCGTATAAGTGATAATTAATAAAATGTCATTATTTTCATAATGCCTACCTTTGAAAAACATGTTAAAGATGCCACCTGATTTTTTCACTTAGTTTAACTTATTTTTTAAAAAGATGCAGGAAGTGAAATTCAAACCGATATTATATTTTTTGACCTTTATCTGGTCATAAATTTTAAAATAATTTTTGTGTGAAAAACCATGAATAGGAAAAATTTTCCCAATTAAAATATGTTAGGCCAAAAAAGACCCAAAAAAAAAATTTTTGTTGCATAAATAACAAAAAAAACCTTACAAAAAGTCATAAAATATTTGAAACGAAGGGATCCGAAGGTATAGGCTCAGGTTAGCGACCGATGACCAAAAGTTCGAAGTTTCTCACCTTGATTTGGTAATCAAGTTGACAAGACATCACATAATCCACATCTGGGAAAAATTTGTTCAGCCGGCTCTGTCGTTGCCCATTACTTCTTGCGATTCTTCAATCCCCTTGTGAAGTAAGTGGGAACGGAAATTGCCTGCACTTGGCTTCTCACAGACTGAAACATAAAGGGACGTTGAGATGGGAGTCGGTTCGAGAAGAACGATGGCAGCTCATAAAAATGTAATTAACTTCATATAAGATGAAAGAGAAGCTGAAGGCAATAGATGGTAAAGATTATGAAAGAAATTAAAAGCAAATGGTAAACTTTGACGGCCGGATTTACCATGATTATATATATATATCCCACGTATTCTCTCCGATTTCTTTAAACTGAAAATAAAGATGTTTCGTTGAAATTGTGGTAAGAAACAAAAGGTGCTGCTCCCTGGTCCTACATATATTTTTTCATTTTTTCATTTCATAGGAAACAAAATCCACTTGAAAGTTGATTGGATTGCTATTTCTGTATATATATTTGAAAAAATTGTTCAACCTTTATGATTCCACTTATAAATGTATCCGCACTCGAGAATGTATTTTCGATATGAAATCTCATCGAAATATATACTCGCCTTTATTGAATACATCCTTCCGATATTTCCAGAATGTCCACGCCCGCAATTTTGTAGGGATATTTTGAGCCTGGGAGTGGATAAGTGTTGCTCTGTCGATGAGGAGTGGAATTAGCATGTGTGTGTAAGTTAGGTGAGGATTTCCACCATCGAGGATAGGCGCCAAGTCGATCAAATGGAGCCTGAGGCTAAGATGTGTCCGTTGTAGACTAGTCGATTTCCTCTCTCTCTTGACGAGATTCAACCTTCGTCAACGAACTCAAGCCGACAATGCGATAACATCGTGACGGATGTCTCCACTACGCCTCTGGGGTGTCCTGACAAGCGGAAAGAGCTTGTAATTCGATTCGGTGTGGTTGGTATGAAAAGATTTTTATTTTAGGAAAGGTCAGTGAATACACAGCATCCTAAAAAAAATAACCTACCGTTGAGCCCCCATCGATATACCTTTAATAAATTGCTTAAGGGTCACTTCTATTATATGGAGTTCTTTTTATGAAAGACATATACGTATACACACTTCACTACCTTTTTTGTCAAGAAATGTAGGAAATATGTTTTATAGGCAAAATATATGGAGGGAGACTATCTAGATCTTACTTTGCAACATTTTTATTTTTTGCCTCTGGTCAAAATAAACCAATACAAAATTTCATCTATTTCTCTTTTATGCTTTTTCATTTTTCTTGATGTATTATTGGTATCAGGTATAGAATTCCTCACTTGGGAATTTAGAAGACACTTCTATATTTTGCAATTTTTTCCACAATCTTATATTAATATTCAGAAAAAAATTTCTAATTCCACTTTTAGCGTCTTTTACGTTTGCAGTAATAAATATTTTTCCCTAAAACTAGGTCTGTATAGTTTGAGCAAATAATAGTTATTGTTGCAAACGTAAAATTCGCGGAACTTTTTATTCAATTAATTAATATTTCTTTTAAAATAACATACATATTTTGGAATGTCTACCACTGGAATATTTTAATGAAATTCTTCCTAATCGATAAAAAAATTCTAGCATTTAATTTTCTTGGTGTTTGGTGGAGGCACTTCGGAATTTTATAAAAGACTATATAAAAGAGAAGGTGGGAATGGACTGGGCAGGGAGTGGTAATTTAGGCGAGTGGCTTTTTGGCTCTATTCGATAGTGGAGCAGAGTACTGTATATGAAAATTAGCTCTCGACTGCTGTAACACTCGTGTTTTTGTGACTCACTTAGATAGGCGTAATAACTGTCTACAATACATAGACTATACCAATGTACACCCACATAAATAGTCTCCACTACTTGGAGTTTCACAATTTTATCCAAATATACAGTTGAAAATGAGAAAAAATATAAAAAAGTTATCATAATCTGCATAATACATTTTTTCTCCACATTCATCTAATTAATCATGCCAGGTAAATATCCAAGAAATGAAGGAGAGCTGAAAAATTTTAACATATCGAACAATTACTTTTCTCAGTGTTAAGCTAGTAGAAAATTAGCTTCCAAATTATCTTTTCTTGACCCTGCTTTCATTCCTATTCATCAATTGGGAAATTCAACCTCTTTAAAATCTTGGTCTACTTCGTTACACTGAAACTTGGAGTCAATATTTGTCGACTCGTCGAACGTAGAAAATCATAATGAGGTGATCGTTACTCGCGCTATTCGATTTCTTGGCTCAGTCCCAGGCCATTTGATGAAAAGCTGATTCGGATTCGAGTTTGCAAAGTAAGTTAATGATACGTGATCTACCGAATTATATGTCTATTAAGTTTCATTCTTTCATTAGCCATTTTGGATAAATTTATGAAAAGGGTCCACCTCCGATTTACTTGAAACTGCGTATACATATGTATTTTTATGCGCTGATTACGAATATAATAGTGAAAATTGGCGTGAAATAAAAATTGGAAAGTGAGATAATGTTAAAAGGAAACGATAAAGAGATATTGTTTAAACGTTTACTATCCAAATTTCCCACTTTTTAAAATACTATCATATTTTTCTCTAATCTCTGCAAATACTTCCAAAGATTTTAAAAGAGGAATTATTGAGAAACATTATAATCTAAAATGACATGCATTAAACTCATTTAAATTCCACTGAAATTCTTTTAGAATTCTACAAATATCTCGTTTAGATATTTCTCGAAAAATGCAAAAGGGAATTGGAGAATGGAGTGTCGGAATGTTTGTGAATGTTTAGGAATTATTTGCGAATGCGTCGAAATATGTTGAAATATTTTTTAATATCAATCTAAATAAGTTTAAATGTCGAATAAATGAATTAAAGATATTATGTCTTGGATTATTGAGTAATTGAACAAATTTCAGAACCCGAACTTTTAAAACAATACGTCGCAAATTATTTGCACGTATAATAGATTTCTAAAGTTATTTCAAGACATTTCAAGACAGATACAATACAGAATTACACAAAAGAATCTATACAATTTTATTATAAGAATGCAGTGAATGTCAAAGCGTAAAACAAGTATAATGCATCTGAAAGTTAAAAGCTTGGAGGTCAGGGTAAGAGGAAGAGAATTCATTTTGTTTTTAAAAGTATGTAGGAGAGTTTTGTGTGGTTTATCATTATTTTTCATGGGCAGTTCTTTGTACAACCGCCGTACCGCAGCCGTAGCTCTTTGCTCGCAGATCCGGTTGACCGCGTGCACGCTTGACATTTGTCATCCGAGATTCCTTTGTTCCGGCGCGAAACAAACGGGAGCAGGCGACCTTCTAGCTCACCTAGCTCACCTAGCTCACCTTCCTCACCTCGCGAACCCACTCCAGGCATCAACTCACCCCAGGCATCAACCCCCTCGCAGCCTCTTCAGCTCTGCCCCTTTCCAGTCCCGGTGTTATTGCGCGTACGGCGAGCACAACCGCAAACAACTTTGTGTGCTGTTCATTGTACATGTTGTACACTAACGGAACTACGATCAGAGAGTCCTTTGTGGCTTCAAATAATTGGAAAAAGACAGACAACTCTGCTGCACATGAAAATCCAGAAGGGATATTTTCTTTCAAATCAAATTTCATTTTTCAATGCGCACTCACTATCTCTTTCATGTACTCACGTTTTCACATAATAGAGTGAATATTCTGTGAATTCTCGTCAAATAATATCTTTCGCAAATGGTGCATCAAAACCGTCGTGTGGAGATTCATTTTCTGAAGTAAAATTAAAATACTTAACGGAACACTGAGAATCGTCGTTTCTCAAAAACCATGTTTTTGCATTTATTTTGGAAACTCACAACTTTTTATAAGAGGAAAAAAAGATGTTATACAATAAATTGAACTAATTGAGAATGAGAAAGTAGATTTATAAGTTTGAATATCCATTTTTCTTCGTGCTTAATGTAAAATTATAGTTGAACTGATGAAAAGAGTACAGCTTCTTTCAGGAAAGCACTCTTTAGTTAATTCTGCAATGCGTCAAAGGATATAAAACC
Source organism: Synergus laeviventris (assembly GCA_032275145.1). Lineage (NCBI taxonomy): Eukaryota > Metazoa > Arthropoda > Insecta > Hymenoptera > Cynipidae > Synergus > Synergus laeviventris. Next base: position 315,505 of record JAUESI010000009.1, on the reverse strand, counting down.
TTCTAGGATGTTCGTTTGGGTTTTATTCAAGGATGAAGGAATTGGAGTCCATCTAAATAACATCTGGCGCTTCTGTGGTTTGCCATTCCGCTCCGCAGTGATTTCAGTTGCTTCTTGTGTTTCGGGGTGCAGACGCCTGCGTTCACTTGGAAAATTCGCTTCAGAGTTCATCGGAAAAACGATTCAAGTCACGTACAACCACTTTTCAGTCGGGTCCCATAAATTATCGTTACGCTCCATTGATCATTTATTACTGTCATTATCGCGGCAGTTTAATGTCTGATTTCTCCTATGCAACGACTTTATTATTTCAGACCCTATAGAGAAGGCCAATTATGTCAAATCCATGAGTCAAAGAAATCAGATATATCATACAACAAGGAAACTTGTTTCACATAATTGAAACGCATTTTGTTTAATAGATCAATCTTCTTTCGATTTCAAGTGAATGAACGATAATTTTTATGCAATTTATGTAACCTACATGCCAAAAGAGTCGAAACTCATTTGGCAGTGATTTACAGAACTCGTACACAAGTCTCTTGGGTATCAAAACGACAGAGGCATTAACTGAATTAGCCACGATATAAAGCCCACTTGTGGTTTAATCCCAACCACTTCGCGGAACGAATGGAAGAGGGTCGTTATCCCTATTTTCACGCTTCACAGATACTAATTCTTCGCGTTTATTCTACCTCATCTCTGCTTATTTCTGTCTAAAACCCTCGTCTGAGAAATTGATAGTGGAAAACTTGATTTTACACTTTTCTCTACTACTAACTTTTTTCGTAGCAGATTGAGTATGCTGGCAGAGATTCAAGTGGAAAATTAACTTTTTGTTTATAGTTTGTCTGATTTGAAAAAGGAATAATACATATTTTGAAATAGAATAATTATTTAAAAATTAATTAATTTCTTATACACTTAGATGTTTATTTTTAGAGTAAATTTAATTGCAGAGAAAGCTTTTTAATTGAATATGAAGGGAGTTATTGTCATTTGTAATTTAAGAAAGAAAAAGATTCCTTATGTCGAGATGAATAATTGATAAAATATAAGATTAATTATTTTCAATTAAGTTTGATTGAAAAGTAAGGAAGTTATGGTTATCAATAAATTATTTTAAAAATTTTTTAACCAAGTCTTCAAATTTTCAAAACTCCATGTTAATTTAAGAAAGTAAAAGATTATCTCGGGACAGAACTTTTTTTTTTTTGTAACAAAAATAACGTTTAGTATATAGTATATAATACTATACAATTCTACAGGATTAAATTGAGCATACAGTAGAATTTAAGTTATAAAAGCTATTGTGTACGACCATACCACTTTGAAAACACCAGTTCTCGTCTGATCACTGAAGTTAAGCAAAGTTGGGCGCGGTTAGTACTTGGATGGGTGACCGCTTGGGAATACCGCGTGCCGTACACATCTTTTTTACATTAATTTTTTTGAAAAGGGTAGCAACTCTTATTAAAAGAAAATTGAGTTACGACGTTTATAAGAAAGCAAAAAAAAAATATTATTTTTGTACAATAAAAGTACTCGTAATCAAAATACCCATTATTATTCTTTTTCTATCATATATACCATATTCTACTCTATTTTAATTTCTTTTAATTAAAATAATTGTTTGTTTAAAAGAAGACTACTTTTCACTTTTAATTTTGAAAATTATTTATTTCATAACGTTTCAAATTATAACATAATAAACTTTTATATGTTTGCATAATGTAATATGTAAGATAAATCCAAATGGAAAGCTTGGTATCGTAAATAACTAATGTTTTATGGATATTTAATAAGTTTCTTGAAATATTATTTTGATTTATTCCTCTTGAATGATAAAGAATAATGGTGGTTTTTAAAAAACTATTTGAAGCATAAGGATTTTTTGCACCAACCATAGAAAATTATTGCAATATTATTTCAACCTTCAATCTCGTAATTAACTACCCCTGAAAAAAATTATTTCATCATAAACCTCGAAACACGTCAACTTTATTTTTCAATATTCTTTCGAACAAAACAATTTTTTAATAAATATATAAATAATATTTTACAATTTTTACAGCCGGAAATCGATTTTAAAATCTTAATTTTCCTTTTTAAAAAATAGGGGTTGCTAACGTTCTGAAACACAATTGTACACTCTTTTTGTTGTGTTTCTTATTTTTCAATGTACTAAAAAATATTGCAGTATTAGAAGAAAGACACAATGGAAATTTTCATTGTTGGTATATTTTTTTGTGTGATGTTTAAAAAACAACACCAATTAAAATAATCTTCTGAATTTTTGTCTGACACTGGGAATGAAATAACTTTTCGATCAAACTCTAATCGATTATGTAGATTGTCTACGAGAATTGAAGCAAGACAAAGACAAAAACTAGATCTTTCCATAATTCCAGCCTTGATAAGCAACAACTTTTTACCCATTCCCCCCCCTCTCTTTCTTATTCCTGGAAAACAACCGTTACAATGAAACACACATATATTCTACGCGGTTTCATTAAAAAGTCGTACCCTGTTCTCCTGCTAAATATTAATCACGACTCCCGGTAATTCTTTCGTGGAAACATTTTTTTTTACTGGAACGTCGGTGTCGCGCCTCCTCACCTACATTTTTTAATTGTAGAAGAAAAATTGTGAAGCGAGATGTTTCAGTCGTGGCATCAGCCATGCCTTAAGTTTCTGGAATATAATGAATCTTAATTTTCCCTGGAACTTATTAAGTCAGAACGACAGACAGTTGCGTATGGAGAAATCTTACCCAAGCCGATTTTTTATTCAGATTATATTGAGAATTGAGAGCAATTAAAATATTTTAAATAGTTTGAGTAGGTACTTTACTAAAAAGTTTATTTTTAGAGAATAATTGTAGGATAAAAAATTGAGTAGTACTGATGAAGAATTAAGATAATTTAAATAACTTTAGGTATTTCAAAAATTTTTCTGCTTCTGTAGTCAGTTGAAGTGATTCTAAATTATTTTTAGTAATTTTAAGTGATTTTAAAGGATTTTAAGTTACTTTAATGGACTTCAAGTTTTTCTAAGAAATTATGTTATCATGGATTCAATGTTTAATTACTATATTTGTAAAATTTTAAAAGACTTAAAATCATTTTAAGAATTCATTTAAGGATCACGGGTTTTTAAGAAATGTCTAAGCATTTTATAAATTATGTTAATGAATTTTAAGGTGTTTCCCAAAATTTACATCAATTTTAAGGGATTTTACAGATTTATAATCGATTTTAGGGATATTAAGATATTCATAATGTTAAGGGTATTTATAATTATAAGACTTCAAGTCTTAAGATATTTCTTGAGAATTCAGAAAAATTTTATGCACACATATATATCTTTATATATATATATATGTATAAAGGTGTATAACTATTAACTTTACTCGGGAAAGGCTATTATATGAAACTTTCTGAAAATCCAATGAAGTTTTAATAAAAAATCATAAAGTTTATAACCGCACCTGACCCGTTTTTGGATATTGGATTTCTGCCCAATTTGCACGACTACGGTCCTTTATTAGATTTCAAATAAAATACAAATTGCTCGCGACCAGTGCAGCGCGATAATAATTAGTCGAAGACACGTTGGTCGATATTTCACGAAATATTTGCCTGATAGAACTTAAATACATTCTGATTTACATCTGCAAAATTTAATTTGATATTTCCCTCCTAGTTCTGAATTGCGGTAATTAAATTAATATTTGAAATATTAGTAATAGCATGCTAATAATAATTTAATATTATTTTAACTATCCATTTTGGGTAAATATCAACGATAATTTAAGCAAATATCCAAGAAGTGGAAAATGTTATTACGATGTGAAAACCTTAATATTTCTCATCTTATGATTTTGCTTTCCTCGTCGGCACTCGCCCAGTTAAAACGAACATCTCTGCCACGATAGAATATATATTCGTATTTTTTCAAGGGATCCTGAGTCATACGAATCCTGGATTTACTTTTGATGAGTTTTCCCACTTCCCTATCCGCGAAATCCACAGTTCAATCGCCTCTTTTGAATGTCCATGTAAACGATCCCAGGATCTGTGGAGTTTTTATTTTTTGGATTTCGCATTTTTTCAAGCGATATTTTTATAGGCGACCCTTTCCGATTTTGGCAGTCTTAGGCAAATCTCTTTTGACGCTGAGTCATATTGAGGATTTGATTTCTTGGGGTCAATCGTCTGCTTTCGTTTATTCGAATATACATTGCCTTCTATATATACGAAGCAAATTGTGTTGATCCCTTCTTATCTTGGTAAAGAGATCAAATAGCTCATGATACATATATATTGACATTATAAACGTATGGCTTCACTTTTCAAGTTTTTTCAAGATATACCCAAAAATAGCCGCACTTTTAACCCATACCACATTGGGCCAGGAGCTATGTTTTGTATTGAAAATAGAAAATATACCATTTGAATTTTGAATATGCTGAACTTAGAATATAAATTGAAAAAACTAACAAGAAACATTACTTGAGAAATATAATTTTCAGTGATATTTATTTTCCACCCATCGCCCCTTTAGATGGGGGGTTAACTACCCTCTGTGTACAAAATATTAAACGAAATTATAGCCCTGAAAAGGACAGTTGGTGAAGGTTCTCGAATAATTTAGGCACTGGTTGGGGATGGAGCGTACCTCCATGGTACCTCGATCTTGGTCGGCGATCTTTATGTAGTACTCTCTCCCGAGAGAACGATACACCATTCACACCACCCTACCCTACCCCCGCTTACCGTTTCTCGGTGATTGGCCGAGTTTGACCAATCTATGATTAATTTATTCCAAAGTTATAATATGAGAAAGAAAGGTATTGTCGGCGGTCGACAAATAATCGTGATCGGATCTATAATTATTGGACTCTGATGATTAAAAGTGCTTCATTTTAACAAGCACAACTCGATGATAAATAAGCATACGTGATGAACTCCTATCGGAATCATATACGAGGCACAACTGAACTAACGAAGCTTCGATAGCCATAGGTTCGTATGAGAGTAGAGTTGCAAACGAAAACGGCATTGGCATTACGAATTCCGAGTGTTATACCTTTACCTAGTTCTGGTGCGTTCCATTTATGAATACATAACGAAGTCGCGAGGAAAACCGCGTTGAAGCTGCAACATATAACCTCTGTCTGACCATCGGACTCGTTCTGACGTGCAACATTTTGTTATCACAATTGTATGTACGGGCCAGGACGAGAGAACAAGAAAAAGTACTCGTATAATAAAAACAGAAAAGACAACGAGAATAATTGGAATAATATTCAAACCGCATTCGCTGTAATAAAAGCGAATATCAAAACATGCATCAGCAAATATGGGTGGCAGTCAACATTTTTTAATACCATTATTTACATAATGGCGACATATTATGTGTTGTATTGTAATTTAGAGATTTCATTCTTTGGAAATATTTTAATATTTCTTTTTGCTTGTATATTATAGCTACTATGATTCGTGCAATTAATTTTACGTTTTTGCACACCAACATGTTTTGAGAGATTTTAAAGTATACAAAATAATTGAGAATTGAAAATTTTTGAGATATAAAAACTTGTAACAGAGGTTTTCAAGGCTATTTTATAATTATCATAAAACAGAGCTAGCTGGACATAACAGAGATGATTCCAAATATAGATGAGGAAATTTAATAGGGGAGGTAATAATTGCAGGGAAGAGTATTCCCCCAGTTATTGAAATAATATTTTAAGGGATTTTACATAATGCAATAGGCTTGGAAACCTTTCATGGTTTCTGTAAATAATTTGATAAATTCGTGAATTATATTCGAACACAATGTTGACCTATTGGGCATAATTATATACCAATTTAACTGTGCAATTGGGAATATGATGAAACCTATTTCCATATGAAATGTTGAAACCTACGCAAACTGATATCTGTAGGGTATCAAAAATCAATATCAATTATCATGATACCAATGTAGCGAGTCCTACGCATTGATCTCAATTTTAAGAAAAGCACACATAAATTGATAGCCTTATCGTCATGTAATCCAAATGTTTTACGCAGATAGTTCAAATTATAGTATGTATTGTTTATCGTATACTTTTAAACATTTCTATTACAAAATTAAACTGTAATTTAACTTGAAAACTGATTTTTGTTAGTCACCTTTATTTGATCATCGAGAATTCTGGTTTTGAAGTCAATGCGTAAAATATATATGTATATAACTCAACTTCTTAGCGAGCAGGATGTAGAGAGGACTGTAACACCCTAAAGATTAACTTCCAGACTTTGACAAGTAATCCTCTGCGAATCGAACAACTGCACTCTGTAGCAACTCGTCCCACTCAAACTATGGCTGACTGTGCTAAGACTTTACTACTTCCATTTTGAGAAAAAGTCTACTTTTATTTACTGAAATTCTCCCAGCTATAAACTCGCACGTTTTCTTGTATTCAGCTTCAGTGAAAAATATTTTTCAATTTATTTAAAACTTGGTTGCAAAACTTAAAAGCATGAACAAAACTAGATTTCTTTTCTGTTTATATTTTTCTGCTATATCACATATTATCGGTAGTATTATAGGATAGGATACCCTGTGTAGTTGAATGGATGAGTGACGTAAAATTAGCCACCAATCACCTTACGAAAAATTGTATAAGAGTAGGGAAAATGGATCCTGAGATGAAGACCCAGTCTGAATTATCTTGAGAGTCCAGAGATAATTTTTTCACCAGTCAGAGTTGATCTGAGAGTGTGACGCTCTTCTTTCTTTTTTATAATGTAATTCTCAATTCTATGAGAGAGACGAGGATGACCTGATGGATGGGGTCGGATGGGAAGCTCCCTAAAAATGGTCCTCATTGTATCTAGCGATTTCTAGGCCGACTATAACTAATTGTTATGAGTTTAATATCACCCTGTATTGTATATACATATAGAGATATTTTCATAATTCGTCTTTTTGCTCATTGCAATATTTTAGAATTTTATATGTGTGCATATATGTGAATCATTTTCGCCCATTGCGTGGAAACCCAGTTTTTCGCAATTTTTATGCATTTGGTTTAATTATTTTTTAAAATCGATTTTCCTATGGGATTCTGATGGGGCCCTGGTCTATCAAGATTAAAAAAATAGTCTGAATTAATTATTTTTAATATTTGATTACTTAACTAGTTAATTTTGACAAAAAAAGTTAAAATATAAAAAAGAGGTAGTATTAAATCGAAAAAAGATTCTCCGAATCCCGAAATCTGAAGCCACAATCTTTTCATATTGGTTAGATTTCTATTGAAAGCGATTTCAAATGATTTTAAGTGGTTTCGAGGAGTTTTTAAAGAATTTCAAAAGACTGCAGGGGAGTTTCAAGATTTTACAGCAATAAAAACACGATGGTAAATATTCCAAGGGATTTTAAATGATATTAAAGAATTTAAGGGGATTTCAATAAATTTAAAGTGATTCAAAAAAATTCAGGGGGTTTGCAAGAATTTGAAGTAATCCAACAATTTTGTTAAATTTTCCAAGGGATTTTAAAGAGATTCTAAGTAATTTAAGGAGATTTCAAGATATTCTAAGAAATCGAAGTGGATTTCATTGATTTTAATTAATTTAAAGCGTTTTAATAGTCTTCAAGTGATGTTCAAGAATTTTACATTCTCAAGCCATCTTAAAGGATGTCAAGAGATTTTTGGGAATTTAAAGAGATTTCGAGAGATTCCAAGTGATTTTAAAATAGGTATTTGTAAACATTTAAAAGTGTCTCCAGATTCTCAAGTAATTTCAAGAATTAACAATATTTTTAGATTCTTTGAAATCTGATAATCTCTTAAAAACTTTTGAGATTTCTCTGAAATCCGTAGAAATCCTGTGGAATCTTTTGAAACATCTGTAAATCTCTTGAATTTATTAGAAACCTTTAGAAATAACGTTTCCCTAGCTCTAGTGTGGCTCTCATATGGAAAGTTGACAAGGGCCCCATCTAGGGAAAACTGATCAATACCCTATCGAGAATAAAGAAACCATTGTGGATTAATTGTTTGCAATATTTGAGTACTTGACTATTTAATTTTCTACAAGTGTTTAAAATTTGAAAATTATAATTTAAAAACTTGTAATTTGAGATGGCAAAAAAGTCTTGGGATTCTGTTGTTAAGCAAAAAATTGTTCACAAAAATAGGATAGTTAAGCGTGGAAAATGTGGGAAGTACCCTGTTTCATTAAATATTTCTATTAAAAATAGAAATCCTGACCAGGGCCTCGTCAGAACCCCATTTTAAATAGGATGAAATGGGTAAATTTCTGCACGGGCATTCTTGTGACAGAAGTTGGGGAACTTTTGGGACACACTGTGTATTTCAAAAATTATCACACTCCATCGAACGTGATTGCACCCCCCGAGCGAGGGCTGCTTTCAGCTTGCAGTATATGTTATAATGAATTGTTTCGTGTATCCATGCATGCATGCAGAGTCACTATGCAGGTAAAGACACGTGTAAAGCACGTAACTTCGATGTGTCGATCGAAGCGGCATGACGTATAGGCGAGAAGTTAATCAAATCGTTTTCACCAATTTATCAACTCAGCTGAGTGGTATGTGTTACGCACGCCTGACACGCTCACTATTATATAGTCATGCACGTTCAAGTCGACCAAGGCTGCTGTTGGAAATAGGGTACACTACGCAGTTTAATTACTTTCCGTTGATGTGACTGTCGCTAAAGGGCTCATTCCATCTACCTCGATTAACTCTATGTGGTTTTACTTCAAATCCAGAAGCACTATTTTAAATTAAACCTTGCCGTTAAACTGGTTAAGGACCATTCCCCTATATTTTATGAAAATATATGTATTATTTGAGTGGAATGATATACGCAAGCACAATATATACAATTCGAATATATATCTCGAGTTTATCTTGACTCATTTCAGTATATTGTTACAGATTTTAGGAGATTTATCACCGAAAAAAATCCTTTTCTTGAATCCTCTTACATTTTTTCTCTACAAATAATGAGAATATTCCTGTATGAATTAGATTATTTTCTGCTATTTTTAAAAGTAGAGATGACCAAAGTAATACATTTGCAATTTATTCTCAGGTGGAGGTTTAATAAGGAGAGGAATTGCATATGCGCAGTTGTTAATTTTGTAGATGATTTTATTTCATCCGGTAATTGTAGCCTAGGTCCCTGTTTGACATTTTTTACTTCTATTTCGTTACTATTTTCAAATTAATTACATATAAGCTGCAAATAAATAGTATTTACGCCAGAATGAACAAATTCCTAAACAGGTTCCAGATCAAACGTGGCACATGAATATCGAGCTGTATCGGACTGTTTTCCATACTCACTCCATACTCACAAACAATTTTATTTCCTCTTTGGCTTTTTGTTCCTCGTGTTTATTTCAAATTACATATTATCAAGCAGTATTCTAAATTAATATTATTATTAAACCTTCTCGTTTTCCGACATTGCTTTTTATGTGGAAGATGTGAAAATTTGTAACAGTTCTTAATTTTATTGACAAATCTTTGTAAATTTAATATAAATAATTGAACAATATTTTCTAAGAGAAGGGAAACAATTCGAAGAACTCAAGTTACTCAAGTTTTTCCATTTTCAGAAAAATCTTTACAACAACTCACTCATACGATTGTTAAATAAAAACTAAGCATCCAAAATGCCTGTATAGTATAGTATTTATTAAATTATACTGCTGTGAGCAATAATCTGTAAAGATAATTTTCTCTAGATGAAGGCTTCACTTGAAAACACATCATGTTTCAAATATTAGTCCTGGCATCATGCATCGACCCCATTTCCCGCCCAGGGGTTCGATTCGACTCCAGTCGGCACAAAGTATAGTTCTCGCCTCCGTGTGAAAATCAGCAGAGCAATTTTTCATTCTCTGGAGAGAAACGCGTGAGTCGGGGGCGTGGAAACGAGAGGAGCAAGGGGGTTTTCTGAAGCTGGAGCTTGCCAAGGTGGAATTGAGTTTGCATGACATTTAAGAGTCGCCCGAAAATTTCATAACCCTTTGACTCCTGCGGCTCGCCTCGAACCTTACAATTCTTCGTACCTTCGCATTTTAGATCATATACACCCATTCGCCCTATACGTAAATTCATACGAAATGATATCCCTCTGAAGAGAAAAAAGGAAAATAAGGAAAAAAAGGGGAAGAGGTATAGAAGAAGGGCACAAGAGTGCAAAGGGGTTCAATTCCCTGAACTAGATCCAACACCTCCGAGTCCCTGAACCAGATAACCCCTTTCTGAATGCCACTGGAGCTGCATCCGTGGTCGCGAAGAACAAAGTTCCGGGCATTAGAATTTTAAATCAACATCAGAGTTTCTACATCGTCCCTGCGACGTACAGGAAGAGTTCACGATCGAAGCAGTGCTGAGCACTGGGAAAGGGGGAGGGGGGAAAGAGCAAAGATCGGGGTTGGCTGGAGAAGAATAGAAAGGAAAGATGGAAAGAGGATCCCGGCAAAAGTCCCTCGTCCGATGCTTCAAGTTATTCAAATACTTCTTCATGTAAGGAGCGATCTTTACTCATATCGATACTAACAGATTTTTCAACTTGACACAGCCCACCATTTCTTAAGTAGTTGATCACATGAATTCTTTGTATAGTAGATGAAAATTGTGCAAGATATGAGGTTTAATGCACTGGTGTATCCCAAATTAATTTGATGCACCTAATTTAGAATAATAAATGTGGATACGATTTCGGAAAGTTTATTGGAATTAATTGAAGTACAAGTGTTGAATCAATTGAGTTGTTCTCGTCTCGAGATCTAGTCGCAGTCTACTTGAACGCAGTACGTATTTTTCCTACCGATGACAATTCCTGAACTTAGAAATATATAAACTCAATTTTAAGTAGCAACATCTGGAAGCAATTTGTAAATTTTATGTAGGGACGCTCATCAATCAGTAAATTTACAATAAGGTCCTCAATAAGAGTGGAGAAACTAGTTCTGTAAACTAGTACTGAATTGCTCCAAGATAGTTTTGAAAGAATCCCAAGCTTATAGATAGATACTAATATTTTAAATACAATGAGGCCTCCATTTAGTCGTTTCTAACATTAATAATAAAACTCAGGGTTACGGCGTACCATATACATTTAGTTTTGGAGACTGAACAGTAGATTTCAAACATTTTTTCAAAAACTTCAAGACATTACAATTTTATAATATTTTACGGGATTAAAAAAGATTGACTCCCTTTAATTCGAACGTGGTATTCGCAAACGTAAATGCTACAAGGAACATATTCGCCTTCAGAATTTCCACTTTTGATAGATTTTACTATCCCTTGCAGTTTCATCACATTCTTCTTGATATTATCTTTTCAGGCTGAATTTTTGGCCAGCTGTTCTTCATACAAAATTCATGTATTCCAATCTACTTGGGAACTAATTGGTATGCATGGATGTAAGTTTTTCAAATTTTGAATTTTACGTCGATGATGTAAGTTGGCTGTAAGCCACAGAAAGCTTAATAGAAATTCACTACTTCATTCGGAATCTCTCTTTTGGAGATAGAATACGAAATTCCTGTATTAAACTTTCTTCAAGCTAGTCTAGTTTTTGTTGCACATATTAAATACCGTGTCTAACAATAAAATAAATGGTTACCTAAATACCGCTTTGAAAAGAAATAGAAAATTGCAAGACAACGTTGAAGTGACAAAATGGGAAGAAGAGAGTTTTGCAGAATCACAGAGAAATTTGTAGAAATTCCGATGTATGCATTTGGTACATAACTTCTTCGCAATATCCTAAAATTATCTAGCAAGCACGCGAAACCTCTCCATCATGTCGAATTAAACTTTCAGAAACACGCTGCACTTTAAAATATGCATTCTGAAAAACATAATTAAAAAAAAATTCATTCTTATTTAACTAGATTTTCTGTGTCTATTGCACTACCGACAAGAAATATGAGACCACCTGTTCTTCCCTTGCATAAGCTCGTGTAATTTTGACGATCGAAACTAAAAAAAA
>JAUESI010000009.1:277401-288992 GCA_032275145.1 Synergus laeviventris | reverse complement strand
AGATCGAGTTTGAGGTTTTCGTATAGCCGACGGTCATAGACAAACAGGATTATCATCAACACTTCCTATATTATCACCTTATAGCTTATAGCTTTCACGCATCCTACTTTTATGGGAAATAACTTCATAAAGCAATTTACTTTTGTAATAATAATCTTATTTATAAAAAAAATATATATGTTAATAATTTTCTGACAGTAATTGACCTACGCTACTTGAAACTCCATATAACTAACATCAAGTGATTCACACTACTTACGGCTGACTGAAAATTACGTATACTACTTATCAATCGTTATGGCAATTGTGACTGACTAATATTAACTCCACTGCTTTGTATTATTCGCGGCTGACTTTATAATTCTGTAGTGAATTATTTAACCGTAATTTCCAAACCAAAAATATAATTTTTTGTTAAAATTGTAAAGATTATAAAACCAGAAGGATTTAAATAATAATGTAGGATTTAACAAACCCTGCTGTTTATCATTGTGAAAGCTTTTCACGAGGATTAATGACATGAATCATTAAAATTATTAATGGATTGACTCTGTCTAAACTCATAATATTAGATTCCACGTGCCACGTCATAATTCGAGCGCAAATGAACCAGTGAGGTTTCACTCAGAGTTATGTGCCGCGAAAGAAAAGAACCTTCACATGCAGATTGTACAAGTTGCCCTAGTTTTCCGATACGACTTTTTCATCTGTAAGACTTTTTTCGTCACCACAAGAGTCTCCACTGCGACCTGCTTTCACCCTAACTATGTCCTCTAAAAAAAGCTCGTTCCCTCTCATTCAGAAAAATTTGTAAATTAAGATTCCACTTCTCGCAGACGTCAAAGGACAATGACAAGGTCTTCAAGAGTTTAAAATGGGAGCGGTATCTCATGCAGCTTTCAATATCTTTAGCTTTTAATGAGACAGAGCCATATTTTCTCTAGTTGAAACTATTCTCGTTAAATTTTAAAAAGAGTGATTTGTGTAGGAGGAGGAGATTTCTGTCTCTGATTTTTCCCGCAGTTTCTAGATTTCTGCATTCTTCCAGCAGCAATCCTTTATCAGTGTAAAGCTTGCAGACATACTATAAATAACGATTCATCCAGAAATATTTCAATTCTCGCACGCGAAAGCGCGGCTGCACGAACTAAAGCAATCGGTCTGTGTCACTGGGTGGAATATCGCGTGCCATTCGATCTCGCACATTAACCTTTCGACCGAGCTTATCCTCAATGGGCAATAGAAGCGAATAGGAATAGAGATTCTGCGAACGTTACGATTCGAAAGCTCGACCCTACCGGTCAGGATTTACATACTTTCCTCGAATATCTGAGCCATTCGCACGAGAACCCTCCATTTCTCATCACAGATTCGCCACAATCCTTGTCTTTAGAGGATAAATCACGAGAGAGTTGTAATTTTATTCCACTTCCTATTGAGCGCCCTACTCGCTCGTAATTACTGCAGAACACGTGTTAAGTCTGAATTAACTTCGGGGAATATATTCTACTCTGAAACTGAATGTGCAAAGTTTAAATATAATATGTAATCCTGCCAAATGAAAATAGTGGAAGCAATCTATTGAAGCTCAACACTTTTCCATCAGAAAAATAAAAGAAAAATAAAAGAAAATAGACATCACTCTGCAATTTTCGCCACATGTCTGAATCTAAATCCATCATTCAGTAGAAAAGTAAACTTTTCACAACGGTAGAGAATTCGTGATGAACGAGAAAATATAATCTGACCCAATGCAATCTCTTGCACAATTCAACGAAAAATGTTTGCCACATCATTCGAAACAGTTAGAATTCTTAAAAAGTGACCGTGCTCTGATATGTCTGACCATTTGTCTTGCTCCACTACTGAAGCAGACAGTATCTGTGCAAAAGGTGAATCTCTCGTATTATTCCAACCTGAAATCGTACATACATCGTACATCAACGTTACGAAGGTTGATATTCGAACCCATTTCTAATTTACGTTCTCGCAATCCATCCAGTCGTTAAAAATGCGCTCGCGAGCAATCTATCTTCTTCACAAAACAAAGAGAAACGTTCCTACAAAGCGACGGCGTCAAGACAAGGGCACAGTTGTAAAATGTCGCAGAGGAAAAAGTTTTATATACATTATTACCCATGCAATGCTGATGGATGGGATATCACCAAATATTTTTTAAAAAATTGTATAGAAACCGCAATCAAAAGAACTCTTCTAAAATAAAGAGTGTGACCAAATATTTTTAAGATTCAAATTCGTCTTTTCCGACAAAGAAACCTATCTGAAACAAATAAATATTTGTTCACACCTCCTCCCATAATATTCTGTTTAATAATTTTTTAAGAAGAAACATGAATTCGATTGATCAAACGAATTTGAATAAGATAGATTGACACTAGATTGACACGATGTTGAAAAAACATGAAAAATTCCAAGTTTTTGTCTCGCAAGCAACATTTATCGAAGAGGAATCGAAAGGTATAGCTGAGCACGACGGGACCCAGATAATAAGATTGATGCTTCGCACTTTAGAGAGAATGGGGTGCTCCAAGCTCAAGCCGGCAAGTTCGATGTCTGTTTGCATTAACGACGGACACCAAGGTGATGTTTTATGCATGAGGAGAAAAAAGTCTAGACAATTTGTTCTTGCCCCTTGGCACAACCAAACCTCGATTCCTTCCATCTTCGTCTTTTTCCTCTTCGTCTTCGTCCTTTTCTTCCACTCATTCCTTTCCTTCTCCGCGCTTGGATTCTGGATTAAAATAAAACGAATGCGAAAAGAAGGACGTTGCTGACCCACCTTGAACCACAATATGCTAATTCACAAATGGAATTCGCCACTCGCTCGTATCAATCTCGTGCGTGTTCCCCGGAAATCTCCAAAATTCCCCGAAAAAAGAAATCCTGCAGTTTTTACTAAAATCCTCTACAGATTTGATAATGCTCTTTTAGAAAACTAAAAACTTGAATGAAAGATTTTAATATTCATAATTGTTTTTAAAAATCAAAGCTTAAGTGATTTGATAATAATTATTTGAAGAATTGTTGAATTCTAATTTATTAAGTTCGATTAGCATTTATTTTTACAAAATATCAATAAACCTTGACTTCCAGCAGAAATTGGAGAAACAGATTGGGATTTAAAAATATTTTTGAGTCAATTAGTTGCAATTAAAAGTTTGTTCGCGATAATAAAAATACACAGTGATTAAAAAGAAATTAGCTTTAAATAAGTGCTCATTAGTCCGCAGATTGATTGATTAGTCGATAATTCTCCTTCGGCGTCGCGTCAACGCAATAATAATGACCTCAAGTATCGGCCTTTTTTTCTCCTTTTTTTCATTTTTTAAAACGATCCAAGTAGGTAGCGATGTGATATAAGGTTTCTCGTGCATAAGTTGGCTAGATCGCGTGTAAAGTCGTTCCAACATGCAACTCTCGATAGATCGCGAGGAAAATGATTAGCTTCCCCAAGCCAGCCGATTATAAACCCAGAAACGCCTATTTTGCGATATAAAACGCCGGATACGCCGCGCTGAGGTTGCAAAACGATATAATTAAACACAACTTCCCTAGTAAACTTTCGTCAGCTATTGCCATTAAAAGCGCAATTAACGTCCCATAATTAACATAGTTATTAATTTACACTTTCCTAAATGTGTTTGTGGTCGTGATTGTGACGACATGCTGCACTTCCTCCAAGAAAATCCCATATTAAGTGTGGTTGCATATTAACGTGAGTCGTCTACTTATTATTAGCATGCATAAGTTAGAGCAAAACTTCGATCATTAGATACACTTATAGATATTGGGATGTGCGAAATTTTCGGAAAGTAATTTTGCACAGCTCTAATCAATGTAGAGAATGTTTAGTCTTCATTCTTAGATTATTTTCTAGTTTTATATCTCATTTTAACTCTTTTATTGCATTTCTATAAGTAGAAAGTGTTTTAAGGATACAGTTCAACTTAAAAAGCAATTTTTAAAATTCTTACATTTTTAAGTAGACTAAGTATTATTCACAACTCATATTTAAGCTTGGAATGAATTTGGTAAGTATCAGATGAAGAGAATGAAATATCGTATGCAATATTTTTAATTATTACATACATTCAACATGTTTTAGAAATTTCAATGTGACAACAACGTTAATTAATAAGTTCTTTCCAGAGTGATTATTTAATAAAATGTTCTGCAAGCTTTTGTGGACTATATTTTCTCAGGTTAGACACAGTACTCTGTATTATTTCGTTGGTAGCAATAATGAGTTAATTACGAAGTACAGGAGTTAAACTAGTTGGATAAAGAGAGAGAGACGACTGGCTCTCTTTGCCTCTCTTTCTCGGTTTTTTTTTCTTGGCACTACACCACTCAGTTACGAGGACAAGGCAAAATGAGCCCGCATACTTCCAAACTCGCTAAATTTTTAAAACGGCTGCCTTCATCTCCGGGACTTCCATCTATCTATCTTCCTCTCGTTTTTCCCTTTTCCCAACCCATCATGAAATTGCGCACCAGAATGTGACAACCACGAATGCACAGACTACTTTGGATCCTCTTAGTATTGATATAAAAATTTATTACTGCGTTTATTTATAAAATAGAAAAGGTTCCAAACTTTTTTAAATTCAATTTCAACCGCATTTAAATATTTTCCGATTTTTCCCAAGCTTCTTCCCTTTTTGTCATTTTTTCCCAAAAAAAATTGCGTTTGAAATAAAAACTCAGCTTTGTGACATTCAAATATATTCTTTCCAAATTGGCGAGAGAAATTTTAATTAAAACTGGGAACATGAATAAAAAGACTTTTCTGGTTTAATCGAAAAAGGACATCAATCAAAAAAGAATGGAAGGATTCGTTTAAAGAAATTTCGATTTTGAGTGCTGGTTTCGACAGAAATCGAATTTCTTCTGCTTCTTTGAAAATTGCAATCCATCGAGAAGTTTAATGAACAGAGGAATTTAAATTTTCTCTCCCGGACTCGCGTAAATCTCCCCACCAGAACCAAACGAATCTTTAAACGAACTTCTTCTCGTTTTATTCGCACCACTGGTGAGCTTGATGGAGAAAGGATTCGATCTGCATTTTAACGGGGATTTATAAGCATCGTTGCAGCACACTAACGGTAAAAGGATTGCGAGAGAGAAATAGGTGTTAGGGGATGCTAGGGTGAGGGGTGGCTTATAAGAGAGCACTAATAGGAGGTAACAGTAGACAATCTACTATCCAATCACCGATCTAGATGATGCACCTGATGCTGTTACAAGTTTACGCAGATTTGCCACCCAGTGCGAAACTCATCTCCGCCTTATTGCGAACACAGATTAGCTTTCATGCTTTATATAAATCTCCTTAGCACGCTATATTCCTTGAATATTCCGGGAATACTCCATTAGAACGTACATTTGAAATATTTTGAAAATACTGGAATCTTCGATGTTTGGAGTATTCCAATGGAATATTGCCGAAACATTTAATAAAAAATTTCCAGAAGTTAAAGAAAGTTATATCAACCATTGATTGTATATTATTGCTAGCAGAAGTTTACTCAACATTTCTTGGAATTTCAATAGTTTTTAAAAACAAAAACTACAATCCTTCATCAAAACCGATTTTCTTAAAATAAAACATTTTATTACCGAATGTGTCATTTTTGATCTACTCCAATCGAAATTACCGTTTAATTTTGAAACGCGAGTTTCCGGGCAGTCATTGTCAATTTTGAGAATGTTTGAAAGGTATTTAAAATAAAATAAAATAGTTGAGAATACCTTTCGACTCGGGTGGGTCACAATCGATGTATTCAATAATAAAAAGATGTGTTTTAAGAAAATCGGTTTTTATAAAAGATTTTGGTTTTTTGTAGTTTAATGCGAATTAAAAAGGATCTTAAGGGATTATTGATGGCAATACCTTTTAAAATTTATTTAAATTTAAATAATTTTTTTAAATTCAGAAACCTTTTAATTAAATGTCTACTGGGTGAATTTTATTCAAAGTTTCAAAGGAATATTTTGAACTTTGGACATTCCCGCATTCCGAAAATATTATCGTAATATTTCATAGGAATATTATATTATAGGAATAAACGCGTGCTGTGGGGAAGAGCCACTTGCCTTATCTTCTTAACTCTCCCCATCTTCACAGTTTACACCGATGCACTGTCAATGGGAAAATATTGGTGTGGAACTTTATATTATAAGAGGTTTGCGTAAACGATATCTTTTACTGAATATATTATTGACATAGAAAGATGTCAGATAGAATTTCTAGAATATTTACTATAATTAAGGTACGACTTTAAAGTAAAAGTATAAATTTTTAGTAAAAAACGTTGACTTTTGTTCTTGTATTATAATTTCGTTTGAAACTACTTGAAAATTATTAAATTCTTCTGACTTATTTTTAAATGCCTTTAAATTTTTTTGAATTCTCTAATTAATTTCATCCAACTTGAGAGGTAAGAGTAATATGAAAGTAATGGTCACTCAGATCACGAATCGATATCTAGTTGACCTAGATTCTTTGTGATTAATATCGCAAGTGAAGTCGATCCGCGTCTTGCAAAATAAAGAGTCAATTTATATCTTTCGTAAATAAGAAATCGATAAACTATAAACTGTCGAGTGGGGTCAGAGAAAGAAGATATATTTAGGGAAAAAAGTGAAAAATGCAAGAAGATTCTTCCCCAAAGTGATTCTGAGTTTTTCCATTTTCCTCAAAATTGAAGAATCAAATCGTATTATTCAAAATTGCTTTTATTAAATTGATAAACTAGAATTGGAATATGCCCGCGTCTGACCATATGAGCCTGTTTCTACTGAATAATCTTTCATTCCTTCGGTTTCTTTTTACACTTATTTTGCTTTTGTTCTTTTCAAATGCATTGATCGAACTCCTGACAACCGAATTTCAATTTTAAGCGTTTACATTTTACGCATATGCCACAATTTTATTTCATTTGTGACAAATGATCCATCGAATTTCAAAACTGATGAATTAACTATCTATGGACTTTAGATTTCCGTCAAAGTTTTGATCTACACAATTTCTCTTCTTGCTTCCCGTTCACTAGGGCTCGTGACTCTGGAATTAGTCTAACAAAGAGGCTTAGGCCTTCTTCATCCAAACTCTTCTTGTTGCATATGCAGAATAATAAATTTTATCGCATACTTAAATAATCGTGGTGGTTTAAAATTCAACTAAAAATGTCCATATAACTTGTAAAGTTTTCGCGAATTGTTAAACGTTTTACAAGATGCTGTCAAAACGAAACGATCTGATAACGAAGAATATATATATATATAAAATGAAAGAGTTACGGGAATGGGAGGAATAAAGACATAAGTTTGCACCATTTGCTGAGCTTGCAAAATTCACGAGAGCATATTCCAGTCCAGAAACGACTTTTAAAGTCCTCCGGGGACAGAGTCGGTCTTTCTGTCTCACCATCGATAGCAGGCACTATCTTCTCTGAGACTATTCTGATAAAGAACTCCCTCTCGACAATAATACAACCCATGTAATTTATTCAGCGAATTTATTTAGAATGTTTACAGAATATTATCGAAAATTCCCTCTTTTATTATCACAAAATATTAATTAATCCATAGTTATTTCAATTACAATTTTTAGAACGTAATTCTGATTTTATTCCTAGTAGAGTGATACTTAATAGTTCAAGAAGAAAGTGATTTACAGAACTTTCTAGGTACTTAAATATTCGTTAGGCAAAATTTAATTTCTCTTAGAGGCAGGCAACTCTTAAGGAAATTATTGGATGATTTCATGGACTCTCGCGATGGTACTTACCCGAATCCTCTTTCTTCTCTTCAGTTCCAACACTCGTCCAACTATCTCTGAAATCCTTTTAAATATTGAAGCCTGTGAAATAATTCATGAATTCAAAATAGAACCATTTCAAAAAGCTCTCCTCATGTTTGATGAACACACTTGATAAAGTAACGTTTCCTGAAAGTTTCCTCGATTACCAAACCTTGATGGAAGAAATCATTTCTCTGATCCTCAAAACTAAAAAGTGGTAGCATTTTTCTTCATATTAAAAAACCACCCCTAAATGAAAAAGTGGTATCTCTTCCTTTTTTCTATTTCCAATTCCTTTCACTCAAGAAGAAAGAGAAAATTAAAGAAAAAAGGTCACTTGCGAAAAATTCCTGAGAAACGTCTTTGGCAAGAAAAATGCATTCTTTTCTCAAACAGATCCTTTTTTTGGAATATCTTCTCTCAGACAAAGCTTTTTCATCTCTTATTCGTCCTTCATGCACGTACCGAGAATTTTTGCGAACCGCATTTCAGAATCCACGTGCAATTAATTATTTCTTCTAGCATTTAAAGATCGAGGACAGTAGGAGAAAAGGGGTGGAATAAAAGTAAAAGAAAGAATAGGTTTTCCTCTGGCACGTGGATTATTCCAATTAGCGTTACAGAATTATTTCTGGGAAAAAAAACCAAGATAAAAAATGTGCAAGAAACAGGCCCAACCGAGTTCTCCGGAAATGCGGCTTGAATTTCCGTAAATTCAATTGCACGCCTGATTAATAATCCTCGGGGGTTAACGACCCCTCGGCATCCTTTCGCGATTGCTTTTCCCTCTTTTCATTGTTTCTTTCAACCCGCCACCCCCTTAAAATCCCCAGGTGCATCCTGTCTCTGTTCATCAGAGCCTTTTACTGCTAGGGATCAGGGTGCGGTTATTTTTTTCTTATTAGAAATATCATTCACATTTCTCTCTCTCCCTTTTCCGAATTACCTCGTAATACTTAATCCGTAAAGATCCTTACTAATTATTATTAATTATTACCAGTCAAGTATTTAGTCTGGTAATTAAAAGCTAACGCTGAAAAAATGAGAAGTATTGCGAAACTGAAAGTGTACTGAAGGAATTATTTTTAATAAGGAAATGGAGAAGAGACATTGAATTTCATAAGTAATACTTGTCTTTAAAATCATTTAAAATCCCTTAAATTGGTTAATAGAAGAATAAAGGATAGAAGAATTGAAAACATTAAAGCATTGAAGACATGCTCATTTCATAGAAAATTCCACCTATAAATTGTGATGGAATGTCATACAGATATTTTCGGGAGCTTAAGAGAAGGAAATTCCGCAATTTCTCTCATTTCGTTCACGAGACAAATTCGGAAACATTTTTCAGGTTTTCTAAATAAAACTCGAGAGAGCGCTTTACACTTTTAACAGGTGAAACAATTTTTTGTAATTTTAACACCACTGACAGTTTACTCATCGAAAGTTTTTAACGAATCAGCTAAATTTTTATCAGTTAAAGCATGCTTTATTCCGAACCTGGGATTTAAGCTCTTAAGCCGATAAGTCTGCTGATTCATTCAATTCCTTTAATCCTTATACCGTTATAGTATTTTAGTCCTGCTAAAGAAATGACATTTTCTCATTACATTAAAAAGTTTTTCTTTTACAAATTGTTAATAATAAAGTATATATGCATAAACTTTTTACAACAACTCTGCAGTATTGGAAGCTTTTGAAATTTGCATGTTTATTAATACCTCTTTTGATCCTGATAGTATTCAGGCACTCTGCAATCATTTCTTGCGATTATACGTTGTATGACTCTTGGCCTAAATGTCAACAAGCATGCAATATATTTTTTCAGCATGACTACCTTTTGTTTTACCTTACTTTTTAGTTTTAATTCCAAGATTTTTCTACTCTTACAACTTCATCCAGGTGCAA
Organism: Synergus laeviventris; assembly: GCA_032275145.1. NCBI lineage: Eukaryota > Metazoa > Arthropoda > Insecta > Hymenoptera > Cynipidae > Synergus > Synergus laeviventris. The sequence goes on along the minus strand of JAUESI010000009.1, from coordinate 279,259 downwards.
ATTATGTACCATAATAATTTCACTCTAAAATATTGAATAATTTTATATTCTAGATAATATAAATATATGTCTGACTCTGAAATTCTTGATCTACTTAGGAATATTTCCCTCGGAAACTCCATGTATATTAAAAATAAATTTAATATCCTCCCTTACTATAAAAAATAGAGTTAAACTTTCATAGAGATAATATAATAACTCGATTAAACAGTTCATATGAACGTTTGCTAACTCACAGGAAGGAGAAAAATCCGGAAGGAAGATAGAGAGAGACTACCACGTCTACCTAACTTAGGTTTCAAAGTACTCTCGGGAAAAGCAGTGTGTAAATCTCAGAAAGCAAACAGAAGGGAGGAAATGAGAGGGGTAAAGCGTAAATGAATTTCTCTGATGCATTAGTTCCACACTAAATCTCTTATATGAATTCAGTATAACATCAAAAATACGTTATGTAATATTTTCATAATTCCTATACTTATAAAATTAAATAAAAATTGTAAAAAGTTCCTTCTCGATATTGTACAAATTTTTATTTCCATATTTCAATCATTGAATAAGCTTGAGAGTTTTTATATGGGAAAGCAAGAGTTTTCTATTTGGATTCGCAGAATTCCTCAGCTTGCCCGCAGGTTAAATTTAGGAGATGAATGTAAAAAGTTTCTCGGGGAATTTTTTAAACGTTTTTACCCAAGTGCAGCTGTGACCGACTCGCATACTTTCAATATTCGAGTAACGAGCCACAAATGTAGACGCAAGCTGGAATTCCTATTTCTTTCAATAAGTAACAGCCATACCAGTAGCTGAGGACGCAAACCCGCTTAATCTTTCAGCAAACTAATAAAACTTCGTTAAACCTTCCGAAGTCGCGGCAATTCCATCGGGACGAGACGAATACACAAAGAAATAAAAAATCGAGCAGAAACTCCTTGTTTTTTTTACAGGCAATTTCAAATCATCAGAGATGTGGGGCGATTTTATTACCCGTTAAAAATATATTCCTTTGACAAGGATAAACTCTATTTATGCATCGAAATATCTCGTTTAAAAGTTTAATCGAGTTTCAGCAATGTTTAAATCGAGAACGGTTCGAGAATTAGAAATAACGAATCGATTACGTGTTGGGATTTCGTTATTTCTGAAAGTTATTTAATCTAGTAGGCACTGGTTTTCCCAACCTCAATTTCCACCTCATTTACAAACCACTTCTGCAATCCTTTCTGAAATTAATTAATTTAATCTAGAATAAAAGCTTAGAATTTAAATCATGTAAATGCCAAAATTTGTTTTCTTATAGAAAAAGGCTATACCTTTCTAATCGCTTTAATGATAGAAGCCTCTAAAAAACGTCGATAGTTTAATGAAGGCAATTTTGTTCGAATATTCCAATTGTAAAGTGCCAGCTAAGTGTCGATATTAAAATATGAGCTTCTTAAACTATCGGCAGCCTTGGAATGGGGTCAATAAAGCCCAAGGCCTGTGCTAAGACCTAAGACTAAGCAGCAGAGATACTTAAGTATAATAGAGCAACGATGCTCTGGGTATACTAAAATCTATTTGTTAGACAATTCCCCCAAGATGAATCAAACCTTCCTAGCTAATTTATTCCCAGTTATCGGACAAACCAGTCGCTATATAGTCTAGCAGGAAGCAAAAGAGAGTTCCAGGAGATGAGAGAAACGAGTAGAACGTTAAAGGTTGAGTAAGGTCATTACTGAGTCTATCCCAAGGGGTGGCGCCTATTAGTAACAGCTTAAGTCGAAAGACTGAATAAGCGAATATAGAAGAGGATAAGATGATGCCAAAATTACGATCTAAACTTAGGAACCCTATTCTCATATTTAGAGTATTAGGAGATATT
>JAUESI010000009.1:261452-277301 GCA_032275145.1 Synergus laeviventris | reverse complement strand
GGAACAATTTTCTCCATAATGGTTGCACAAATGATTGAACATCGTTTAACAAAACACAACTCTATTTAATGAAAATTTCTTTCTATAAATAATTAATATATTTGATGATCTGTTTTTCAGGGGCGGTTGGTGGTGAAGGTGGTGATGAAGATGATAAGGAAAAGGAGGAGGAGGCCGAGAGGGAGAGACAAGAGGCCATCAGAGAAGCTGAAGAGCGGCGAAAGGAGAAGCACCGCAAAATGGAAGAAGAACGGGAGAAGATACGACAAGAGATTAGGGACAAGGTCAGAATAACTTTTTACTTCACTCGATTGCCTTCTGCGTTATTTTCTAAAACGAGATAAAGCGAAAAAGATCGTTCTCTCTCTCTCTCGCTAAACTTTACTCCCTATACCATCCAATTTCCAGCTTCTTATCACCTTTTTCAATACAGTAAAAACTTTTCACGATATGGCAAGTACTTTTTAATTCCATCAGTATTTCTTTTAACTCTCCTCATATATAATTGGAACTCTTGAATAATTCTTACATAAATCTTAAATAACTCTAATAATTTTTAAATATCTCTTAACTACTTTTTAAACACTTCTCAAACACTGGTAAATATACAAAAATAAGGAAAATATTACGCAAATCTAAGTATTCAATTATAAAGAGAAGCGCAATCAAATAAGTTGGACAACTCTAATCGATAAAGCTTAAAAAAGTTTTTTTTTTCCCTCTTGGCTCCTTTTCTCCTTTGCGAAGTTATCAAAACACTTGAGCCTGAGAAGTGAGTAAAGTTGGTAACCGAAGTTTTAAATCATCTTATATAAGAACTCTTTTTTCTCCAGAGTTTGCAAAAAATAAAGGGTGAAGTTCAGGGAAAGTTGAGATGTCTAAAGATATGCGAAATCATGATAAATATATGTACAGTTTATTAGTTTAAACTAAACACTTAGAAAAGTACTTTATATACAGTAAAAAAGTCGAGAAAGTTCCAAACCATTACTAAGAGAGTCAAAGGGAGAACTAGAACAAATTAAGGGTCTTGAAAAGCTACTTTGGCGGATATAATTGAAAGGCAAGGAGAGTCTCGAGTGCTTTAACAATTAGAGAGCCGACGAACGATCGACCGTGGCGCTAATCACAATGTCGCTATTTAAAAGCGTCACGCCAACCCTTTAAAAGAAACGTCTCGAGATGCATATCTTTCTGCCAATGGCTCTTTAGTGACCTCGTAAAAAGTATAGCCCTCCCTTTGGAAACTCGTAGATGTGTGAACGAATACCCCCAATACTTATTGAAAAGAAGAAGAGGGAGTGACGAAATATTTTTAAGCAAGAAATTTGTTCACACCTCCTGTATTTCGAAACTTTTAGAGGATGTGACAATTTTTTCTCCCCTTTGTATGACTCAAATTTTCTTAATTGTAAAATTGTAAATCGCCTCGTCATGTAAGCGACACTCACAAGATCAACAGTTTCAAACTGCTTATTAAACACGTATCCTGTTTATGGACATTACGTGGCGTAATATGTACTTTACAAGTGTTACTGTATGTAAAGAATGATATCTACTAGTAGTCACGAACCTCCATGCAAATCTGACAACATAAATAAAGATCGCAGATAATTGTTTCAAAAAGTACGCATTCTCATGCGACCTGGCAATTTCCATTTAGTTGCTACTTTAGTATCCTTGACATGATGTCCATTCTGCAGATTGTGTGTGCAATTTGTTGAATAAAAAAAATTTAAGAGTAGAAAAATTGAGTTCTAAAAATTGATGTGTATAAAGGATAAAATGCCATCGACTCCTGAGCCAATGCGAGTTCCAGAAATTTCCTTGGGGTCGGCTTAAAACTTTTTGAGGACTTGCAACACATTCGAGCCGAATATTGCTTGTAAATATTGCACAAGTCTTATACTCGAGCAAGCTCGAGAGAAAAAACTTTCCTTGAATGATACGCAAGAAAAAACTTTCTATACCTAAGAATAAAGAATTCTCTTATTAAAGCTAAACTTTCTGGGATCATATTCTCATTGAAAAAAACGGAAACTTCATTTGAATAAGTATTTTTTATTGAGCTTCTCGTAGTTAAATAAAAATATCCAAATAAGATATTGTTAGAAAATTGCTCTATAATTTCGATATCATACATTATTAATCATCAGCAGTGAATAGCAAGAAGATATTGTCATTATGACGTACTGTCTCATTTTGTAGATGATATAGTGTGATAATGTTAATAGAGATCAATGATAACTGCAAAACGGCCTTCCAATCACTAATAGTACCAATTGCAACTATTGCTGTACGAGCACAATGTCGACTAAATGACGCTTGTAATTTACGACCAAATCCCTTTGAGTAAATTGGGCTTTCGGAGAATCCTGAGAATTCGAAGTTCCATTTCCCAAGTTTCTAAACTAGATTCAAAGTCGTATTATTAAAACGTTATTCAGTAGTGCAAAATAATCTGAACATATGTATACGTACCTATAACAAATGAAAACTGTCCATAAAGGAACTGTTCATAAACATCACACTTCACAAAAGAGAAGAGTGAAAGCTCTTCGAATTTTTTAAAGGGAAGTAAAACAGTAGCCGGACAAAGAACGTGCAATTTCAGAAAATAAGCAAAATTAGCTTTTGAAAAATGTCTCTGTTCTCTCTTTTTACTTGTCCAATTTTTAACGATGATATCATGGCAGAAAGACAATACAATTTTCATATTGAAATTACTCAAAAAGAATAGTTTACGAACAAGCTAGATGTCCAGCAAAATGGAGTTGTCACATTTATTCCTCTATTTATTCCATATGTGGGAAAACTGAAAAACATTTTGTTTAACAGGGTTGTTGAAATTAGAGGCGGAGAGTTTTGGCGTGGTAAGGGATTAACAGGATCGGTTGCCATTACTTTTATCGACCACTACGGTTCTCACAGTATCCGATAATACAGACCGTAAAATAACTGAAGGAAACATGCGAATTCTCTAGTCTTTTGCGTTTTCACGTTTTCAATTAAAATCCTTTCTTTTTACATCCAAAATACCTTCTTCATCATAATTTTTTCTCTTGATAATCGTATAAAATGACGCAATTTTGTGTCAAGATAAAAAATAATTTGTCACATTCTCGACCTCTTTGAATAAAAAAGGGCGTGATAAATATTTTTTCCCATAAAGACACTTTAAATATTCCATAATATTTTAAGGGACCCCAAAATTTAATGTAAAAAAATATGAAGTAAAGATAAATTTAATTGCTGATAATAAACTTATCGAAGTAGCATTTAAAATAAAATCATTAATTCGCTTCAATATTAATCTACTCTTCAAATGATTTCTACTCGAGGTTTCAATAAATAGTATATTCAAATAATTTTATTCACTTTATTGAAATATTTCTATACACATGTCCCAATATTATAAAATATAATTGAAAAGTACCTGAATTATTAAACGCATTATTACTTTTATAAACTGAATTACCAGATAAAACTGCTGAAATGGAATTAAATAAGAGAATTGTATATATTTGGAAAACAGAACATGATTCGCTATTTTAGTAATTTTCTCTGACATGGTCCGATTTCATTTTATCTCTTTAGTAAAACAGAATCCAATTGTATTCCATTTCCCCCCATCATCACCATTCCATTCATCCCTTTCTCTCAACTCATATGCTTTATCGAAAGCCAGTATACGAACTTCCACACGTTCACATTCTTAACCAAGTTAATGGCTCAAATCACACTTTGTTTCCGATTAGAACCACAATTTTCAGAACATGTATTTGACGCTTAATTGTAAATTCCACTGCACTAAACACTCACGCAATTTTCCTCTTTTCGCTTTAACGAATTCCGATTGACGTGTGTCTGAAAAAAGTAGAACGCCTCTGTGGAAAATCACTTTTTCATTGACACAGTGTTACGAAACTTTGAAATTACTCTTTTTATCGCTTTTACAATGCTCAAATTTCTTTTATAATTAACACTTGATATTATTTTCGAAATCCAATTCATTTAGTGATTTCGGAATTTGAAATCACTTACAATTTTTTTTAAATCTCTTAAAATGTTCTCATATTCTCAATGATTGCAAAGGATTTTAAAAAAAGTCAAAGGATTGACAGAAAATTCGAAGGATTTCAAAAATGTTGAAGGATATTAAAAGACTAATTTTAAGGGATTTCAACACATTAAAAATACCTTGAAATCGTGTAGCAATACAATTTATGTAAAAAAATAAAAACTTGAACAGAATACCGTTGTTATAACGAAGTAGAAACATCCAGCATTGATCCGGCAGAACGCAGGTAAAATCAAGTACCACAAGGACTTTTTACAAAAAATGCTATAAAAATTGAAAGCGAGAGGTGGATTATAGAAGATCAAATTAGAAAGAAAGGAAACATAACAACGTCAACTAAGATATCATTTCTAATTGATAGATGGATATAATAGGACCTACTCGACACGTCTCGCGTGTTAATGTGTTAATATAATTCCCCCAGACATGTTTCGAGAACATCGATCGATGATCGAGGTGGCAATTCTCTACGTATATCTCCTAACCGGGGTGAGTGCATTTGACAAGTACTCTCAAATGTCATCCGGCCTTCGACACTTTTGATATTTGCATATCGCTTAATAGTATTATACATACAGGAAATACGAGTCAAGATAAAATATTCACAAATCCAGAGCTCTCAGCTACCAGCAGTTGTTCCCATTTAATACCTTCTATATATACAATGTTTTACAATAGATCAGTTAAGAAGACAAAATATAGCAATTCAAACAAGACTCTTTTGCACCTTGTTTCTAATTCTAACAAAAAAGTTTAACCTTCAAGATGAAAGCATTTAACTTTCTTGAATTACGTAATTGCAGAGCAGAGTTTTTAATTCCTTTCCAAAATTTGGAATCTTATGTACATTCAAAAGTCAAGTGGTAAACCCTTTGGAATAAATGAATTTAAAGTAATACTATAAAATATTGTTAAACAGACTATTTGAAAATTGTGCTAAAGGATTGTGCACTGATACCTATCTAATTTTGGGAACATAAATTTTGGATACGAATTTGATTATTTATTTAATCTTTTTAAAATATTGCAGGGTTAAAAAATCTTCAAAAAATCATTACGTAATAAATGGACGACCCGATAAGCTCTTAGACCTTTTTTTTCATCAGACTGCACGCAATTAATCATTATTCTACTTCCTCTTTTGGAAAAAAGCAGTAAGCAAGTAAGAAAGTTTCCTACGAGAATTACAATTTAGATCTCGTTCGCGATAAAATCACATGCAAGCAAATGGCGCTGAAAAGCTTTTTTCGTTCCAAACCGTTTCCTTATTCTTGGTATTTACCTGTGTACTTTACTTTGAGTAGACACGAAAGTCGTAATTTTGTTTTTTTGCAGAGGGAAAAATTTATCAAAGAAAGTACATCATATAGAGTTCATTAATCTTATTCTGCTTATTAAAGTTGATATTAACTAAAAATATTTCTTCGAGCTTCTTCTTCAGAAAAATATTATGCATAGAATAAAAAATAAGAAGTCTAGCTCTCTATGAGAGTACTAAAAATTTCTTTTGAAATTTTAATCTCACAATCTTATGTTTTTACGATTAATCTGTCATTAATCTTTATCCAATGATTGGGTCTCTTCTGCGCTATTGAAATAAATTCCCTTTCATAATTTCCTGACACGAGTATTCTCTCGAGGGCAGCTATACGTTCGAATCGGAATTGAATCCGGTAACCAGGCTCCAATTCCTTTCTGGCGTTAGCATAACGAGGAGGTATAATATTTCATGAATGAAGTAACCAAGCCGCGATGCATCCACGAAACGAGATTGGACTTGATGCAAATGGCCTCGATTTTGCCACGATGAAAATCCTAGCTTTTCGGGACAACTCGGCTTCGTTGCAAGCTAATCTACTTGAGAAACGGCATCATGCTGAAATGGTACCATTATTTTCCTCGGATGTCTGCAGCGCTGAATAATCGGGTGGAAGAGTATTTATTACATCGGTATGTATATGTTATACAGCGCGCGATGCACTTGCATAGGGAAAAATAATTAGCAATGCCTCTTCAATCATACGTCTGTATATGAAAAATAGTTTATGACTGACGTTTTCATTTTCGCCGGGGGGAATTGATTGTCGGGCCAAATGTAATAAAGCGGCGGTGACAAATATCAAGTACGGCTCTCGTACCTGTGACGAAAGCACATTCTGTCACTGATGCATTTTTTTAAATTACTTTTTCTTTATTAAGGATTTTAACAAAATTTTTCAATTTCAGAATATTTTGAATATTTTCCAGTTTTTCCATTTATTTTCTTAAAGATTACAAAGAATCTTAGATGCTGTATTTTGATCCTCAAATACAGAAGAAAAATCCTACTCTTCACCGACAAAGAAGAACAAAAAACAATGTCTCCTTTGGGTAAATTTTCTTTTCTCTCTGCTTCAGCCTTATTCAATGCAGTTCCTCGATAAAAAGGCGTAATCTTTCAAGGAACAAAAGATTGTGAATTGAGCCTGCTCTTTGCTTTTGACTATGACAATATGACAGTAGGAGACATCTATTTAAAATAAGTCCGATTTCTATGAAGTTCTTCTTTACTTCCTTGAAATAGAGCACTCGTATGAATAAATTAAATACGAGTATGTCTTCACTTGCTTTACGCGTAGAACAAAAGAAATTAATAATAAACCATACCTCTGATGTATTCTGTAATGCAAGTAAATTAAGTATAATCGTTTCTGTAAAGTTACCTCAAGTTTCCACGACTTGCAGAGCTTTTAGTATTAACGTCATTATCATAAAAGCATCTCCTAACTTGTGGGGATTTTCTCCTAAATTCTATTTTAATAATTATTGCAATGGTGATAATAGATGACAAGTACTAGAGAATTGTCGAAATTATGCAATATTCTGTAGAATGCAGAGATTTTCAACTGAAATCAAGTAGTTACAGCCGTTCTGGTCAGACGGCACTTTTAACTCAAATGAGGTAGAATTACTGTGTTTGCAAGCTTTCGTGTTACTGAAACATAACCACAAAGCTTGTTATAAAGTTCAAAATTGAATGATCGTATTTCACAGACACGCGTTCTGCAAACTTAGTTACAAAATCGTGAACTCTATGTATTAACGATTTAGCCATTTTCAAACCCTTTGAATAATATGAGGTTATATAAAATGATAACGCTGTTTCAAAGACGTAATTTCACAGTCTTGACCCCAATAATTGCTTTTCAAAAAAGAATTTTCAATATTTAAGAGAGGGAAAAAAAGAAAATATTGATTAAACTATCTAGAGTGTGATGTAATTTTGATGAAGAAATGTGCAAGTACTGCGTAACATTGATTCGCTTACCACGACCTCGATTAAGTCCAGCATTTCTTTCATTATTTAGTTACCTCCTCGTTGTGATGACCTCGCTCAGAAAAAAATCTTTAATTAAGTGCGATAGTTAAAAAATCGGGCAGAATAGAATATTGCGAATGCGACAAAAAAGTTACAATAAAAAAAAAAAGCGATTGTCAACTGAAAAGTCCGAACAGTCTGACTGGAAACTTCAGCAATTCTGTTTAATTAAAAGTGGACAATTTAATTAAAATGCTCTAGAATACGTGAGGCATCTCCCAAATCGTTAAATTAATCCTCTTGAAAAGTTGTTTTTCTTGTGTTACTAACGAACTGAACGAAAAATAAATTGGCCTTTATTTGATGAGAAGATTTGACAACATCTAGTTTTGAAATAATTTGTTACATTTTTAACATTTTCTATGTCTCTTCACTCGAGTGAAAAAATTCCGAATAGGTAAATTCCGCAAATTAAAAAAAAATTCCTTGTTTCCACCACGTACTTTCAAAGGCGAAGGAAGCCATTCGGAAAATTCACGCTTCGTGACTAGCATTGTTACACAGATGCAAACCCTTGCAGTAAAGTCTGTAAACTAAGGAGTCTAAAGATTTCATTTATAAACTAGGAAATGCAGTACAAGTAAACTTTGAAACTTTAGACAGTTTTCTTCATTGCAAAGCGGAAATAAGAGTAAACTTACATAAAATATTGTTCGATACAAGTCGCTCTCTTTTGTTCTCAATTCATTCTTGGAGGATCCGAGCAGTTATTGAAACAATGAAAGTCAAGCTCTATGAAGTGTAAATAAATTGCAATAGCTAATTATCTCCTTATAAACTTTTATATATTTCTAACTAAATTCGATTATATGTTATTGATACTAGATTTCAATGTAAAAAAAAATGCTTTTAATCTTTCTTTGGCAAGAGACGCGACGCTGATATCGATTATGTAAATGTCGTGGGCGTTATAATTGCATGTTGTGCAAACAATAAAGGTGACACAGTTACAGGGAATTAGTATATTCTTTAATTCACAGTGGAATAACCAGCGAGTAAATTACAACAACTACACCACTCAAAGTAAATAATACTCCTCTTTATTAAATTCATAACCACATTGGTTATAATATTGTTACATGAATATGAAACATAAATTACGAAAACAATTATTTTCACGTTAATCTGCAGGTAGCTTATTATAATCCCAATCTACCACATGAAATATTTTTCTCGCGGATTTGAAATCTGTGAACTCTAATACAAAAAGGTATGCCAAAGCATCATTTCTTCGTGATTTGTCTTTCGATTTCCTCGAGGAATCGGTGAAGAAACGACATTACCGTTCATTGTCGTGACCAATTCTTACAGCCATCCTTGGGTGGGTGCCACTATATTTTATTACGTCCTTTATCGAATCTCTCTTTGCCTTCAGTGTCTGGAAAAGCCCTAGATTGCTTTTTGCCGGAAAAAAATGGGTAAAAGTTCACGGCACACTCCGCCAATATATTAAAAGAAATGTATAGATATACATTTAAACATAAAGTATCTGCGCAAAAAAGTCTTATTGATGCTGAGCGATTATAAATAGCATTAATAATTTATCAATGTTCGCAAAAAATATATTGTATCGCTGAGAACAGAATCTATAGTAGAGAATTATTTTCAAAAAAGGATGTTATACTAAAAAAGAGAATAACATGCAAAAGTTGGACGATTGCTCTATTTAGTCACTGAACAGTGAGTCTTTTGAATATCTGCCGAACTAGTGAACCAAACTCCCCCACTCCCCTTTCATACTTCATGTGTAACTTCGCCAATTTAATACTTTTGTGAAGTGGATAATGAGTTCTTGCTTTTGCTGCCGAATACAGAGGAACCCAGCAAATACTGCACTCATAATCGTGGTTAATGCGCATGAATGCAAGATTGAATAAAAGCTTTATTATAATTTTAATGCTTTATTTAATAATCCGGCATTACATTCCAAATATTTGAAGTAAACGCACATTATTATAATATTTGTTCAAGCAAAATCTCGCCATAATTTTGGCCCTATCGTGCATTCAGCAGGTATTGAATTTCGATATTCATTATTTATAATTGAAACTGTTACATTATTCAATGAATATTTTAAAACTGTTTCTAGTATAAAATACAATAAATGCAAAAATTTGTTCATTTGAATGTTCAGAACTTTTCAGTCATTTAATATTTGAGTTGTATCTTTAGAAATTCGAAATGGGTAAAACAGAAACATATTGTCAGGTGTCAAAGAAGTTTGGGAAGATATCGAAACAAACGTAAAAGCACGACATAATGTCAGCTGAACTGTCACCCCTCTCGATATTCAAAAGTGATAGTCCCATATACGTATATGACTCATTCCACATGTCCCTCCTGGCAATAAAAGGAAACAATTGAAACGGTAGATAGAATCGAAGAATAAAGAAGACGGGCATTTTTCCAATTTCATCATTTTGTGTTCTACACGATACATGAGCAATGGAATTTTGCCAATAAAGTATGAGCAGTTTCATAAAAAGAAGATCAGCGTCGTCTTATATCATTATCTATATTGCCAAGAACTAATTCCTAAAATTGTTCACTCTTTCAAAAAGAGAGTATCGCATAAACTGACAATAGTATAAATATTTTAGAATAATATATGAAAAATTATGAAAATATTAGTAAATATTTATCATCGCTTTTAGAAAAAAAAATGTATAAAGTGAAATGGTAAGTTGAGGATTGAAAAGAAAGGGGAATTGAAGAGGGTGCTGAAAGAAAAAATCGAATGAAAAGATGAAAGAAGGAAGAAAGAAGAGAGAAGACTGAACTTAACTGGGGTCAAATTGACTCTAGTAGGGAGTCCCTGCATTCAATATGGCGACTTCCTAATAGAGTCAGGCTGACTCCTTTTAAGACGCTCACCGGCCATCGTGAATGTACTTAAGAGTGTTCCTAGAATAAAGTGAATAATACTTTGTAAGTGGCAAAGAAGACTAAATTAATACGACCCTAGGTACCTAGATTCAATTAATTATTTCGCTTTTTATTACATCTCAAGAATATATTTCATAAAGTTGCGCACTTCCTTTTATTTTTCTCATTCATTTCAGAGATATCCGTATTAAAAGAAAGGTTTCATTTTCATGTGAATTAAAAATGTACGAAGCGTCTTCTAATTGCAGTCTTCAAAATATGTATGGTTTAATATAGATATATGTAATATGTATGTATATATATCTTCTTCGAGAAAATATGAGATGTACAATTCTAACCTGCCATATATTTTATTACTACTTGAATTGTTAATGTTTTGCTATTGTCAGTCTATAATGTCAAAGAGTAAAAATTGCAATGCAATCTCTGAAAAATCGAAATAGTTTTAAATTTTCAAGGATTTTCTCATTTCCTTTAAATCCTACAAGTTGAGCCAGAGAGACATTCGAATGTCACCCAATCTAACTATGCAGCGACCCCCCCTTATGATAGATATAGGAAGGCTTCCACCTTCCTATATCTATCTATAATACTCCACCGAATCCGCAATGCAGTGAAAAGCAGTTCACTCAACATAAGTAAGGTACCTCAATGTAGGATTCGAACTTGGGCAGATCGTTAAATTAAATTACTCTTTAAATAAATTACATTGAAGTTAAACCGACCAAAAATTTTAATTACAGCATTGTCACGCCATAAAACATGCATATGTACTTATGATAAGAAAACGCTTACTGATTAAATTCTCTCTACACCACACGAAAATATTCTCATTAAAAGTCTTGGCAAAAAGCTTAATACGTCCGCGATACTCATGGAATGCAAAATTACAGTGCAGAAGAGTAATTACATGTTTTATTCTTTATTGAAACACCCCACTCAAAACGTCTGTGGCGAATTATGGAAAAATTTTGAAATTATGAGAATGTCGGCAAACTTGGTGCTTCAGAAATTATAATATAATAACTTATTTTTCTCTTAAAAGAGGCCAAAATACCTACCAACTCATGGATCGAGAGGGAATTTGCTGATACTGAATAATCAAAATAGGACTGCAGCGTTGGCTCAAATTAACAGCTGCAAAGTTAATGCGTTGTAAACATTTGACAGGAATGTCAACAATTTAATCTTTAGAGCAAGGCTTAATCGATTGTTTCATGTCTGGTTCATGTAGCATTAAATTGAATAAAAATGACTTCAACCATTTTCAAAATTTTAATCTTCAAACTATGCCTTTCATAATTATAATTGTTATGCAAAATAGACAAGCTTCTCTATCTCGTTTTAAATTCGAGTTTAATAAAATGTTCACATTCCATAGGGTGTAAAGAAATTCGAGAATGTGAATTAACGTCACGTAAATTCAATTTTGTTATTTAAATAAGAGGCGAATGGAAATCCGGATGCCGAAACGACATTGAAAAAGGACTTTCCTGCGTAACGAGTGTCTTACAAATGAGAGTTATTTAACTGAAGCTACCAAGAGCGTAACAATTGAGCTGATTGTCAGAGGAGAGTCCGCATGAATAATGAAGTGTACGTTATACACATAAATGCAAATGAAGAAAACTACCCTTTTTGAAGGAAAGAATTATAATACTAAATAGGTATATACATTTCTGTTATTGATCTTTGAATCGGTTTTAATGCGAAATTTGTGAGTAATTGAGTATGCAGAGCGATTCTTTTCATCATCGATATATGGGTTAAGTTCATCGAGCATACTTCCAGAATCCACACATGCGCAATTTGAGATGCATGTAATTAATGCCAGCCTCAACAAGCATCAGATTTGACACCACGTTTTCAGCTACGACCTCATTCACACCAACGCTATCTGTCTCCTTGATGTGCAACACAATCGCCCTCTGAGCCTGTGAATTTCAGATAGGCGAATGCATGCACGAAATGCACCTCTCGGCAAATGTTAAGGCAATATCAAATTCCAACAAGCACAGACATATGATGCCCTTGTATTAGCCCAAAGAAATTCGCCCACAACCAACGTTTAATAATACCCCCGGAAACTATATCTATTTCAAATTGTAATTTGTGCTAAGAAAATTCCCGTTAAGAAGGCTTGAATACAGAACAATTAAGATTTTTCGAGTTCAACATAAAAGTGATTTTCCACCAAGCTCTTATCCGCAAGGGGGTAACCGAATTTCCAGAAATTTAATCCCCTTCAGTTCCGATAGCAGCAGCAACATTTCTCGGAAGAGTTTTCTGTTCCGTAAACAGAATATATTTATAATTTATTTAGTTCCTTCCAGGTCCTTCAGGAAATATCTATATTAAATTGGTTTTAATTCCGTAAAGTAGAAAATATATCCGATTTATTTAATTCCTTCCAGTACCTTCTTAAATTATGTATATTACATTGTTTTGAATTCCGTAATGTAGCATATATTTTGTATTTATTTCATTACCCCTAAAACCTTTAGAAAATATCTTTACTGAATTGTTTGGAATTCCATAAAGTAGGACATCTCTCAAATGCACTTAGTTTCCACTAATTATACATTGAGAAGATATCTATATAAAATTATTTTTAATCCCTTTCGTTGGCATATAACTTTGAAAGTTTTAATTCTCCTATGGGAATAATAAATTAGTAATAATTAATTATAATAATGGCAAATGAATAAATAATATTTACCAATTAATTAATACGTGAATAATAATTACCTTGTAGTAAAATTTTTAATTATTATTAAATATTTTGAAAAATTTCCAGTCAATTTCAATTTTAACTAAAGTTTTGAAACTTCATAATTATATATATATTCATTTTTTTTCATTTTTGAATTTTTGAATTCCTTTCAATACAGTTCCGTGCACTTTTTAACGTTCATTGGTAGGAATTGATGTTTATTGCTCTCTTCAGTCATTTTCGCATTTTGCAACACCTGTCAGTGCCATTCCGTCAAAATTTTTGAGATGCATAGAAAGGACTAAATTTTGCTCATACCCGCATTACCACCGATGGTTTAGGAGATCGGAGGAAAAATTAGGTTTTCAAGTCATTTAAATGTATTAATCCCATTCAATTCAAGCCTTCTTACCCGGTTGTAAACCTTGCTGTTTTCGTTGCAACAGATACAATTTGAAATAGTAAAACTGACTAAATTCCAGGAAAAATGCGTTCAGAGGGTTGACTATTTTAAATGGTAAATTCAGACATTTTGTATTTTTCCTATTCCAACAAAAATCAATACAAAACATTTTTTATCCTTAGAAATTGGTCAAGAGCCCCTTTCACCCTTTAAAGTTAAACAAATCTTTAAAAGTAACTTAAATGATGTGTTTTGTAAAATATCATTTTAAAATAAAAAAGTAGCATTCCAAATAAATCGAATAAGAAAACATCAAAATTATCCATGAATTAAAATAGATTTGGTCAATTTGGCATGCTTGGAAGATTATACAGTAGGTAGATCTAAATGTGAGTGTACAAAAATAGCCTGAAGTGCATTAAGGTTAAGTAGATTCTTTAAAAAGAGTGAAGGATTAAGGGAGATATGTAAAGATAAAAAGCAGGAGGTGAAGGTGAAAGATAATAAAACGAAATGAAACATTTACACAAGAAGATTAATTGACGAGCAGGTGTAATGAAAATGTACATGCTGTTTAATACTTATAAATAAATGGATTCATCAGGGAAGATTAAAATCAGCATAAATAGATCAAAATGGATTATTCAACTTGGAAGAGGATAATTAAACCAATATCTAGAATATAGTATATGTGAAATATGATTAGGAAATTATATTTAGAGGGATTATTAAGAGAGGAATGGTTATATTGATTTTTAAATATTCCGCTTCATCTGATACAATTTACTATCGTCGAGTTGAAATATTATTGACATTTCATACAATCGAAAACCCAGTTGCTTAATCGTTTATATAAAAAAAATTCTACGAACTAAATCTTATATAATTAAAAAGTTATCAACCCCCCTCGATTTTACACATTTTATTTTGCTGTTTCAATGATGAAATAACTGTTTGAAATCAATGGAATAGCGACTATGTAATTGATATACAGTTTGTGGTTTCCAATCCTAATCGCATTATTCCCTTCCATTTAATAAATCACGTTTCTAAATCGATCAATGCAACTGATTTGATACATCAATGAGAACCAATCTAGGTAATACTCCACAAATTCTGATTTCACTAATGCGGATTAATTAAACAAAACCATAATTATGAAACCCCGCAATATGTATACAAAACTTCATTCGCAAATTACACTTTCTCACTTTGTTTACGAAGTTGATAATCTGAAACTATAGTAATAAGTCAAGTTTGAAATTCCATTAAAGCTGTAAAAATTCGATTTATATCTTTAATCGTTCAATTTAATTTCAATTCGCTGTCTAAGATTCGAGAAAATTTAAAATAAAATAAACTCAAGGTTAGTTTGCATAACTTTCGGATCACAACCATTGACTCACGTGTATTGAAGATCCTTTGCTCACGGATACAAACACAAAGAGATTTCTGTGCCAGAATCTTGGATTATCTCTCGATTACATTCGTTCTTTTCATTTTTCTGATATTTCACCGGGATAGCTACTTAAGTCATCAGTTTTATACGATTCTTACATTCCTCCTCCGGGCATTTAAGTTTTATTGATAAATTTTATCTGCAGCATTCATCTAAAACTTTTCGTTTTAATATATTTTTCCCTTCATATAATTGTAAGAAATTGCTTGTAAATGAGGAAAATGAAGAGGTAAATGAAAATATGTTTTTACGGTTGCATATTCATAATAAAAACTTGTAAACATTTTCGGATGAATCATGAAAAGACTGTGTCTTTTGACAGGAGTCGTAATTTTCTAGACCTGGCCTATTTGCATTCTTATGAATATTACAAGATTGTTACGTAAACTGGTCACGGTCATTGCATTCGTGCTTGCATGCAGAACGTAAAATCCTGTTTAATTTACGAAGGGTAGTGTATGCAGATAAAAGAACCTTGATATCACTTTTGCTCTATTCAAGGGTGAAAAATTCTCTTCATTTCCGTTATTTTATTAAAATCCGTATACACAAGAAAGTAAATGCGAAAACTTTGCAAATTCAGAGTTTTATTTAATTAAAAACCATTAATCTTCACGTATATTTCATACTTATTTTTACTTATTTACATGAACCTTGAAATTGCTCATAGAAAGAAAGAATGAATACGAATAAAGCTAGGAATTGTGATCATAAAGAGAAAATCGAAATACTCATATTTACTGCGTCGTTTTTCAATTTTGGTGACCTTTTTCATAAAAATTGAAATGTAAATTTAATTCGCTGGGAATTTGAGATCAGTGAGCAAAAATGGATCGAAACTGCGGTTTCTTGTTAAATTTTGTGAAAGGTTATATTTTCGTATTTTTCCTCGGGTTTTCAATAGATGTTCTGATGCAATCGCAATGATCGCTTTCCTTTTTCGTCGAGG
>JAUESI010000009.1:242259-261352 GCA_032275145.1 Synergus laeviventris | reverse complement strand
GTCATATTCCGTGTCGTAACATACAACCGACGTAAAAGCGATGCACTTTTCTGTGGCACGATCTTTACGACCTTCCATCTAACGTTTACTGTTATGGGGACAATTTCAATTGAACTGTGCTCTTTTCTTCTGTTACAGTATAACATAAAAAAGAAGGAAGAAATCCAGGAAATACAGCAAGAAGAGCCCAACCCGCTAATGCGCAAGAAGAAGACGCCAGAGGAACTGGCGGCTGAAGCGGAAGCGGAAGACGAGGATGAATTCACCAGTACGTTTATTATTTATCCGAGACTTATGTGAGAACTATAGAAATAAAATCCAGAATATTTTCAAATACATATTCATATCAGAAATTTTTTATCATTTCTGAAAACTATTAATTATGATTACAATTAATTAAAATGACTTATTATGATCCTCTTGAAATCGTCGAAAATTCTTCAAAATCCATCAAAATAATAAAATTTTTAAAAATTACTTTAAGTTGAATTCTTTTGAAATATATTTAGGTACGTTATAACAACACAGAAAAATGAAGTTTTATGATACCAGCTTAATTTAAATTACCTTTATTTAAGTCCTTTTTTAGACTTAACGCTAGTTTTAAGTATAAAAAGGTCTTAAATGAAGGTTACTTAAATTAAGCCTGTAACATAAACTAGACCGTTTGCTCTGTGAATAAAATGTTGTAGTTTTCTCGTTCTTGGAACATTTTTTTCATATTTAAACCAAACTAAGAATAATTTCATTTTTCTTTATTCATTTCAGAATTGAAGAACACGATAGAAACGCAGGTGAATGAAATCAAGACACAACTCGAAAGTAAATGCAGCCTCCAATGAGTCCACCCCAAGATGCGGTCGGCCAAGATGGCGTCGTCAGTCATCAAGATCGCGTCCGTCTCTCTGTCCCTACAACCAGCAAACGGAAATAACAAACGCAGCTGTACGTTTTTAGGATCGATGGATGCTACTAAAACCAAAAGAAAAAAGCAGGACACCTTCGGCTTTTCTGCGTCATTTTCAGGTCGCAAAGTCAACCTAGAAGTGAAGAGGCCGATAAGAGCTTAGAAAAGAACTATATATAACAATATAGGTATCTCGAGCCCGTGTTCTTTGCGATCCTCGTTGAAGCGATTAAATCTCGAGCTAAAAGTCAAGATAAGAAAAACCAAAAGGAAAATATGTCGCAATTATCAACAAGTCCAGTGTTTTCCTTCAGCGAGAATCCCAGTTCCAACAACAGTTCAACGAGAGTAGCGTTCTAATCAATTTTTCGCCACTCCCTTTCCTTCATCGGTCTCTCAGAATCTACAAAAAAGCAAAGATAAGAAGTTCAAGAAATACAAGGAAATAAAGTCTTAAAAGAGAGTAAATTCGTGCCTTCGAACCAAATCTCCTGCAAATTACACGAAATTCCCAAATCGGAATTCGAAAGCTAGGGAAAAATCAAAGGAAGAAAATCGAGGAATCTAAATAAAGAAGAGGTAAAGAAATAAACGATCTGAATACGTTCGTGCACGAAGGGGTGGAAATAGGAAAGGCGAAAAAAAAAGATCTTTGGGGAAAACAGGATATTTCCTCGAAACAAAGACTGCTACTGCATGCTTATAAATTGCCGCAGGGAAATAGGGAGGAAATGGCACGAAGAAAGGATTCGATTCAAGGGGGTGAAAAAGTGCAAATGAAAAATATCGAGGGACCGAGGGAACGAGAAAGGAGTAATCCAGGTCATAGGATAGGACGGGAATTCATTGGGAGACGGAGATCATAATTAGAATATACAAAAGAAAATAAACGAGGCTTGTAAAACTAGTGCTCAGCTTAGATCCGCGTCCAGGGGAAAATTCATTTGCGCCTCGCCTTTTCCGAAAGTATAAATAACCCAGAAGCGATTACAAAAACGGAATCGATTTTCTTTCACGGAAATATTTGACGACAATAAAAAAAATAGAGTCTGCTTCGCGGGGCGCAAATGAATCAATTCGAGCTTTCTGGCTGCGTTTTGCATGAGAGATTGAGCGATTTTGGTCCAAAAGTTGAATGAACAATTTAAAAAAAAAAAGAAAAAGTCGAGGGCACACATCGACGTGATTGAGTGGTGGAAAATGGAAAAAAAGTATCTAAGATGTAAGTTTCTAGTGAAATTACGATTAACTGAACTACATTAGCGAAGTTATGTAGTTGCTAGACACACGTGCAACGGCTGTTTCAATAATTAATTAATTAACTATTACACTAGCGCAGAAGGTTAAGGTTAACGCATTTGTATTTAGGGAGGTTTCGTAAATTGAAATCTCGAAAGCTGTAGTCGATGGAGAAGAAGGACGATGACACTTTAAGGACGATCTAAGAACACGGTAGTTTTTGCTCTCCATTCTGTTCGATTTCAACACGTGCTCGATCTTGTCGACGCACGGAGAATAAAAACAAATAAAAAAACGCGAAAGAGTAAGGAAAACGATAAATTTCCTAGAATCACAGTGATATCGTATATAAGGTCGTAGGTACTAGAAAAACTAATTGTTGACATTTATTATTGAAATTTCGGTGTGAAATGCAGCACCGTTACTTTGTTGTGTTTTATGCGTAAACACGAGTATCCCACGGATCAAGTAGAATTTTTAAAGAAATTCATTTTGAATTTTCGGGGTTTTTATAATATAGTGATACTTAAAGTGTACATATGTGTCGTTAAACATGCTACTGGGTCCCGGATTTCGCTCCCTTTTATCATTGGAACGTTTCGGTCCGGTTCGAACCTTTCGTCCCCGACCTAACGTTGGTGCACATTACTGCGCAGCTCGAACTCTTTTCGGGTAATAGAAGGGAATGAAATTCGGGGTTTGTATTATTCTCTGCTTCGCCGTGCGACGATGACAAGGCCGTTACGTGGTACACGCACCGATGTATTTGTTAAGGTTATTATAGATTATAGTTTAATGTTATATTCCGGTGCGTGAACTATCTCGGACGATGGTCGAGAGCACCAACTGCCGGCAGGTGATGCATGCCTTATATAATATCTACAATATTATACATTATACCTTTCGCGTATACCGCAAGTTGTGAAAGAACAAGATTGTCACCAGAATTGAACACCCTGTAATTTCAATTCAGGTTTGACACTTTCATAATACAAATTGCAAAATTATTCCAAAAGAAATTTTTTGCAATCACGTGATTGTTTGGATAAAAATTCGAAATTACCTAGTCGACTTTACTTTTATAAAAGAAAAACAAGTTGACAAATCTGAGAATTACAAGGGACAGAGAGATAGCGAATTCAAGTTACAGCATACCGCATTACGACGAAATAAGCGAGATTAAATACGTGTGCATAGGGCAAACCGTAAATAAGAAAAAAAATGTGTGTGCGAGTGGAGAAAATGAGCGAGTAAATGAAATTAGAGTAAATCAATGTAAACCCGTTTTTGTATAGTCGAAGGAGAAAGTGTATTTTTTCATTTTTCACATTCTTCGCAGCCATGTTTTCGAAGGCTCTTGACTGTGACCCTCTCCTTCCACTGGTCGATTACTCTACTTGCTTCTTTCTAAACCACAAATCTCGTGTCTCAGCGCAGAATTTTCTTCTTTTCTGCCTCAAAAATCTCAAACCATTCATCCAAATTCCGTGACATGGCGACCTATTTTCTCTAGAATACAACTTTTGTCAATTTTATTTTAATACCGAAACTCTGTGGATTATTCTTACAAAATTACAAGTAAAATGGTAAAAAATTATCAACTGCGAAATTTAGGTCGATACTTTTATAAAAAGCTTGAAAAGAAATTAGTTTTCTCATCAATGTCAAGGCTTTCAATGTGATGTGCAGTAAAAAATCATTACACGACTATAAAATCTATTACTGGAAAAGTTTCTGTGGATACTTTTTTAGAGCAATTACTTAATACTCGAACTCAACAAAGCACGGACAAATCGCTATTCTTGTTTTCCTCTAAAGTTGAAGAAGCACTTGTTACCTAAAGAAACTTTCGAATTACGAACCGATATCTGATTCTTTTTTAGTAAGAAAAAAAGTTTTAAAAATTCATCCTGGCTTTCTTTCTCAGTTGTTTATTCGCGCAAAAACAAACCTGAGAAAGTTTCTTTTCAGAATGCTTCCTCCGACTTCACCGCCAGTTCTCCGCGAACTTTTGGAAGCTTTAAAGCTCATCCGGATACCAACTTTTCGAAAAGATTCAGTTTGCAACTTCTTGGAAAATACCTCTTCCTTCCTTCAGAACCGTCTCTGTTTAGCGCTAGTTTGCCAGAAACGTAACCCTGATGAAAGGGTATCATTACTTTAAATTCCATTGAAGAAGCTCGGATATCAGATCACCTGGATTTTGATTATTCCTCTTATCAACCATTTTTTACGAAACTTTCATTAACTCCACGTCTCTGAAACTTTTCCGAACAAGAATAGCGAATTCTCCGTACTAAAAACTACACCAAAGTCAAAAACTCGAAGCCATCGAAACTCTGAAAAATAAAGCTTTGGAAAGAAAAGAGACCCTTTTGAACAGAAATTTTCCTATGGGTTTTTTTTCGAAATATAAACTTTGAAAGGAAAAATGGGGAGTGGCAATTTAATAGAGAAAGATATTGAAGATCCTGTGAAAATTTCTGATGAAAAAGCGAGTTTTTGTGAAAATGAACCACTTTTAATCAACTCTCTACTACAACACAAAATATTTAATCAATCTGCTAGTCTCTCGTCTCTCGGTGTTGCATGCCTGTCTATGTGCTTGTCAATGTCGATGTTCTGAATTCTCTCGACGCGAAACAGTTGTGGGTCAGAAGATCTCGAAAGTTATCCGATAAAGTCGACCAGCAGTCGCGCTAAGTAATAAAAAATGTTCCTCAAATACAAAAGAAACGAAAATATAAAACGTCGCTTGCGATGTCCACTGGGCACATCTCGTCATATCAATAGTCTCGTAAAGAGTAGAACTCCTACAAAATATCTCACGTACCAATCAGCACGAAAGTAATGAAGAAGAGAATCAAAAGATATATTTTATTATGGATAAAGAACGAAGTTTATCCGTCACGATGAGCCGATTCCTGCGCCGAATCTTAATTCCTCTTTGTAAAAAGATTAATAAATTATATGCTTATAAACAAAACTGATGAAAGTTACAAATATGAATGTTGATAGGTGAAGAGATCGGCTTATCGAACGATAGTTAAGATAATGCGCGGATAACTTACGAGAGACCGGATTTGCCGGATTGCGCTCTTTCTCTCTCTATGATCAATTTTCTATGGTAAGATCTTTAGATAAAAACGCTTTAAACGTACCTTTGGGAACGGGAGACTCCTAAAGTCCCCTACTCTTCCCCCTTCCGATTTCAAATTTTCTCTCATCCGAAAGTAAAATTTCTCTGAAATTTTAATTTCACACCTCTTTCTCTCTGTATTCCCGTCCATTAAACTCCCATCACCCTAATCACAATATCCGCGAACAATTAATTATCCAAAACACGATAAACTTGAAGTCAATTACTCAATTATAATCCGAGGCTGTACATTTAATTAGAAAAGAACTCTGTGTAAAGGACCGCCCCTATCTCGCATTTATCGATAAACACTATGGATTTCAATATATCAATATTGTTAATAATGTACGTATGTAACAAACTAAAGCAAGCAAGCTACAACAAATTATAACAGAGACCAAAAGCTCGAGTTTGAATCTTGCAAAAAGGTGGAAATTGATAACCCTAAATTTAAATAAATCTACACTTTTGCCAGGTTCAAAGTTGCGCTGAATTTTCACTTGGAAAATTTTGAAAGCTTTGTCTTTTTGAAGAATTTCATTTTGGAGAATTGATATAGAGTCTCTCGAAATTTTTTAAGTGAATTTCACTATCCTCTTTCCTCATCAACCTTTCGATCTTGATTACATGCCCTTAATACCAGTAGTTTCTCTCCTCTCTCCTTCTCTTTGCTCACACCTTCGATGTTTCTACGTGCATGTAACTATCTGTAGCCCACTGTTACAGTTACGCTCATTGTCGATATTGTTAGAGTGACAAATTTAGATAAATTCTAAGACGATAGAACGCTATTTTCAAAAAGAGAGACCCAGAGAAGCTTCGAGTAAAATTATTAAGAAGACAATACTCTTCGTTTTGTAAAATGAACAATCAAAACTCCTCGATGCCCTTCTGTTGGCGAATGGCGACGAAACAGTTTTAAGAAAGCTTAGGTTCTTTAAATTGCGATAAGTAATATTATAATTATTTTATACTATAACATATTTATCTCTACAATTATCCATCAGTCTTATGTTACAGAAGTCATCCTGATATCCACAAATCTCTTGAAAAAAATTGCATCTCTTTTTTTTTATCAATTTAACTCTCAAAACCAAGTCCAGCAGGAATGACATTTTTAATGCGGATTTCAAGCGGATTTTTATGAGGTGGAAGATTAAGGGGTGTGACCAAATATTTTTTTTTCTGATAAGTTTTTTGTGAAAAAAGCGTATCTGAAGCATGCAAATATTTGGTTACTCTCCTTTTCTGGCGAAAAACTCGATTGGAATCAGGATTGAAAATTTGTCGAATTTAAAAAAAGGATCCGCTAACTTGCATCTGTAAAATATTGTTGTTTTTTTCACTAAAAATTTGCACTCTCACTTACAATTAAAAGAATAGAAGAAAATTAAAGCATTTTTAAAAATATTTTTAAATAAATAATATTTATGGAATAATTACTCCTAATCTAAGTCTAATTTTAATTATTTCACTACAGTTGAGCCTTGGTTGTATTTTTACTCATATCCGTTAAATTTATTTAACGAGACTCGTTTCGTCAGAAATCAGTCATCGAATCGCTGCAGACAAATACGATAGTGTGATAAAAAGCAAGAGATCAGAAAACCGGGCTCGTTACGGTACATTTATCTAAATTTATGTCCGCAAGGTGTCTTCTCTTTGCTCTAAAAAAAAAGTTCATAGCGAATTATAAACCGTAGCCGTGACTCTCGTCTATATTTTACATATAAATGTTGTAAATAAATGTGCAATGCGTTCACACGCGCTTGAAATACTCTTAGCGATGTACTTGACATATGGAAAACAAAAGTTTTCAATGTCATTGCTGTTGTTGTTACTGCTGATTAATGTCGTATGTCGTTGTTGTTTCTTGATATTCAGTATATCTGCAAATATTTCTCTTATTGCTCACAAAAATAGTCGCAAAATTAGATCCTGGTTGTTAAAACAATTGATTTTCTCACAAAAATGATTTTCTATAACTATCTCAACTTTAAATAAAAAAGAGATATTTTTATACAGACATTTTTGTTTAAATTTACTCGAACACGAGGAGATTTCAACTCCCAGGATCAACAAATCTCTGTATGGCTCCTTTTCATTCAAGCACTCCTCTTAAGCTCTCTTCTTATTCGCAAATAAAAACTCTAAAAAGCCGTGGAATTTGGGTGAGCAGAATATTCTCGACGTTTCCTCTCTCAACATTTGCTTCTTTCGTCACATATTTATTCAAATGACGAAACACAAACTGAAAAAATAAGCATCAGCTCTTTCGTCAGTTTGTAAAATGTTGTTATTCTGCAATCATCTTCACATTTATAAAAGAGGAAAATATCAATTCTTTACCTTCCCCCCCCCCTCAAAAAAAGGGAAACTTCTCTTAGTCTTAGAGACATTAAATTTCTGTGTGATCAATTTTCTGACTACAGCCACCCTAAGCCAGTGCGCGGCAATGTGGCACGTGATATCGAAAAAAACTGCGATTACTCAATTCTCGTAGATTACAGAAGAGGGAAAGGATTCTTTGGATTTACAATTCATTTGGCAGATGAAAAATCGACCTGTTCGAGCGGGTGGCAGCTTAATATAATGATACTTAATGGTTTTAGGTCAAAATTCCATCCACAAAGTTCGACCTCTTTATTTTATTCAACAAAAATTATAACTGAATATTATTTCGCTGTATACTGATTTTTAAATCGTGCTAATTTTTCAAATAGAATTGTGTGTATAAAGCGAAAAACTATTTAATTATAATACCTGTTAAGTACAATGAAGAAATCGAATTTTCGCAATAGAATTTAGATCCAATATCCTTAGTATCTAATGGCACTTATCGACCTTACTTTAAACATAGATTAGTCGATTAATCTCAAAAATAAAAGTGCGTTACGTTTTCGAGAACTTTATGAAAAAACGTTTAACGTTTATCTTTAAGAAAATTCTAACGTTTAAAGACGTTCTTTAATGTAAATAGTTCTCACGATGTATAGAGTATTCGTACATAGAGAGAATTGAACCAAAAATAATTCACTGAAATAATATAATTCTGGAACTCAATAAATAAGAAGAAAAAAAAACCATAATAATCTCACTTCTTGAGGAAGCCAAAGTTTATTATTTTTAATTAGAAAAATATAGGGAAATAGGAGGGAAATTGAAAGGCTTTTTTTTACGAAAATTGAAATAAAATGACTTTCTCAAGTGGTCGCGATTATATCTTCAGTACCCTAATGACTATTCAGAGACAACGACACAACGCATTATAAGGTAATAATGATAACGATTCTTATTGACATTATTATTACGAATATGATAAACATGAATGACGAAGCCGAAAAGCGTTCGTTCATTATTATAAATATTATACATAAAAGCAGTATACATACATATATATATATAGTGAGGTATGGAAAGTTAGTTAAATGAGATAAGGATGCCAAGGGAGAAGTAATTAGAATCTAGATCTGTAATGGAGACAAAAGGTAGCTTGGCCAAAAGGAGCGTGTGTGTGAAAGAGAGAAATTTTGTGATTGGACAATTGTTCAAACCATCGAAAAACAAAGATTTATTTACATGTCATTTATTTACCTTCGAGCGAACTAGTGCGATTTTTAGGATTGTTGCAGATGGAAGGCTCTTTGTTTCAATTTTTCCAAAGACATCAATAACTTTAGTATACACAATTTTCAATTCTTAAAACATGAAACTTTCGTGAAATTTCATAAGTTGCTTAACAAACAATACTCGAATATTGAACGAATGTTTAATTTTAGGATTAAAAAGCGAAGAAAAAAAGACGCAACGTACGCATCTTTTACTTATAATTTGCAGACTTGGCGTAATTATATCGAGGACAAGGGCGAGCCACTTACATTTTTTTTAATTTCGAAAAACAGAAAAAAAAAAACATTTTTATGAGTTAATTTTTTCGTACTTTATATTATTTAAAAGTTTGTCAATTTTTATTTATAAATCTTCGACTAGTTCCAATCTAAACTCTCGATGAAAATTGATAAGAATGCGAGAACAGAAAATACATGAAGGGAACAGAAATGTTATGTCTCTCGTGAGTCCAAAAATCGCACGAAACTTGCTCAGAAATTAGTGAAAAATGTGTGTAATAAATTTATGAAAAAGCACCTCCTTAGAAGCACTCCCTCCTTCCCGAAATTGAAAACAGATTATGAGAAAAATTCGAATACAAAATGAAAATCCCCTTGTATAAAGTAGTGCGTGCGTAGTAATAAAATGTAGTAAAAAATGGTACTGGTACATGAACGAAGTTGTTGTTGAACATAATATATTATTATGTAAGATTAAAAGGAAAAACCGACGAAGATGACGATGATAATACTATATTGTTGTTAGATGTATATTATATAAATATACATATATATATATATATAAATATACATACATATATATATATATATATATGTATATAAATAAAATAATCTAGAGTCGAGTAAGTGAATCACAAATATATACATACACACGTTAATATGCGGACAGGCTTAGATGCATCTAAAAAAATACACGACACTTAGAGGTGCCCTAAATAGAGGGTCACAAATATATAAAGACACGCCCCTGGGCATGGTTTCGAGATTTTCTAAACTTGTTACCAGTTACCAATAACAAGTAAATTTCTCTGGATTTTTATATTTTTATTCTTCTACAAATTTTCAGATGAATTCTGAGAATTCTGAAAAATTAAGAAAAAAAAAACACTTTGGCAAAATAGATCTTTTGAAATCTATCAAATATTTATTTATATTTATCATTAAGAAAATTCAGAGAATCTTTGTTTGAAAAAAAATGAGATTATATGAGTTCGAAAGACATGAAAGTGTAAAAAAGGTGGTGCTTTCTTTTCAAGAAAAGAGATGTTTGTAGAAATCTGAAAATAAGTTTTTAATTAATCTATTAAGAATGAATTGAGACGTAGACGAACTTAAATATACAAAAAAATATATATATATATAATTATATAAACATAGCGAGCTTTCTTGAAATGTACGTTTTACGAATACTTTTAACGAAGTTTTTTTGGCTCTCACAAGTGTAAAGTAAACCGAAGGGGACAAATTCCAATTCGTGGGCGCGCCTCACCGTTATAGTTATAGTATAATATTACGAATAATTATAAACAAAAAAGTAAATTACTGAAAATAATGCGTTTATGTTATTTAGTTCTAAACCACTGAAAAAAAGTAATAAAAATCAATCATGTTACCAATTTTACTGTTAGTTTATTATCCCCGTTGTCCTTAAATTGTATTGCATTCAACTATTACTATTTTAATGTATTTAGCTACAATTTAATTTTAGAAAAATCTGGGAAGGCAGCTAAAGGAGTTGGAAAAGAGGGTGGGAAAAGTAAATTTTGAAAATAGATTTTGAAATTAAGTTTTGGGGATTTCGAAAAGAAGCTTATGAAAAGAGTTTGTAAAAAAGGGTCTGTCAAAGAAAATTGGAATAAAGGGTTTGAAAATAAAGAAAATTAAAAAAAATTGTCTGGTAAGGAGTTTGAAAGAGGTTTGATAACTATGATTGGAAAAAGAGTTTATAAATGTGGAAATTGTGAAAGGGAGTGGAAATGATGCTGGGAAAAGGAGACTGAAACAATGTTTTAAAAAAGAGAGTTTGAAAAGAGGCATTGGAAAATAAATAAAATTATAATTAATAATAATTATTGCCATTTTTACCTTGATAAATTGAAAAATCTCTTGAAACTGATTTACAAATATTAGAGTGAATGCAGTATACTTAGCATATTTATAACTGAATCTTAAAACAGTTTGTATCATTCTTTCGCGAAATTTTTTTTGCAGGCGCTGCAGTTATTGCCAAGTTCGCAACCTAGATTCCACTTGGTCTTGACTTACACAACTCATCAAAATTCCAATTTCAAAATCATATTTAGGAATCCTTAAGTATTTTCCTTCCACTCAATTTTTCAGATATGTCAGTTCGAAAAGGAACTTCGATCGGTCAGTGCGAAATCGAAGCTCGTCTCCTTTAAACGGTTTTTTCTCGCTTCACATTAAGACTGAAAACTCTTCCACAGTTTTTATTTTATTTTTTATTTTTCAATGGCTGATCCAACTTGTGCATAAGAATCGTTTTAAATTAAAAGTCGAATAAATTGCCAAAAATGGCAAAAACGGAACAGAAGACAAAAAAGATGGGCCTCCTTGCCATTTTATTTTCCATTTCGATTTCTTTTTCTTTGGCAGACGAATTGACTTTGGATATAAATACAAAAAGGCCTCTTTCTATTACTAGCGATAAATTTCTTAGTTTCACGCTAGATCCGACTGTGATTTTGACCGCCGATTTGAACTCCAACGTTTTAAGGTGAGTCCTAAAAAAATAAATATAAATTTAGAAAATATTTTTAATTTTCATTCGATTTTCAGTTGTTATTAGCTTTTCCTTTTTGTTAACTAGATTTTTAAATGTTAAAATCCTTGAAATTACATTTTTTTGAAAAACGACTTGAATATAATATTTGATAATATATTCAGCAATAAATAACTCTAAGCTCAGGGTCATAACAACTATTGAGATAGGGGATATAAACCTCTTCCCAACCCAGTATTATGAACATTGAACGCAAAGCAATTTCGTGGAGGATTAGGACGATTACAACCCAGTATCCTCACCTCTCTCTGCCTTTCCTCAGCCGCATATTAAATTGATAATAAATTCAGAAGTTGATCTTAACACTTTCCAAAATTTTAATTAAACACTTAATAAAAAATAGTATTTTCCATGAAATTTCGAGAACACTATTTGCTAGTCAACAACACATTTATTTTGACCATTGGATTTTCTTTGAGCAAAAAAATGTAATTGATACTTAAGAAAAATTTTCTCATTATGCAATTTAAAAAGATGTTAAATATTCAATTTTTTTTACCTTCAATTTCCATGAATTTCAGAAACAATTTGGAAAGAAGCATAAATATGGGTAAAGCCTTGTCGCCAGCGTATATTCGAATCGGTGGACCGCGAAGTAACTCTTACGTTTTCGAACGTGAATTGTTTCCGCAAAGCGATCAGCGATCTTCCGGCTTAACATTTTCCGGTAAGTAATAGACCGAACATATTTGTCCTAGGCTACAGAATTATAATTTAGACTGTAGAATTCCTGATATAAAAAAATTTTATTTTATTTTTAAATCTACCTTCTAGGCGTCTTCTGTCTCTTATATAGTTTTCTCTAATCTTAAATTTTCATCGTAAACATGGGAAATGATCAATATTGCAATCCCTCGTCAAAATCTAATAACTATATATGTATCGTTGAGCTGCACAGCAATTTTGATGAGGTCATTAAATTAACTGCCCTATATACTTCGATTATTTTCATATGAATATTATTACGATATTTTTTCCGCAGAAAATAATTGGAGTATGATTCACCAGTGGGCAGAAAAATCTGGACTCAATTTAATCGCCTGTATTGCACCACAGCGTAATGAAAATGGTGCACATACATCATGGGATTCCCGTAATGCGTTGGATTTAATTTCTTTTAGCGACAACATGGGCTACAATACAAGCTGGCAACTAGGATACGGTAACATTTTTTTTATTCTTTGTCAAATAAAAATTGCGTATATTCATTCAATTCAATTCAATTTTTTGTCAAGCTAGTACATTAGTAAATATATCTTCCTATAAAATTAATTTCAACGATCTAAAGAAATACTCGAAAAAGTTAGTTGGAAAAGTGTTTTTAGAATAGATAGTTACAAATGGGATGAAAAAATTATAGAAAAAGGAGAATGAAAAAGAGGGTTTGAAAAGGTACGGTAACATTTTTAAAATTCTTTATCAAATCAAAATTGCATACATTCATTCAATTCAATTCAATTCAATTCAATTTTTTGTCAAGCTAGTACATTAGTAAATATATTTTCCTATAAAATTAATTTCAACGATCTAAAGAAATACTCGAAAAAGTTGGTTGAAAAAGTGATAGGAAAAGAAGGATGGAAAAGAGGGTTTGAAAAGTGTTTGAAAAAACACGTTTTTCTAAAACGGCTTCAGTGTTCAATTTAAGGATGAAATATTACAGGATTTTCGCGATATAACAATTCAAACTAGTATTTCATATTTATTCGTAATTCGTAAAACGAGAGAGAGTAGCTAGCAATGAAAATTAACGACCGAACGTGAACATCCACTGCAGAATGTCAAACAAGATGCGACATACCCGGAGGAGATTTGGGAATGGACGTTATGCGTTTACGAAGCATGCTTGACGCATATCCAAGATACTCAAGTAGCATCATTTCTGGACCAGATGTGGTTGGATACAAAAGCAAACTGCATCAAAAATTTCTACTGGACTATTTCAATGTAGCTGGATCTGCACTTTCAGCAATAACTTGGCATCCGTGAGTTCGATTTATGACCCTTCAAACTTTCAAATCGATTTTTTTCTGTTTTTAGGAATTAGAATATAGCCAGAGAAATGAACACCCTCAATTTTACTGCAAAACTCGTACTTGATTTATTGAGATCTATGATAAATGCACCTATGTAGGAACAATATATCAAACTATATTGCAGAGAGTAAATGAAAATAGGATACATCAAAGTTTTTCATGCATACCAATTTTTAGACAATAATTGTTTCAAATAAAAATATTCTTTTGCTCTTAATCTCTTATATGGCTTTCATAGAAATTCACGCTTTCAATCAATTTTCAATTTCAAAATGTCCAGTTTAAAGAGCGATATCATTTAATGAAATGAGTAAAAAATCATTCAAATAATATTACTGAATAAGCTGCTGGTAATGGCTTAATTAATTTCAGAGACTTATCTGGTGCCTCTTATACTAATAATGGAGTCTCAGTACATCATGACAATTTATTTACTGACAAGGAAAATCTTTATAAAGTCTTGGGACATTCAACGTTTAAAAAACCTTTATGGATAGGTAGATATTTTTCAAAATAAGATCAAATATAAAAGAAATTAATTTCTCTTTCAATTTCAGTTCCGACTTTGGAATTTTATTAATTATTATTTTGCAGCTGAATCGAAGTCAGAGGAAGGCAAAACGAAATTCATTGGAGCGCTTGTTTGGGCCAGAAGACTTGGAAATGCAGCCAAACTTGGTGCTCAAGTTTTGATGAGACAACCAGATAATTCAAATTTATTCAAACCGACTCCGGTAATAATATTTGGAAATTTCTACTCTAAATTCTAACAAAGAAATGGTCGAGGGAATATTGTAATTCATTTTTTTCTGTGGCATTAGTCGAAAGAAATATAAGATTGTCTAACTTTTTCTCTTATTTATAGGATTTCTGGGTGTCTTTACTTCACAAAAAATTAGTTGGTCCTCAAGTACTCGACACAAAGATCTTAGCTGAAAATCATACTAACGCCTATTTTTACTGCCAATGCACGAGACCTTCCTCAAAATACAAAAAGGGATCCCTTACAGTTTTTGGAATTAATTTAACACCAACGAAAATTGTCGCAAGCCTCAAAGGACTCAAGATAAAAGAACTGCATAAATACATCCTTCTACCAGGATTTGATGCTACTAACAGGATGCTTGCAGAGTAAATTTTCCAAATTTCATTAAATTAAATTTCAAACGTTTAAAAAAATGAAAAATATTCACGAGAACTGTTTTTTTAGAACCGTTCTTCTGAATAACGAACCCTTGAATTTGAAAAATGGGAAAGAGGTACCAGAGATCAAACCAACAGTGTCAAATAGTGAGAGGGGCCTTTTACTAAAACTACCATCCGGAGGAATAGGTTTCTGGGTGATACCAAATTTAAAGGTAATGAAAATTCGAAATTTTGACCCATGTGATATCAAAAACAAGATTCTAAAGATATTTTTTCTCACCAGCTGAAATCGTGCCTGTCCTACGAAGAAGGAGACATTAACAAGACCTTGCTGAAGAGATTAGCTCGTCGGCTCGAGGAAGACGAAAGCGAGGAAGATGCAGCACACGAGGAACTTACGACGTTTCCAGAGGAAGTTAGGCCCTTCTTATGGCAAAACAGAATGCGGAGACAACGAAAAAATAGACTCGGCCTTGAAGAGGAAAACGATCCTCGTTTCAGGAAACTTGACATCAAGAAAGACCTTGAAAAATTGGAAAATCTCTTCAAAAGGAGAGACACTTTCGACAACTGGAAGTTTAGGAATGACAGAAGCCGAGGATTTAAGATCTACGATAATCCGAGTAAAGAATCTTCGGAAGAAAGTCCTTTCTTCAAATCAAATATAAATAGCATGGATTCAGGTGAAAAGATCAGAGCTAAGCTCGAAAAATATAAAACTCAGTTAGCAGAGTACGAAAGTCGCAAAAACAATCCTAACATGTGGAGACAAAAAAGTTTTTCAGGATCTAAAAATTGGCAGACAAACAAAGCCATTGCAGCCTTGAGTTTAATATCCAAAGTTGAAGATTCTTTGAAGAATATGGATCCTAACAAAAGTATTAGATTTACAACTCTAAATAGGGAATCAAACCTCAATCCAGAAAACGATTACGACGTTCTCATGGACGAAGTACTGAAAACTGATAAGGCGAAGAGGACAATCATCCCAACAAAAACTGAAGATCAATTTAACGCCCTTTATGAAATTCTGTCGGATCATAATCCACTTTTGCGAAGAATGGCCCGAAAAGCAGATTATGTTACGAGAGATTCTTCATCTTTAGCAACTAGGATTACTCGAGATTTGGAAAATAAATTTGGAGAGGATCCTCTATATCTCAGGCGAGGTATCTTCAAAAAATTTCAGCAGACCCCAGAAAGTGGACTG
This sequence comes from Synergus laeviventris, assembly GCA_032275145.1. NCBI lineage: Eukaryota > Metazoa > Arthropoda > Insecta > Hymenoptera > Cynipidae > Synergus > Synergus laeviventris. Next base: position 245,243 of record JAUESI010000009.1, on the reverse strand, counting down.
CTAGGCTTGAAATTCCTTAAAAGGGAGAATGGTCTACCAATTTTTGTCGATCCTAAGAACATTGAGAATAAGAATTTGTACGGATTCTCTTACCGCAAACCGATAATAGGATTTCCAAAAGGAGATGTCTATATAGGATCTTCAGATGAGAAGAAAAACCCTTGGGATAATAAAAGATTTTTGAAAAAAACGAAGAAAACTTCTGGAAGAAGCAATCTGGAAGATCTCTGGATTCAAGAGGAGCCAAATTATCAGAATTACAACTTCGGACCTAGATATTCAGATTCAAATTACGAAAGAACTCTAGCTGCGAATAATCTGAGAAATTATTATCCCCAACCTATTTCTTCACCTCCCACTAATTTCGATCTCGATATTCCCAAAACTCAAAGCGTGCACACTATTACGAAAAAAAGTCAAGTCGAATCAATAGGAGAAGAGAATGCCAGAGAGGGAAATCAAAATATGAGATTAAAGAGAGAAGTTGGTGATATGAATATCTTGCTCAATCAGGAGATGTTCCATCAGGATGAGGATGAATGTCAATTTAGATTTCTTCGAGGAACAGAAAAATCCGACGATAAAAAAGATCTGGCTGATCCCAAAGTGATAATTATTGGTTCTAAAGAAAATATAGATCGAGAAGAACTGGTAGAAGATGGTTCCGGCGCACACGTCGCAGACGAAGTAATAGAAATTGTCGAAAACGCTCCACTTCCTGATTCTGGTTTCACCGAATCTGAGAAAGTAAAGCGTGCTGAGAAGCCAAAAGTGGAGAATAATGTGGAAGGATCATCTACTGAAAAAGCAGCAACGTTGGCGGTGGGTAGAATGCCTGAAACCCAGGAAGAGTTAAACACATCCACAGTGGAGACAGTTAATCGAGACACTAGGGACAGCACACTTTCCTTAAGACAGCTTTTTCGTCAAGCAATCACCGGCAAGGATTCGTCGACAGCTGAAGGCTCCGGGTCAACTTCTGGCGGAGATTTATCTAAAAATGCTAGGACAAAGACTAATGCTGATGTTGCCAAGACCCATACGAAGGGATCCTCTCCAGGATCTACTGAGTCCGCCAAGACAGCTGAACCATCCGCTGATAAATCTCCTGGATCCGCAAAACAGGTCCGACAAACCCCTGGTAGACCTGTTGGATTTCCTGGAGCCCCCAAAAGTGGACAGCTTTCTGATATTATTGGATCAGCAGCTGCGAAGAAATCTCCAGGAGCAACGAAATTTTCTCTGGGCATCAGGGAGCCAGTATTGAAGAGACTAGATGGACAAGGTATTCAGCTTCCAAAACTGGGACAACAACCAAACTTGGGAAAAACAGCCGCAAAATTGAAGCAATCCATTGAAAAGGCAAGTGCTGATTTGAGAAACAGAGTCCCTCCGCTAAAACCTTTGAATCCTTTAAAAAGAGAGAGTACCCCAGCTGAAAGATTCGACGTATTCAAAAAAGCCAGAGAAACCCGTTTAGCGGCTCTCAAAGCGCTGAGAGATGAAGCTGATAAAATAAGAACGAAAAAAGCTCCAGATGTTTTCGAGAAGACATTTGCAGCGGAAAGTGCTAAGCTAGAAGAGTTTAGGAAGAGGAGGAATGAAGAATTGCTACAGCTCAGGCAACAATTACGCGATAAGCGAGCTGAGATTATGAGTAGTTACAAACCAGAATTACTGGATGTTGTGATGAGGAATAAAGAGGATCTGGAGAAGCAAGTTGAGAGAAGAGAGGCTGGAGTCAAAAAGATTTTTGATGATCTGGTCCAAACAGTGGACAGTAATCTGAATGTGCAGCTTCCTGTCATTGATTTCTTGAAACCTCTGCATGATCTACAAAAGAGAACAGCTGCTGAAGGTGATGGTGATAATTTAGGGTTTTTCAAGTTACCGGATATTTTTAGGTCAAAGAAAGCTGCTGATGAAAATGATGAAGATCTCTCAAGTCTGGAAGATGAAGGTCAAGGACCGAGGATATTTAAAAATATAAGAGACAGTTTTCCTTTGGTGTTTCGTTCACCAAGAGCAGAAGATTTTTATCCTTCTGAGACCTATCGGTCTCCCAAGGAAGATGGTAAGAATCTTCTAGAAGAAAGGAATCTCAATTCGAACGAGGGAGCAAGTTCAGGCGAGGACACAATTTGGGATTTTATGGATGGAAGATTTAGAAGAATCAGATCATCTGATGCAGAAATAGACGAGAAGGAAGAAGCAAAAGATTTGAAAGATGAACATACTCGCAGGAGAAGAGATACAGAAGATCAAGTAGATAAAAAAACTAAAAATACGTCAGAGGTTCAAAGTACAGATGAAATGAAGGTTTCACAGATATCGGTTAAGAAGTCGAAATCTGAAGGATGCAATTTTCTTTGCTTGAAGAAAGACTCGAGCGAGATTTGCGACGATTTTGAGGAAAAACTCTACAAAATCGTCCGAGATGAAGATCACTTTACTGCTGTCCCTGTCGATAATTTGGAGTTAGCTAAATCAATTTCGAAAAAAGCTTTCCTTAAGGATCAGTATGTCGAGAAAAAGTACAAAAATCAAAAATACGATACATCTGAGTACAATCCGGAACTCTATTCCGGAATGTTCCAAAATTATCCAGTTCTGCAAGTTATGAGGCCAGGAATTTTGGAAATGACAGCAAGTCAGCCAATTCAGCATTATTGGAGTCAAGAAGAATACGCTAACAGAAAAATATTCCCAGATTACAATGATTACTACTTTGGAATGTATGATCATTTGCCGAGAATCGCTCGAGATCAAAATAATGATTTCACCCCAAAAAATTCAAGTGGAAATCAAAAAATAGATTCGAAAAAATCTCCAAAGTCGAGTTACCCTGATTTGATGAGGTATTTGCCTTTTACGAGTAGACCGCTAACTCGTCGTCGTCGTCAAGTTGATAATGAAATTGTAAAACCTGATACGAGTACAAACGAAATCTGGTCTAATGCGGATCAACCAAAAATTAGAAAAGA
>JAUESI010000009.1:226468-242159 GCA_032275145.1 Synergus laeviventris | reverse complement strand
AAAGATTTGGAAAAGAAAACAAAGTTCTTTGACGAATTTGGGAAGAGTCTGGATTATAAGGAAGAAGTTTTGCCAAAAAAAAATGAAAAGGAAGATTCTGATAAGGAAATTAAATGGACTGCAATTCCAATGATTCCTACTCTTTTAAGCGTTGAGCCCGTAGAAAATTTGAAGAATCTCAAAACTGAAATGGAAGGTAATAAGGGATTAGATACTGGAGCGATGGTTATATCGATTACAGTAACTGATCTTATGGATAGTAATAAAAATACCCCGACATCTTTCGTGGCTAGTCCCAAATTTTTTGAGCAACGTGAACCATTGATGACCGAAGATCGAGTGCAACCATCAATATTGGAAAAGCGAGTACAACCACTGATGATGAAACATCAAGAAGTTCCGAAATCTTCAACCCAACTTGAAAATTTAACTGCTACAAATAATTTCGTTCATAGACTTATGAATAGTATGGACAGTTTTCTATCTTATATGTCAAGTTGGTCTCCAAACTTTAGTTTTTAACTATTTCAGATAGTGATTCTTATCATATAAATGATAAGAAAAGTTTAAGTTATTGTTGCTTTGTATTCTTTACTACTTTGAATAATGTTTAAGTTATTTATTGTTAATTATATGTTTTAGAGATGTATCATTTATGGCTAATGTTTATATTGTAAGTTTACCATACATAATTACATAATTACCGTACAAATTACGTAATTTGTGTAATAAAATTTCACCAAAATGTGACTTAATTATATTTTGTAGAATGTCTTTTATTTTTAGAGAAAGAAATTTCAAGAGATTTCAAGCAATTTTAAAAGTTGTTCAAAGATTTCAAAAATATCAATCAATTGTATAGGGTTAAAGATATTTTTTAATTTTTTCAAGAAATTAAAAATGATTTTAAGTTTGATAGATTTGATTTAAAATATTTTAAAAGCATTTATATCATGTATAGTCCTTTAAATCTTCAAATCCAATTTAATTTCTTGAAATTTTTTTAAACTCCATAAAATCTCGTGAAATCCCTTAAAATTCTTTTAAAATCTTCAAATCCCGTGAAATCCCTCCAAGTTTCTAAAATTCGTTCAAAATAACAAGACTCAATCTAATTTTTGAAAATGCCTTAGAATTCCTAAAATTCTATGAAATATCCTTGAAAACTTTTGAATGTTACATAATTCCTTGCAAAAGCGCAACGAATTTCTTGCACTGACTTGATGATTCGAATTATTACTTAGTTCAAACGCTCCACATAAGGGGAGTTTTTCCCTAAAAAGATAACTGTCCTATAACTCCAGAAAGGTTGCTTCATGACGTTCAGAAAATATCGACCAGAATTCTCTATAGATAATTGTTATTATTGAAACCGCACTCGAGGTCGGCACCTGGTAAGAAGTATTTTTATGCTTCTTGTTAGTCAAAATCGATCAAAAGTTTTCCACTTTTAATGGGGTGAAGAGACTTCCAATAATTGATCATCCTTGTCAGTTCTAGAACAACTCTTCTGGATGGTCTAAGTATATAGTATCAGGGAAGTTATGAAGATGACAATCTCATAGTGGAAACATTTTCCAAGCATCCTGGGGGCAGTATAATTTTTTTTAAATCCCATTGTAGCGTTAATTGATGAAATTACAGATGTAGAACAATTCAACACCTTGGAGAGAGTCTCGAAAATTAATACATCGACGCCATGGAAATTAACCATTTTTCCAGTTTTTTTAAACTCGAATTTATTATAGAGTTTAATTAATTAATCACTCCAGCTTTCAATCTGAAGCCATTCATGTTTTGATGTTTGACAGAAAACCATTGAAGTTTCCGAGAAACATTCTACCTCGTGTAGTCATCAGTGAAGGGATTGGATTTATATAACAATTAAGCCTTGACTCGATGATGATTTTCGAAACACCTCATCGACGTCTTTACTTTTGCGAGTTGTAGAATCGTCATTATTTATTACTGCGCCTGGAACTTCTGATAAAACATCACCAGCAATGTAATTAGCGTTTACATTCTTCTGATTGTTTAATATTATCATTACTTGGTCTTTCTTTGCATTCTCTTAAAAATTTTTCGAGAAATGGATTAGATACTTTATAGACTTGTCACCAGGGATGTTTGACAGAAGTTTTTTTTTATTAGAATCAAAGAATTGTGTATTGATTTTTCATTTTATATAAATAAACCCTGACAGACTTTTTATGTATTTTTACAGTATTTATTTATTTAAACTATAGGTTGGCGAAAGTCTTTTTTTCATTGAAAAGGTTTAAAATGTATTTTTCCTTATAAAAAGTAAAAAGTTCCGCGTCTAATTTCCTCGTTTTTGTTTAAAATTGGAAGCTGCAATATATTGTCCATCTAAGCAAAAGAATTAAAGAAAAATAGACAAATAATTGTTTACCGCCGATTTTTACGGACATTAGGAAAGTTCCGAGAAATCGGTCGGTTATTGATCTAATAAAACATTTAATCCAAACAAAATTTGATTAACGGAAGCTTAAAATTTCCCAACACCCGCAGTTTGTTTACGGTATAAACTTAGTTAATTCCTTATTTGGTTTCTAGTTATCAACAGGATAGTCTTCAAAAATTGTTTACATTTCGAAAGAGTAGCCGGTCAATCACGTTTCGCAATGATACAAAGGCAGGTTTCAATGCACTTTTTAAACAGTCAGTCGATCGTTTCAAGTCGAATTGAGAGAGTGTAATATTGTAGTCTTGCGTTCGGATAATTAAAGACATCTTGTTGTAATAATTATTTAAAATAAAGAAGAGAAGATTTTATTAATACAGACTCGAGATGATATGGAATTTATTTTAAATCAATTAACTGTACTCAGTGTGATCACATAAATTAGTGACTTTGAGAAAATTTGTTTAAAAAAATCCTCTGGTTTTTGGCTTGAAAAGTTTATTTTGAAAAGAGTGAATCACATTTTCTCGAGATATTATGAAATGTTAATAAGAAAATGAGAATGTGTAAGTTTTTACTTACATACTTTGTTGCGAGTGCGACTTTTTTTGCAACATTCGAAGCTGGCAATGCTCTCGCTTTGAATAAATCATCAAGTGAAAATCCAAGGTAATTCTTGATTTTAAATAATATTTATAATAATATATAATGGAACTTTATACATCGTTTTTTTTCAATTGTAACATCTGCTCTTATTAAAATAATGCATAATTAATTACTTATAGAATTCAAAAAGTTATAAATCATTTTTAGAAACATCTGTAATTTTACTTAATTAGGTATTTTTAAAAAAGGCATAGAGCATGGTGTATTTTAATGTCGCATTCCAGTCGATGTGAATTGCAATTTCGGTGCGTAAAGTTATTTTATTGACAAAATATTTTACTCGCCCAAGCGAAGAAGTTTCACAATAAAATCGTCAGCGTCAGCATTGTTTTCTTTGCTAAACGATCATCTTTCCGAAAATGAGAAGCGAATTCAACGCACGATTTTACTTCCGCTCAAAGATTCAAACGAGATTTAATTTTCAAATATAAATGTTCTATTTGTTATAATATTTTAAGACATTTCTGGGGTTTTTAAAATATTTAAAAAGATTTCTAGGGATTTGAATATATAGCAAGAGTTTACAAACAACTTTAAACGATTTTGAAAGATTTCTTTTGAAATCCCTTAAAAATTGTAAAAATTTGAGGCAATTTAATTTAATTTCTTTCAATTGACAATCCTCTATGCAGTTTCGTGTAATTATAGTCCATGACAGTCCTCAAGATCATTAGGGACGATTACATATCACGATCAATGACAATGTTCTAATCTCACTAAATACAAATCAAATATAAAGCAAAAATATTATCTTTTTTCCCAGGATTACAAATTGGAATTCAACTTCAAAAAAAGAGAACGAAAATGGTCCCAACAACAAATTGGATAAATCATCTTTTCCTGAACCAGAGGACTTGGAAAAAAGCCTAGAAGAATCCAATCCAGCATCCGAAGAAATTGAGAACCCGAACAGTTCAAAACCAATCAGAAGGCATACGAAACGCTGCATTGACCCATTTTCGAGGCGCATATTTAAATGTCCACTTTACAAAAAAAAGCGATCTAATCAACATTTAGATTTCAAAAAGACTTTAATCGGCGATACAAGAACTCTACGAAATTTGTTCAAAAAGAAATTTTCGAGGGATACAGATAATTACAGACAAGAAACTGATGAAGAAACTAATAACGATCATCGAAAGCCTGATGGAAATGCAGATCTCGTAACTGTTGTGGTTGGCAGAAATGTCGTCAAAGGTAGAGGAAAAAAGAAATTTATCTGCTATTGCCATGAGGATAATTGCAAGGGAAAACAATGCGAACCTTCTAGACCAAATTCTGTAAGACCTAATTTTGGAAGACCTTCAAAACCTTCCAAGCCTTTGTACGGGCCCGACATTTTAAACATTGACAGAAAAAATAAAGATGACAATATCTATCACATTGGACCAATTTATGACCCAGTCTACTACATCCAAAATATCCAACGTGAACAACAGAGATTACAGGATGAATCTTTGGTAAAAAATCCAAACAACCGACTTGCAAACTCTCGAAATCTTGTACCAAATTCACCTATGAGTTTTCCTCAAAATCCTTTGACTCAGTATTCGAACATCGGTCTGCCACTTTATTATTTCAATCCTCCACGTGATAGAATTCCTCTGTATAAAGAATATCCTTACAAGGTCCTCGAATCTGTGAGAAATAAAGAAGATAATGAAATCAGCATCAACGAGTGTATCAGACTCTATGGACGAGATTTTTGTGTCTATGCAACTTCGACCCAAGAAGACTCTCTGGATGAACCTGTCTTAGGAGCAGAAGCACCTGAATACGATGAATTCGAGGAACACGATTACTCTGGAGATTATGACGAAGTCACAGAATCTTGGTATAAACCTCTGGAACCTTTAGAGCCAGATGACGACACCCTGGGGATTTTTTACGATGATGGTGAAGAACATTATCCTACAAAAGCAAAAATTCATGATTCTGATAAGGCGATACAATATCAGCCTAAAGAATCTATTGGCGAGGCAAGGAAGTCGGAATATGAGACAATGATCCGTGAATCTGAATTGGTAACAGAAAAGCAATCCAAAGAAACGCTAGGGTCAGTTAATTCTGTAACTGAAGCTGAAAAAATTCTAGGCGATACCACAACCGATATTAATAAAACCACCGTTAATCATGAATTAGAAGACATTTTAGGATCCACTAATCTTGGAAAGGAAATTCCTCCAGATGTTAACATAGAATTAAAAGAAAAGACCATAGAACCAGTTTCTGAAGACATTTTGGCTGATACACCATCAGTCCTAGGTAAAATGTGCACCATAGAGACTAAGAAGTCATTGGAAATGACAAAAGATAAGACATGTATAACAGAAAATAGACAATATACTTTTTCAAAAGAAGAAGATTCGAAAGATTCCTTAATTGGTGTAGAAGAGATTACTACGTCTGAAGAAAGGGAAACTGAGGTTGATGCGATAGAAAAACCGAGTCTAGAAAATTCTGAACTGGCTTCGAGTAGTATGACAGTTGAGAGGAAGGAAATCCACTCTTATGAAGATTTATCAGAGAGGGAGCAGCAAATTTTACAATCAGCTATAGAGATAGCTTTGAATAATTTTGATCCCCAGAAAGAGTTAACAGAAGAAGAAATAGCGGGAGCAGCAAAAGAAACTAAACTACCTCCAGTACTTGGCACGCCTATCATCAGAGACATGTTAGCTCTACCGCAAGTGGAAAACATGATAACAGATTCAGTCAGAAAGACATTTTTGACAATGCCAGGAGGAAACTTGATAAGCGGAATTTCAGATGAAATTATCAAAATGGAACTGAGAAAGGTAATGGAAAATGTTCCTATCCAGGATGAGAATAGTTCAATGGAGGTGGAGGAGCGTGAAGTAGAGGATGGCGAGTGGTACACAGAAAGAGTTACATTATTACCAGAAGATCCTCAAGTAGGCAGTTCTGAACCACCAAAACGAGTCTTGGAAGAAGTTGAAAATATTCTTAGCAGTCCCGAAATGGGAAAAGAAGTTGTTAGGCGACCTTTTCTTCAAAACATCATCATTCAGACTGTTAGAAATTCTCTGAAATCTGATAGTAACCTCAGTAGAGAAATGATTAGTGATGTTAATATTCAGAATGCTATAAATGTTGCTTTGAGTCGTCAATCTGCAATGCAACCTGGAGTGAGCAAGACACCAGCTTCAATAAATGAACCAGTTTCTGGAGACAGATTTAAAGATCTTCCTTCGATTTCAGTGACAGAAAGGACTTTTAAATCCGGAAAGTGGGTAATGCAGAGAACAAAGCTTGGGGATGAGTTTAAGGATGGACCTTTGGGTGCTGGAAATCCAATTATTTCTTCCGATTCGGAAGAAATAATTGGTATGGAACCTCCAGTAGATATAGATAAAGACAAAGATGAAGATAAAGAGACACCAGCGGTTCGAAAATACGAAACAGGAGCTGCAATGGCTGTGACAGCATCTTCGAGATCAAGACCTATGACGGCCTCATCCAGTGAATCATCACTTGAAGTTGCTAATCCAGTTTCATCTGAATCTGAGAATCTGAAAATGGATAATTCTGAAGAAATTATTGAGAAACCTATCAAGTATTATTCGCCTGTAGACAGGGTGCTGGAGTATAAAAAGAATCATCAAAATGAGTATCACGCGAGTCTTGAAGAATCTAAAGACAGGAGTCATGATTCGGAGTTGCCAGTCTCTAGACCTACATCAAAAACTCCTTTAATAACTCAACCAAAGCAATTCCAAACAGAGGAGGAAGACGAAATAGTAGGTATGGCAGAAGGTTCAGGCATGTTTGAAGAAGGGATTGAAGAAGAGGGACAAAATGTAGGATATTTTGAAGATTATGAAGCAAGTGGAAATAGAAATGAAGATGAGGATCAAACTTCGGATAAGATTATAGCATCTCCAATCGAAAATGGTGAGGGATCAGGCAAGGATGAAACAACTACAGTAGCTGAGAATGAAAATATTGATGATCAATATACAAGTGCAGTTTTTACGGAAGTGAATGAAGATTCATTAGTTGGATCATCCAGAGATGAAATGGATCAAGAGGGCAACTTACATTCTCTAGCAGATGTCAGAAAAACTCATCGAAATAATGGCAATAATAAGCAGCTTCTTGGCTCTTCACAAAATTTGTATTCCGTAACTGAGAGAACTTCAGATGTGAGAACAACTGATCGGAATAGTAACAATAATTATCAGCTACTAGGGTCATCAAAACATAAAATGTACGAAGAATCCAAGACATCAGAAGACGAAGAAGATGCTACATACTCAAAATATGAAGAAGGGATGATGGGAAATGATCCTCTGATTGGAGAAGCAAAAAATGAAGAAAGTGAGATCTATTCTTCAGAAATATATTACATTCCCAAATCATCAGAGGTGAAAACCGAAGATAGGCACTTAGGAGCAGCTGGTTCGATTTCTCGTCGTGATTCTACCTACTTAGGAAGACTTCTTCCATATTATAGAAACATCCCTAGGGATTCTGGAAATTCGGATTTGATATACATTGGGGATGGAGTGAAGCTTCCCTTAAAAATAATTAAATTAAATGATGGTTCATTCTCTCTGGCTCTTTCGGATAGATTATGCAAATCTGGTGTGAGCAAAAGGGCTAATGGTAAGAAAATGAAAGGATCTAAAAATTGTAGAATATATACCGATAGAAGTGAAGATTTTCTGAGACTAAATTTTTAACGATTTGAATTCGGCAGATGAAAATTCAATGAAGACTGATGATCAAGAAAGGGACGATGAGGATTGTTCTTTTAGAAGATATTCTAAGAAAGGAGAAAGAGGCAAAAAGGCATCAGTGGACAATTCTGGAAAACTTTCGAGAGTTTCTTCAAAACAATCCAGGAGCGGCAGAAAACCGAAAAAGAGAGAAGATGACCAGTATGAAAATTATGTTCAAACTCTTTTAGATGTTAATGATATTCCTAAAAAGGATAGGGCAAATTTTGTAGTTAATGCCTTGGATAAGGTGGTTAATGATGATGATTTTAGTATTAAAGGGAAATTTGAGAACTGGAGAGATAGAATTTCTGAGAAAGTTTCTATGCTAGGAAAAACTGAGAGAGAAAAAAATAAGGAAATAGTAGGAGATCGGCAATATAGAGGATATGATACGAGCAGGAGAGTTGAGATGTTGAAAGTTGTATTAAATTGGGTAAAAGATCTTGTCTTTTCGGCTACGAATAGAAAGAGTTGATTTGCTATCTTAAAATTAATTTTCTCTGATTTTGGATTGTTTAGCACATATTTATTTCAGATACAATTAAGTCCAACTTTCTAAACAATTATTTATTTATTTATCTATTTATTTATTTATTCTGTAAATATACCCAAATAAAAGCTATTCCATAAAGCTTAGCTATATTAAAAAATATTTTATCTTATCTAAGAATTAAATAAATATCTGAGCATATAAAAAGTTGTGTTTTTTAATTTCCTTTACTTTTTATTATAAGTCTATTTGAAATTTTTAAATTTAAGATACTAATTTTTAATTTTTTTAGATAAAAAATAAAATAACTACATTAAAATTTCTTCTTAAAGAAAAAAATTACTTAATTCTATAAAAGAAAACAAACAATTACCAATTTCCTACAAATAATATCTACAATAAATTCTGTGCAGAGTTGTTGCAAAATAATATTCGTTTCATTGACACACACACATAAAAACAAATTTTTGCTAACGAAACATATTTCAATGAGCCTGCATTTGCAACACTATTTACAACTTTTTTACATTTTAATCCTTTTTTTAATAGAATATTATTATATATTAATAATAAATTAATAAATATTCCTAAATATTTTTATTGTTTTATCTTTTTTAGTTATTGTTATTGTTGAATATATATAGAATTGATGAACAATTTAAAATTCAAATTTGGCGCATTTATTTGAGGTTTTACTCGGTGGGTAGAGTAGAAAAACGTGGTTATTGCATGACAAACCAACACAAACTCAAATACACCCGCATATTAATCGACCTGTCAATTTTGTTATCAAATAATTTTATCAAGTTATTTTGTAAAAATGGGACTTTTCGGAAAATCTACAGAGAAGAATCCAAAAGAAATGGTTAGACTGTGGCAAAGAAAATGTAATAAAAACGTGCTTTCTAACATTTACTTTGAAATTTCTAGGTTCAGGAATGGACACATAAATTACGAAAAGAAAGTTATGCTATCGACAGACAAGTCAGAGGTGAGTCATTTAATATCATGATATCGATAAAGGTCTATTATATTTTAGCTTTTTTATTTTTATTTATTTATTTATTTAATGTGGCCATATATTTTTCAATAAGTGAAAAACTTGGGTGTTCCTAACCTCGCAACCTTCAGAAATGTTATCGATGTTATCGTGTTCTCATTTTTAAAAATTGTTCTGTGATGATCTAATTAAAGTTTATAAAAAAATGGAAGAGTTAATTTCACTATCCTTGTATTTTGCAAATTTGTCTTTCTCCCTCAAAATATGTATGAAAAATAAACATAACTTAAACTAAACATATATAGGCTTGTCACTACCTATTTGCTTTGACTAATCGCGATAATCTGACTCGGACCCATATTTTTTATCGTGTTTACTAGAGTACTATGAAGTTTTAAATAATAAGTCTTAAGCCGTAGAAAAAAAAACCATATATGAAATCATCGAAATCATACAAAATTTCCTATCTGTCATTCTTATTTTTAAACGAGATATTTCCATTGTTTTTCAGTTCCTTAATTTTGAGTCTGAATTTTTTTCCTCAATTTTTTAAATAATCTTAACAAAACCTTCATCCCTCAGCAATACAGCGAGAAGAGGATAAAGTCAAACGTTCCCTTAAAGAGGCAGCCAAAAAGGGAGACCGAGATGTGTGTAAAATTCTAGCCAAAGAAGTCATCCGTGCTCGCAAAACATGTGGAAAGCTGCACACCTCGAAAGCCCATTTAAATTCCGTATCTCTGCAACTAAAAAACCAGCTAGCAACGATAAGAGTCGCCGGGTCTGTTTCCAAATCAACTGAAGTGATGCAGGCAATGCAATCGTTAGTGAAAGTACCGGAAGTCGCTGCAACAATGCGAGAGTTATCGAAAGAAATGATGAAAGCCGGAATCATCGAAGAAATGATGGACGAGACCATGGAATCAATTGAAGACTCTGAAGAGATGGAGGAAGAAGCTGACGAAGAAGTTGACAAGGCAACGATTTATCTTTATACTTTTTTTTTTCAGGCAACTGTCTTCAGACTATGTGAAAAGTTTCTTTCATTTAATATGTTTTTCAGATTTTGTGGGAAATTACAGCAGGTCAAATGGGCAGGGCACCAGCTGTTGTAACAGACACAATAGGCGCCTCAACTTCAAAAGAAGAGGAGGAAACAGACAAAGATATCGACGAAAAAGAACTCGAAGAGATGAAAAATAGGTTACAGAGTCTCCGTAGTTAGGTGAATTTTTAATTTTCCTGTCTTCTTTCTCACTTTTCTTAAACTTAATCATTCTTCTGTAATAATGCGCTACAGGTAGCACCACTCAGTTCATAAAATGGCTGGAAAATTTAGCATATATAGGGTAGTCAAAAATTGAATGAAAAACGTGATAGATTACCCCATTTTTGCTTCATATTTCTTAAGCTTCAAATTTTTATGTCGAATCAGAAATCTTCAACTATCACACAATGTCGTTAGGCGAAATTCTTCAAATGGAGACACAATCGCCTTAAGTTTTTTCTAACAATACACTGTTCTGTTTTATTCCGATGCGTGCTTAGTAGACCGCGTTTACAGAAAAGTTCATAACACCGAGTGCAAACAAAGTATTTTAACTGTAACAAAAAAAAGCTTAAAAATTGCAAAAACTAATTTAAGAAGTAATGAAATTATGGAATGTATTATACTTTTACTAGCAATGATAATACGCATAATATGTTAAATAATTAAAAATAGATTTGTAGAAAAATTTAATGAAAGCAGCAAAAGAGAATTCTAATTATTTCAGAAAAGCTGCAGTATAATAGCTTTTTTAATTTTTTGTAAATTCTTCTGCTTTACAACTTAAGTTTTGATTCTCATATGTAAATATTGTACGTAGGCTGGCTTCGTAGTGTATAATAAATATTTATGACTGAAATGTTTTTTTTTTACCTTGAAATTAAATTAATTCATATTTGCTATAGAAACATTGGCACCACGAATGTCAAAAGAATTTGAATTGTCAAAATTCAAAAGGAGGTTATTTACACATTCAAATTTGAATACCGATTACTTTTATAAAAGAAAAAATATGAAGACTTGCATTGAACACCCGCTTGGAATTTTTTGCAGATGTAAAGAATACAGAGAAGTAATTGATAAATTTACAATTTATCAACCAGGAACTCAAAATCCGTATGTGACGGAAGTTATTGCAGGTAAATAAAAATGTAAGTCATTAAAAATGTATTTAAAATCGCTTAAAGAACATTTAATTTAGAACCATCGCCAATGAAGATTGTGTGGATTCCTAGAAAAACTGAAAAGAACGTAAACTCGACAAAACCTGTTCTTGCGTATTCTACAAAAAAGGAGAACACAATTGATCCTTTTTTAACAGAAACGGAAATTCAAAAGTGGATCCCTCTAAATGACCTTTTCTCACCGAAGTTAGTAGTAAATAAGTGCTAATCTAAAAGAATTAATATTATTAATCTTGATGGAAATATTTTCGTTTAGAAAATTGCGTGAAAATATGAGTTTCCTCCACCAAGGAAGTTTGACTACACAATCTTCAGAAGTAACAACTCTAACTGATATGTTACCACATCGTGGACGTCCTGTCAAAAGAAGAGACATTGATTGGAGTGTTGGATCTCATTTAACTGCAGTAGAAATGACGGATGAACCCGAAACTAATTTTAAGACAGTTAAGGGTTGTTTCAGCATCTGGGCAAAATCTTTCAAGTTCTCCACTGGACAACATCCATATTAAATTAATTTGAATAAAAACTTCAATGAATAATTAAATAAACAAAATTTCCCAAATGTTATAAAAAAATATTTAGGTATCATTAAAACCAGTTTTTTGCAAACAGTACTTTACTTAAATTTTTCATACAACTTTACTTTCAAATGTACAATTAGAATAACCGAATTCCTCCCTTAACATTAATTACAAATATAAATATACATGCAACTATGTAGGTGTGAATTTACGCTTAATCTTATAATAATTATTCTTTTTCGAATTTCAAATAAATCTAAACTTGAACTCCTGCAACTTTTTTAGATGTAACGCCTTTTTGTAATGTAAGAGGAAAAATGTAATCTATAGTAAATATTACTTGTCTGTGTACTACTCAGAAAATCATGTCCATTTCTAATCTATTGCTTTAAGGAAGTATAAATTTATTAAGTAAAAGATAATGATTTAAGAGACCTAAAAGCAAGATTTTACTAGATTCATTCATTTTTACTCTTTAAGTAATTCAATTTACATATACATATGATTCCAAATATTATATTTGCCAAAGAATAAATAATTAAATATTTATTGTCTCAAAAACCGAATGTTCATAAAATTTCTTCACATATTAAAAATTGTACTCTGATAATCACTATAAGTAAAAATAATTTTCTGAGTAGTATCTATTGATCTTAAATTAATATCAGTAAAACTCTAATTCTCTTTTGACACGATAAAGTGAATCTCCCAGTAATCTCAATAGTCTGCCATAAAATATTAATTTTGAACATACTTTTTAACCTTCTATTTAAGATTTTAAGTTTAAGTTATGACCAATTTTCTTTCATTTCTGGGGCTTCTATTTAAGTATTATAATTTACAATTATGAATTAAGAATAAAATATTTGGAAGCTACGAAAGATAAAACTGACTTTCACATGATATAATAAAGGCTAAAATATTACACAAATCTGTTGCTTAATCCAAAATCCAATCATTGAAATGAATTTACAAAAAATCTATCACCTTGTTGACAATCGCAAGCTTCACTTTAGCCCGCGAATTTCTAGGAAGCCTGTGCAACTGAGGTTTAAGTTTACGAAGAAAATAGTAAAGCTCGTTCCGAATGGGTAAAATTGTACGTCGTGTTCTCGCCGAAACTTGCTTCCCTTTGGGATTCTTTGGCTGAGCATCGTGCTCAGTTGAAAAAAAGAATTCATTTTTAATTTCCACTTCGTGGTTATCATAACGCTCCATTTCGGGTAAAACAATTTCTTCGTGAAGTTGCATCTCGTTTTCTATAAGCTCTTCAACAACCTCTTCCGTAGAAAACGAAAGTAATTCTGACATATGAGCTGAATTATCATCATATTCCTCTTCCTCTTCCTCTTCATTTTCTACTTTTTTAATTCTTTCTATTTGTTCTAACCTTTCTGTTATCACATTCTGCGTTTGCGGTACACGCCCGTTATTAATTCGTTTTGATTTTGATTCAACCGATAATTTTCTCCCTATTCCTCGACCCCGACCTCTGCCACGACCTCTGCCTCTTACAGATTTTGTGGCACTATTGCCTTGATCAGGAAGATTTATTTTGATCAATAAACCTGGTGGCATACTCGAAAGACTGTGAACTGGAATAGGAGCTCCCAGATTCGAAATATCGCCCGTAAAAGGTAAAATTACCTTTTTAATATCCGAGGAAATATTGTTCGATAAATTCGTGCCAATGTTATTCCCGATTGTTATGGGTTGGAATTGATTCGAGAACTGGAATTTCCAGTTAGTTGCTGTTGGTATCGGCAGTTTTCTTATTAAATGTCGAGTTTCCATGTTAAGGGGCTCAGGTGTCGGAATATTAATCGAAGTCGGTCTCCTAGATTTCCCTCGTTTCTTCGCCAGTGGTGCTGGTTTATTGTCTACCTTTGGTTTCTTACTGGATACTAGTGGTCTCGATACCCTCTTCCCAGTTCTATTCATTTCTTCGAGCTCCTCCTGCTCCATTTCCATTTGTTCCAAGGCTTCCTCGGGAGTCAAATCGTGAATGTCCCTTATTGTCGGCACCGCATCACAAGGTCCCACGTTGTGGAAGTTTTGACCGGTTTGAAAGTGCTTCGAACACAGCACTAGCTTGCGTATTTGATTTGGAGACATTTTTAGGATGTCTTCTCTACCCAGGAACTGGCACCATCGCAAACATCTTCCTATCTCGTAAGCTGGGAAAGGATGGAACTTATATTTTTCCGCCTTATTCCTTGGGTCTGATCTGGAAATACACAAGCATAAATAGTGGAATTAGTCATCATAAAAAACTAATAGATACAAGACATTCTTAAGAGGTTTAGATACTTGTTCTTATAAGAAAAAAATATTAATGAGCATTTTAACTGACCTAGATCGCCCACAGGCAGCACAAGCTTGACTATCTAAGACTGCAGTAGGCAAGGGATCCAATTTCCTCGACTTCTCAATTGCATTGAATAATTTTGGTTCAGAAATCAGTTCCATGATAAACGGTTCTTCCTCACCATCTTGATCTGGGAAACGAATATTGGGTACTGCATGGTCTTCAAGTCTGCTCTTGTATCCTTGCATGAATTGTGATCGATCAAAATGCTTCGAACAAATATAACAAAATAGAATTTCCTTTCTGGTGAGCCTGTAATAGGAGTCTACTCCGACGAAATCCAACCACTCTAAACAACGAAACTCTTCTCCAGGAAAGTGGTGAAATGTCACTCCATCGTAATCCTCGGAAGGAGGATCTTTTCGGAAACGACCGCACAAAACACACGTTATGTTGTACAAACTTTGTTTTGGATCATAAACAGATGGAACCGCGCTGCAGTTTAAACGATCAAAATAATCGTTCAAAAAATCCACTCTCTCAAAGTGTTTCGAACATACCATTCGCTGCAAAAGCTGTTTTTTCGTAAGTTTGTAAAGATCCTCTCGACAGCAAAACTCTAACCACTTTCTGCACCGAAGCTCGTCGTTCACAGGAAAACCAAAAAACATATATTCCTCTTCTCTGTTGTTCGGATTCATTCGAGAACGACCACATACCACACAAGGATGTGGCATTTTTAATTATTTATATAGTTTCAGTCTATATATGGTCAAATGTAAAACACAAGAAACATTTTTAAGGTTATGTTCGCTTAAAGTTTGAATTTCAAATTTTCTTTGAATACAACATTTTCTAAAGTATCAAATGGAATTTCAGTTTTTCAGAGTACTGTTGAAACACTTGAGCTTTTGCAACAATGTAATTTTTTCGAGGATTACCGAAATTAAATTGACACAACCGACACAACCAACAAAGTTGGAAATATCTTTGGTATAAAAGCGCAAAAACCAGTGGTGAAACACAATCTAACTTTAACAAGTTTTTATCACTTTCTTTCGCTAATTTTTCGTTGAGCAACAAGCGAGATTCTATATTTTTGTTATCTTTGAAGATAAAATGTTTTAAATTACGGAAAATTGATTCATTTAAGGACTTTTGAAAGATCGTTTAGAAACTTTGATAAACATTTTTTCCTTACAGGTAAGGTTAGATCAACATTCACGGTCGCACGCACGGCGCGCCACCAGTCAAACGTCGCACACAGCTGCACCGTACGGCTGTCATGAGTGTCACCACTG
>JAUESI010000009.1:180897-221154 GCA_032275145.1 Synergus laeviventris | reverse complement strand
TGTAAATTTATCTTATAACGTTGCATATTTAAATGCTAGATAAGGAATCGTACGCTGCAAGTGCGCTATAAATATGCTTTTTCTTTCACGTTGTAAATTTCAAATCTGATCATTTTGATATAGACAATACTCTTTTGGGTTCATTTTAGCCCTTTGCTATTTCAATTTGAAATTGAAATTAGCTATAAAAATGCGTCACATTCATGTATGAAAATGATTACAAATAACATTTTTGTTTATACGGAACAGCTGCATAATATATATAGAACAAGTTTAAAATCGATTGATTGATAACGAGACTCTGAAGCGAAGAAATAAATTCATGTAATGTAATAAAGACCGATGTAGCACACGAAACATATGGTACACGTGATCTCAGAAAACACCTGTGCATGTGTGAATCCTTCTTGTACATTCGGGAGACTGAATTTCCAATGACATCCATTTCAACGTAAGCTGCCACATAGATACTTCCAACATTACATTTTGAACAAGGTGAGTTTTTATATTTTATAAAAAAAGTATACTGTTTTGGAATCTCTATTTGTTAATAAAAGAATAGCAAACAGATAATATTATAGGAAGAGACAGAAGGAAATATTACAAGGAACAGTAATTCCTCTTAAAAGTGACAAAAAAGCTAAGTTATTTCGGATTTCAGTCTAAATTTTAAGAAAATATAACAAATATTCTAAGTAACTTCGAATATTATTCTTTTTATTTTGAATAAAGATTTTTGATACATTTTTTATGAAATTTAGTTAATTAAGTAGCAATTTTATCTGAGAGATAATAAACCTATCTAAAGAAGTAAACGAATATAATAAAAATTATATGAATCAAAAATTTAAGTCCTATTGTCTACATCTTGCCTTCAAATAAATCTTATCTTAATCTTCTCTTCAGCTTATAATTTATTCTGCAAGTTTAAAACTGTTTAAAAATGCTGAAAATACAACTTTACCAATCATTCAGAATATATATTTTTTTAAATTTTCATCTCGTAACGAACCGTTACCTACAGTAAGATGAATAAAGAATAATACAAACCCTCGTGCTGCGATTCGAGTCGTGTAATTAATCAATTAACCCGACATTGTGAGTGAAGTTACGATGACGTGTCCCTCGTGCAAAAATGATACCCGTATGCCGCACCAGAATAAGTTCGTGACTGGTCAGGATTATCCTCCTCAGTAACATATATTAAACTCCTTTTCCTATAATTAATTCGAATAGATTGAATTAATTTTTACGCCTCTGTCAGCCTATCCTAAAAAAGCGAAAAAAATGTCAAAATTAATATTTAAAATCAGATTTTCACGTCACAAGGTCTAGAATTAAAAAATCGAAATGTCAATGCTCACCGAAAATATTTGAGCAACGCTCAAACTACTATGATAATTTTGTATATAGTCTTCATTTAAACAATTTTAATTCAAAACAAAACTTACAATGTTTCGAAAACGTTAAAAAAGAACTTTTTATTGCATGTTTACCCTCTTAATACAGCTGACAAGGCTCACAGTCTCCAAGTATAAAAATAAAATACTGTTCATTATTTAAAAAAATTTTTTTTTTAAATTTTAATAGGAAAGGGGATTAAATCTAAAGATGAAGCATTATAATTCATATATAATGTCAAATCCTCACATGTATGGCATGCAAGATCCCTAACTACTTTTAATACCCATGTGATTGGCCCCTACAGATATTAATCGAATTTTAACACCAGCAGAGAAGTTTTATTGACCGTGAATGTTTGTCCGTAGGAGAAAGGAAAAAGGATACATCAATAACGTCCTCGATTGCATTGCTAGCGCACCGGAACCGGAATAGGGTCGTGTATGATATTTTAAATCGGCCCAGAGTGGGCCCGCATGGGAAAACTGATGGAGCATTTCGTGGGATCCCATTATTACTATATTATTATTTCTATTATTACAATGTCTTGCTCAGACTTGCTCGACCATTACACATCTTTTTTTAGAATTCCATGACGATAACTATATGAGGGCATAGCTAACCATTAATCAGCAAACTGTCCTTTTCTTTCGTTAAACTAACTGATCTAAACACACACACCCTCATTGTTTGCCAATTTACTGACGAGAACCTATTCATAATCTTCAACAGTAATTTGCTTTGTGAATGGCGATCCTCTTCTCGTCATGCCTGAACTTATGAATAGTAAGAATCATAAGCGATACAGGAAAATATATTTTTTTTTTTGTATTAATTTATTTCACTTTCGTCCATTCAAGCATTCTCAATCAATGTATCTAAAGAGATGTCTCGGAAATCATTAAATTAAGGGAACACACAAAGTAACACATGATAGGATTGCTTAAAAAAACGAATTACGATTACCGTGTACTTTCGTAGTCCGATCGACCCTTATTTTAAAAATTAAAATTAATTAGATGTAGAAATATTGACAGGAATATAATATTGACACTATAAGAATTTTCAAATTTTTACCATTTTTCCAGGATATAGATCTTGGATTCTGGAACCATTACGATTTTGGAGACGTTTCGATTTGTGACCGCAACAATGGGCGGACAAAAATAACGCTTGTTGCTGCGTTTACAAAGTCGAACCATCTTAATCTTGACATCTCTTCTGATGAAGAATGAAGAAAGGGACTACCGATTTCCATTACTTGGACTTTAGATATTTGCTTCTCCAATGGCAGGGGCCTATCTTGAAAAATATTTTCGGCGAAATTCCCACCCTCTTCTTGTAATCGAAGTTTAAACAAAAAGAAAAAATCGTAAATATTTCAATAATGGTCATGTACAACTTAATATTATTGACTTACTGACAGGGTATACATTTTTTATTTTGGTCTCTGATGCATATATTTATATTAATTTATATTAAAGTTTTTTTTATATTTTATGAAAAATTGCATATAAATTTGGACTAATTGCGGACAATTATCAGTAAGAATTTAAAAATCTACTGTTCATTATTATAATTTAGATGTACTTTATTTCTTTTTTAAATATTTGAAATGTATAGAAGGCACAACAAAACTTTTTCCAATCTATTGTTCTCCCCCACAAGCAGATAAATATAAAGTATAACAAAATAGGCAAATCCTTATTCTTTTCTCAATTTTCAAGTCGAGATGACTAATTTATTTTTTTCCATGGATTACCGATATCAGTGATTTTTGAACCCTGGACTTTTTTTATAGGTATTTAAGCCGGACACTCTTCTGTAAAAACTTTAGTACAATTTCGACGAGTGAGACGAATAGTAGACTTATTTGAAATTTGATCGGTTTTAAGTGCTAAGTAGTGGTGCCGTAGGTGATAGATTTGAAATTCACCTCGACACAATTGCTTTGCATGAAAAGACGATTTATCAACAATTTTTTAACACTTTGACTAACTTGGCAGTTTTCTAAGTTTTTCATTTCGTAAAATGGTCACATTATAACTGTACAGTTGCAGAACTAAATTGGAACAGCTTTCAGGAGCATTGACGTTACATTTTTGTTACAGACAAAGTGCAGGACGTCTTTACTGGAAATACAGCTGGTCAGAGAGATCTGAAAAAGAAACGTACTTTTTTATAATATATGCGAAGATTTGCATTGATAAGACTTTTTGTCGGTAATGTACATATGCAGTAATACCTAACTATAAAGGGAGGTAGAAGAAAGGGTGAATGGTTTGATAACCATCCTCGCCTGTAAGTTACTCATGCCAACGCGTCGCGACCATTCAGTACCGGGCATCGCTTGGGCCAGGCAGTGATTTCAATTGGTAAATTGATTTGGAACGGAGGCAAAGGAGAAAAAAAGGAGAGATAAAGAAAGAACACCATCGGTAGTAAACGGCAGCACCAGCAGCTTCAACCACTACTAAACCACTACCATCATATGAATCATATAAATGTCCACTGAGGAAGACTGGAGCAGTCGTTTTAATGGGGAGTGAACGCCGGTTGAATGCTTAATGCACCACGGTTCTAGGATTAAATTGACCAATCATTTCCCGCGCGCAAAGAACGGCCAATTACAGTCCTCGTCGTGCTATATTAAGCCAATCAAGGCTAGTTTATCATTCAGTCGAGGATCTGCCCTCGTGCCGCGCGGTTTAGTTTTTTCGCTTACGACTTTCGCTCGTGAACTTCTAAATATCCAAATTTCTCATTCAATTTTTACCTCAATTCTTTTTCTTCCCTTTTCTTATTTTTATTTATTATTTCATTCTCGTGATTGAATTATACTACAAGGTGATGAATTGGAAAAAGAAACCGTGAGACTTTGCAATGGATTTCAGTGATTCATTTTTAAACTTTTGACACGCGTGTGTTTTAACTTTTAAGATACCACGTTTTTTTTTATAGATTTCATTGCGAGCAAGTGATGGACTGACGCTCGTAATACATATTCGGGATTTATAATCGAGGAATTACAGTGATTATGGTATTTATTAATTGCAGCAGCTTCTGTGAATAATTTTTATTTAAACTAAATTGTCATCTGAATATTTTGAAATTTAATAGAGTTTTTTATATTTGACGTTTTTTTTGAGAGAGATAGGACCATTGATTAAAATTTAAATGTAAAACTTAATATTCAATTTATAATATTTAATTGTACACAGATAATTATAATTAACTAAATTTAGAGTCATCATAAGTATTATTTTCCTCTAGAGAAATCGTATATTTGCAGATTTTAGAGTTTATCCGAAGGATGAACTTTAACCAGAGATAGGAAACTATCAGTGACCATTAGTCAACTATTATTCCCAGTTTTTGCTTCAGAGTCTCATTTTCTTCAGTTTTTTTACACTTAAGACTTCATTCAACCTTTTCTTCTAAAATAAACTTCAGAATTCTAACAATAATTGATTCTAAGGTATGCACCAGTGATTTTTGGGCTTATTTCAATTTTAATTGTAATTCATGATTAAAGTTTACAATTTTTACTATAAATGAATCAATGAATGTATTATCTGCTCAATTATTATTATATGATACGTTAAATTTTCACTGCTTCTTTTCATAGAGATGCAGTTTTTTGATAGATTTCTGAAATTTCTAGTGTTTCCTAAAATCTCTAAGATGCAATTTATTATTTATTAAATTTATATCGTATTATTTTTGATAATTATTATTGAATTTAAAACTACTTGCTCTTTGGAGCTCTTGATTTTATTTTTAAAATTTCTAAAGATTTCTTCCCAAAAAGAATCGTCAGTTTACAAAAATTTGAAAAAATTCAAAGCATTCCATTGAATACCGAAGTCGTTTGAGATC
Source organism: Synergus laeviventris (assembly GCA_032275145.1). Lineage (NCBI taxonomy): Eukaryota > Metazoa > Arthropoda > Insecta > Hymenoptera > Cynipidae > Synergus > Synergus laeviventris. The sequence goes on along the minus strand of JAUESI010000009.1, from coordinate 215,874 downwards.
AAAGGTCGTGAGACTTCCTGTCATTGTGAATTCCATAATAATATATTGTCTCCTAAGTGTCTCTAACTGCCTATCAGATATCAGTAGGTGATCAACCCATATGGACCAAATGTCAGATGCATTCAATGAATATGAAGTAGATACTTATTATTCCCAAGTCCAATTGTAATTGAATAGTTTTCAATGCTTCAAATTTCCAATCTACTTAATTTCAATTCTTTAAAATTATAGTTTCCTAACTTAGAACTTATATATAGATATATTTAAGATTACAATTTTTAATTCTAGTGATATATAGAACGGTTAGAAACTTCTACATTTAAATAAATTTAAATTAAAGGCTCCTAAACTTAAACAAATTGGAGAAATAATAGTAAAATCTATATAATAAATATATAATATCACATTTTCAATAAATCTAATAATAGAGTAATATACCATAGATAAATAAATAATTAACAATAATCAATAATTATTTCTAGAATATATCTTTTCTTACTTAAAAGTGTGGGGAAGTTCAGAACTTCTTTACGAGCGTCAGTTTATACGAATCGTATATGGAAATTATAGACGTGACGTTCATTGATGACGAATAGTCCACGATCCAGATTTCCGAACAGTGAATGTGAGCTTATAGTACCCAGAAGGGTAAGGATTTCATCTTAATCTTTCAACTCAGAAATCTTTGGCTAACAGAACGATCTGGTGTCACGATCACTCCTTTGGCCCCTTTAATCTCTTTTTTCATCATCTAATTGGATGGAAACAGCAACGTGTATTTCTTTAGGAAGAGTGGTTTAGTAGTAGACGAATGACACTCCAGCTCGGCAGCATGGGAGAATTTAATATTCAAGTCACATTTGAATCCAAACTAGGGGGAAAAGGTATCCCTTATTATTGAGTTTCTTTTCCATAAACTCTTATTCATTCAGGTGTATTGACTAGATCTGAAAATAAGTAAAAGAATAAATAATTTAATAAAAATTAGTTTTTTACATTTCATTGGGAATTTTATAATTTATGAACTTTGAATGATTATCTAATTTATTGTCGTCTATATAACATGCTGAAAAAGAATGGATTATTGATAAATTAAAAAGCTCAATACTCTTTTGGCTAAAGATTCAGAATTTTAATTGACGTAAAGTATTTTGTTTGAAGTATTTGAGTCTAGACGTCTACCGAATGTCTTATTCTAATTTTATAATTTCATAATAATAACGATTGACGCGACTCCGAATGAATATTACTTTTATCGTGTTTTATTTAGAACGCGATCTTGGAGAATATCACGGTATAAAATTGTTGGTGCAGGATATAATATATTAGAATTTAAGTTATTGATGTTTACTTTTGCCCCGAAATAGAAGACCTTCAAAAAAATAAACAATATAGACCTTCATAGTATTCCTCAATTTGTCAAACTTCATATTTTCATTGAGCACTCAAAACTGGAATTGATTTAAATTAATAAAAAAATTTGATCAAGTTTTAATTGACCAAGAAAAGATCAATTTAATAAAAAACAACAATTTCTGTTTCGACCAGCTTTGGTTAAGTATCATTTCTTGAATCAAATCTTTCTTTTTTAAGCCTTCAAGATTTACTTTTATGATCGAGATAATGTTAATTATTTTTAATCTTTTGTCGCAGATAACGTTTCACTGAAGTTTTCATTTATTTATCGGATACCGAATTTCACAATGGTATCATTGATTGATAAGGTATTATGAGTTCTCAATTTATCAATATTGAGATATTTCTTTCAAAGGATTCAAGTTAAAAATAGTTTTGAAAAATTAATATTCATTTGATCAAAATTTAATTTTGTAGATCAATAATTTTACATATTTCTCATGAAAAGTAGACTGTATATTTTGGAAAGAAATTTTAAGAGCAATGAGTGTAAAAATGCGAGAAATTCTGAATCAGAAATAAATGTAATTTATACACAGATGTAAAAGAGGATTTGATACTGAAACGTCATTTGTTTAAATAGCATAGTTTTATCAGTATGTCGAATGCATCAGCATGAATAACAGATGTGAATATGTAACAATCTTTTGGACATAACTGAATGCTATTTATTGTCGATCAATTTATCATCCCTAAATGATAACATTTAATAATAGATTATACAAACAAATTGTATAGATAGGGCAAATTTTGAAAACAAGAGACCCATAAGCCAAAAAGAATGTCACATTATTTTTACAATAACTTTTCATTCATAAATTATAACAAGCTTTACACATATTTAAAAAATTTTCTAAACCACAAACTTTTCGAAGTATATATGCAAATAATCTGTTGTAAATTACTTTTTCTTAATATTAAAAATATTTATTTCGCAATTGGATTTTTCTAAGTCTGTTTTAGAAAGTCTAAAACTTATTATGCTTTATGAATTGAAATTTGTTCTGAAAATACTTCGGTTTACTTGGCTTTAAGAGTCTTTTATCTGTCGAATGACTTCTTGACCCTCTCGATAGCAGGAACAAGTGCAAAAGCCAGAAAGGCTCGCGGAGTTTTGCTAATAATATAACAATAATGCATCTTGGGAAAGTAGAATTCCATACCTATATTGATAAAGAATTTCCAATTACGAATCTTTTAGATCTTGAATTTCTTATTAATATTAAAATTTAATCCATGAATGTTATTATTGAGTAACAAATTTAATTTAAAGTTAAAAACCTAGTTTTTAATTTAAGCAAAATCTAATATGGATGTTTTTAGGAGCTTTAAAAATTAGGAGTTGTTTTTGAACTCAGTATCTTTTGAATAAACTGGAATGATTTGCGATAAGATGTCGTTAGACTATCCCACTCTAGTTTCATTAAAGTCTACTGTGTTTCACTGAAGTTTAACATTGAGAACATCTGGACATAAAATTCTTGTAATACAGCAGCAAATATTCGTAAAAGAACCATGTGTAGGTTTGCTTTTCGGTCAAGGAGCCTTAAAATTAGCTCCCCTCGTGAATTTCAATCTTCGACTTATTAAATCATACAATTTACAGTAGAAAATTTAAGATAGAATATTATGCAATGTGGAGAAAATTAAAATTCAATAACTACAGTATCAATCAATTGCTGTATTCAATATTATTTGCAATTTTAGATTAATAATTTAATTTTTAATTTAAGAAAAAAATCAGGACTCAATTGAAAATTTCAAAATTAATTTCAAAATCATTTCGATTTACTTGAAATATTGTACAATCTAATGTGAAAAACTAACATAGATCAGCAATAATGTACTTTTTTTTGGACGAAACTAGGCTTCCTGGTTATTCAATATTCTTAAAAGAAAGGGAAGATTGACTCTGAAGTTTTGAATTTTAAAGATTCCTTTTTGCAAAATGAACTCTGAACTTTGTGAGTTAAATTTCGCTGACGAAATACTCAGACAAGTCATTTTGAAATGAAAAAGACAAGCTGTTTCATGAGCCTGGGGGAGGAGTCGCATTAGCCGGAATTAGAGTTAATTGGAGTTCTTCTCTTATGCGGCCGACATCCCTGCAATGAAATGACCGAACAAAACTGTGGAAGTTATGGCAGAAAGAAACGTGTATGCGATGTATTAAACATAGAGTTGGATCAGTAAAATCCGCTGATTCGATAATCTTCTTAAAGGCTTAAATTTTTATTTCTCGGTTCAACAGAAGCGTCGGGAATTATTGTATAATATTTTCCTCTCCACATAATGATTAATTTCATATATTTCAGGCCTTATAATTTTATAACAGATAATTAGGGATATTTAAATTTAAAAGATTGACTTTAAGATTAAAACGATTTCTTACCTTTATTTACCTTTTATCAAAATTTGTTCATTAATGGATTCTGATTTCATGAATGTTAACCTTCATTGATAAGCAGCAAATTTCGCAGCAGTGAAGAGGCAATGGACTCTCGAATCGTTAAAAATCTCTCTTCAGTTGTGATGCTCACTCTCGTCTGAAATAGAAGCATGAAATTATTTCAAGTGGTATCATTGGGTATCACTCATGCAGGTCACTATAAAGTATAAAACCCAAGCTTACTGTAAATTTGGCTCTATTTTTCTGTTAAATACTGCTATAAAGCGAACAAGTCACCAATTGGAATTTAATCATTTTTTTCTAAGAGAATTATTTCAAATTTAAATATCCGAAAATCGACAATTTAAAAAGAAAAAACGAATTTGGAAAACAATTTATAATCGGAAATGATTAAAAGATTATAACGATTCCAAAATTAGGAGACATGAGATTCTCTCTAAGAATTAAAATTCCGTTTTTATTACCTGTTATAGGATTATTTATAATGGGCTGAGTTTCTTGATACATCCCAGAACTTGTGATCGCGATATGAAGCAGGACAAGGAAGACTATTGACACTTGCCTGGATTCAAAGGCCTAATTGTTTGCCCGCCACTTTCTTCGCCTTGATCTTCAATTCTTATTTTTCTTTAGTCAAGATCATCTTTTCATGGTTTTTCTAGAAATTTCAAGTCATTATCTGCAATATTATAAAATGATATCATCAAACTTAAATTCTGTGTAAACTGGAATTATACCTTTTCCCCATTCCTGAAAGTCGTCTCATGTTTGATTTATACAGAGAGATGGTTAAATCCTCCTAAGAATCTGAGAGAACAGAGAGACTCATTCAATAGACTTTTCCTTGAAGTGAGCCGATACACCTTGCATCCTTGTTATTGAAAGTGTTGAAAAAATGTAGACTTATGGAAAGCGTGATAATTCAATAAGCAAGCTTTCAAAGAACTCTGTTTTTAGAACAATGAATAGGCATAAAATCGGGACATTCTTTTGCAAAAGAAACTAAGCTAATATAGAAATAAAAATATAAAATAATGGAAACGAAATTCAACTTTGAATGTATATAAACCATGATTAATAATGGAGGGGAAACCTTTCCAATCAGATTTTGCTTCCTGCTGATGTCTATCAGTCATGAAGAACGATTTAATAGAATTTCAGGTCAAGTAACATCAGACGGTTTTAGTGGATAATTAAATAAAGCTGAGCTCTTGCGCTCGACAATGTGGGATCATTGCATGGAACTATTTCGATTTGGTCAAGTCTTGGCATTGAAATCTCAATTCACTTAATAAAGTCTTCGCTGTAAAACTTTTTTCGTTCAGCCTTCAAGTTCTGCTTATTATATTTTATTATCATATATTTTCAATTTTAAACTAAAAATTGTCAACTATTAAGGCTTCAAATGAAAAATAATATGACATTTTAGAACAGACGAAAAATGGCTCTTTAAAAGAGGTGACTCCTTAGTAGGCTTGGAATTCTGTAGTTAGATTCGAAAAGTTTTTTTTTCCTCGTGTCAGTTCTTCAAGAGACTTTTTGCCCTCGAATTCAAAATAGAATCTTGATAAAGTAGATTTCAATGAAACGGGAGCAGAGTCGTTGTAAACGGTCGCTGTATTAGGCGGTAAATTGACCAAGATGGAAAGAGGGAAATAAGAGAGAAGAAGAAATAAGATAGAAAAATCATGTGAAAGAAAGAAGAGAGAGAATCTGGTGGTAGTAGGCTGATTTAATGACTTCCCGAGGTCAGTTCAATGAGGGCCACTGTTTGTCTTCACATGCTTGTAGTATAATTCCGCGTGTGAAGCATATCCCGGTAAAATTGTCGAGTGTTCTCAGTTTTCTTACTCAATGATGGCAATCAAAAATCGACGCACCCTGGAAACTCCTTGATTGTATCTAAAAGAAATTTACATGATATTAGCTTCAATATTAATTTATAAAGATAAGATAAATTCATTTTTTTTCTTGATTTAAAGACAATAATTCAAGATCTAACTGTTTCTAAAATTATCAAAAATTATTTTTACGGCCAACATTTCCTGATCGTGACACTTGCCTGATACTTAACACACTCTCCTGACAATTGTTTAATACCTTGCTCTAAATTGGTAAATGCGTAGGAGTGGCTCTATTAGGATTTCCTTTATTTCGTTAACTGGTTACTAATTCTCGTGAAATTCAATGTGCTCCTGTTTTTTAAATGTATCAGTTAATAAAATTAATTAATGACGACACATGACGACTTTAAACAAATTGAGTAGTTGACAGAATGATGATTACACAGTTGTACAATAATGTAAGATTATTTTAGAATCTGTTATAAATATATAATTATGTAAATTTGCCTTACTTTTCAGATCGCAAGGGAAGAACTATTTCGTGAACTTTGGTTAATCTGGAAGAAGATTTTGAACTTCAAGAACTTCAAAAACCCTGTCCTGTTCCTAAGTACTAGTGCCGCAGGAGTGACTAGACTGGACTAGAATTACCATGTCTCCTGCTGCTCAAGTGCTTATCAATGGGTCGGGACACACACCGAAATCGATCGCTTTAAAAAAATAATCTCTTCTATACATCTGTAAATAAGTAGAATATGTACAAGAGAATTTATTCTTCTAATATACTGCATATAATATCTACTCCAACTCTTTTGTATTTGTGTTATTCCTTGAATTAAAAAAAAAGATGAATCTTTGAAAGGAAATAAAATTTATTAAAGTTCATACCTGCATCCATAAACTTTTGGTCTCATTTTCTATCCGCAGTTAGCACTTTCCAAAACAATAATACTTTCCAATGTTCGGAAAAATGATTCTCAAAATTTGTGTTATTACCCTTATTATATTTTTCTCCTTTTCAGTATTCAAATAGCAGGCTCCTATTCCTTGAATCATTTACATTAAGTACAGTCTTAATTAATAAACCTTTAGTATAATACTATTGATTAATATTAGTTTTCAAATAAAATAAATTTCACATACAATTGTTTGAGCTAAATTCTGTACTTTTTAGTCGATTAATAAACACATTATTCCGCGAAATAAAAATTTTATTATGAGAAATGGATAGGAGAACTTTATTAAAAATGTGGAATGATAAGCACACAAGGATTGTAAGAAATGGTTCATACAATTTTTCACAAGATTTAAAGAATATCTTTATTTGACTAAACATAAAAATAAAGCGTATTTCTAAATGTAGAGGGTACTAATTGTCTATTCGAAATTTTTAAACAGAAATTATCAATAATATTAACACAAAAATTATCTTTAATGCTTCTTTTCTTTTAATTCTATTCAGAGGAAAATAGTTACTCAAAACTCGGTGTTATAAAAAGAAAATAATTTTTTAATAACTCGTAGAAAAATAGAATGCTTTTCGACAATAGGATAGTACTCCTTACTGAGTTTTAGAAAGTCTTCAGAACCACACTATTAAAACTTCATTTTGAACCCCTATTCTCGGTACGCAAAGAAGGGTTGCAACTGATCCACAGTTCCTGGAGCAAGTCCTAAGTCATCGATGAACTCCTTAAACGTAGAAACGATCCTATAAATACTACGTCTGGTAGCACTTCGTAAAGAATTTAAACATTGTCTAAGTATTTTGTCATTGCTCACAGGCTTCCTCATCAGAATATTCATCTTCTGTAGTTTATCAAGAGACTGTTTTATGCCTAAAAGTGCTTCAATAATCGCAGGTAAATCTTTTTGTACAATTCCATAAGGATCTTCTGTGAGAGAAGCAACAGCTAGTGACGAAATTGCATCTGCAGCCCAGACAATCGGTTGTCCTTTGAACAAAACGTGTCGAGCTTTGCTGTCTATTTGTTCTCCAAAGATAAAATAAATCAAAGGTTTGGAGAATAGATAGGCGATCACGTTTTGCTTGAGATTTTTTAAGTATCGAATCCAGAATTGCTCGCTAGGAATACTTTCAGTCGTACATAAAACTTCAGTTGATGTTACCGATTTTGGAGATGTCAAATTCCTCATATGATACTGATATGGCTTTTGGATGAGATGTAGACTAGGATTCACAAGTGTTGCTTCAATTTCAGATTTCTTCTCTTCCTTCGTGGAGCAAATTGAGTTTAATTCTGAGGTAAATTCCTTGATGGCTGATAAGGAATTCTCAATTATGCGATTCCAGTTGTAAGGATGACCACCTGGTTGACTTAGAGTGAATAGAGAAGATCTCCTGAATTTGTCCTTTTGTGCCAAGGTCACGAGGTCTAGGTAACCTAACTGTCGAATAATCGGGATTTCGTCCATGGTTAAAACTTCAGCAAGGGTAACGTTGGGTTTGTCGCTGCTAAAGACAGTGTTGCGTTCAATATTGAAGGGAATCCACTCTGTTAGACACGCTTGGAACATCAAGTGCATGGTGTTCGCCATTACAACAAATAGCGAACCGTGTAGCCACAAGTGAAATAGCAACGAGATATTTAGGAACCTTGGAAGTTTATCGAGAGGCTGGTCCTCAAGTGACAAAGGTACGAGGGATGTTAAAGCTGCTCTACTGTATGTTCCGAGAAAACAGTAGAAGCTTGTGAAATAGAGAGCTGGCCAAATGGCACTCGTCATCGCTTGGGGCAGCAACTCACAAATGGCTCTCTTTACTTGTGAGAATTTTGTTTGAGGGATTATAGGAAACCACAGATACTTCACGCCAATTATATTCGATTTCGTGAAGTACAAACCGTTCCAAAATCCTCCTGGAAATAATTTATAACATTAAGTATTATTTGATGCCAACCAAATGCATAAAACAAAATTCCCGAGAACTAACTATACACTGAAATATAAAAGAAACAATGTTATCTTACCTAGGAGTAAAAAGTAGTATTCTTCCACAAGACAAGAGCCTTCTTTCGTTGTGCAAAGTTTTGTAAGGGAACTGTAAGATCCTCCCTTCAAAGATAAATGCAACCAAGTCAAAATTCCCCCGACAGTGATGTATACGCAACGAAGTAAAACGTTTTTTGGTCCAAGCATACTACAGAATATAAAAAATCTATTCGACAAGTATCGTGGAGGATTCAGGTAATCTTTGCTACATATAAATCCCTGAAGGAAAGTCACAATAGCGAGGAGTAAAAAATAACACCACATTCGAAAGCTGAAGACAATGTTCCACGTGTTTTGTATCCATGAAAGCGGGTTAATGGGATTTAAATTTGACATGAGAATAACAACGTACATGAGGAAGAATTGAAAGACTATACTTAAAACAATAGCCATAAACATTCGCCATACTAAAAGTTCTTTGCATCCCGATTTATTTATTTCAGTCACTTTTTCCATTTTCACGCTTTTCACCGGTTAACCTTACTTTTTACACAACTACTCACGATCACGTTTGCAGGATACAAATTCTCAGAACTTTTAATCTCTTTAATAAAAGAGCCTTTAACCATTCCTAAGAGGTTATTAATTTAACAGACATTATGTCTGAAATCAAATTAAAGCTCAACGTTTATTTCGAAATGTCAGAAAAAACATAACGATAACTTCGCGCCATATTTGATCTAATGTCAGGTTTTATTGATAGATGGCGCTTATTTATTTTCGCGCGAAAATATAAATTTTGTTTTTACAAACTTCCTAAATTTAAAAAAAAGTAGTACCGGTAGTACCTAAAAAAATTGTTTTAACAGAAATTCAGGAATGAGGAACTTAAGCATAGAAATCGGAATTCAGACAGCAGTCGTTGTGTAAAATCTTTGTATTACTTTTTTATTTTATACTCGTCTAAAAACATTTTCAGAATATCATCATAATCCACAGCATCACTCTCGCGCGCACACGCATTCAAGCATTTGGCAGGCAAGAACTTAAAACAAATCTAACTGAAAAGGAGCAATATCACTACGATGTCATCATATCGCTGGCAATATTGACTGACATACTCGGTCCCTTTAAGGCGTCGTTTATGTCTCTTCGGAACATGGAGAGATTTTGAGTAAACCTGCAACAATAAAAATTCAATAATTGTTTTCTTAAATTGAACCTATTATTTTTAAAATGTGGTTAAAATGATAAAAATAGAAATACCTGTCTCTATTTTTAGTTAGTAAATTCCTTTCAATTCCGTCCATTAAATTTTCAAACCACTGAGCCATTGCTGTTTGTTTATCAACTGTTTGACTTCTAATAATATTCTCTCTCAACTGATTGAAATACTGTAAGAAGATATCAATTAATTCCGTTCTATAGAATAATAGAAATTAAATAACTTAATTAGTTTTCAGATAAAAACTTACCTCTTCATTCAAAAGTATTAAACCTAAAAGAGGCCTTGACATACTCCATTGGTTTCTACAGTCTTCGAACATTATCACATTAAGAACAGTACTCAGTATCTGTTGAAGAATTTCAGGATGTTGCTTCAGTACTTGTAAAAATAGTTCTCCACTTCCTTGAGATGCAGAATTTTTCTTGCCGGGATAAACTCCAGCTGTAAATTCCATTTAATATTTATGTTGATTTAATTAAATTATATTAATTTTTTTTAGAAAATTAAATAATAATCCACTTTTACAAACCTTTCTGGTAAAGCTGTTTGAACAAGTATGTTACTATGTGATCTAATGTGGAGCAACAGCCAGTACAAACCATAGTATCTGAAACACAAGTAATGACTCATCTATCAGAAACTCTTAGAAATAAAAAATAATCATGCCAACATTTTGAAATTAGAAGATAACAAAGCAAACAAAGTCCACTACTGTTACAAACATTAAGTGAATAGAAATATTCACAAAAATCATGCACACTTTCTGAACTTAAATTATCTTTTTAAAACAGGCTAGAAACGAAATATTTTTAAACTACGAAAAAGCCAGTTTTAACAATATTTGATAAATTATTAAGGACACCATTTAACATGTAGCTTGTTTATTAGCTATAAATAATTTCATGTGTGTACACAAAAAATTCATTCGTACATCATAAAACACACAGAGTGCAATTGTAGTTAATGTAAAAAATGTTAGTCTATTAGTAAAATATCAGCTGTGCGGCTGACGCGTGCTAGACCCTAAATTTTTCATAAAACTTTGAGTCTAATATTGAACGACAAGTCGAAACGAAAAATCGACGATGAAGAAATGAAGTGCTTACAAGCAAGAGGTTTAAATGCCGCATGAGTAGAACTGCATTTGTAAATACCGATTTTATAGACTAGGGTCTAGACTCTACACACTCCAATCCTCTTGGTGCCTATGTCTCAAGAAAGGTGTCTTCAAAAACATTCTTCTTATGTGTGGGTTTTCATTCCAAGCAATAATGCAAAAGCACATAGCACATGATCGAAAGGGAACTATTCGAACCACTGAATGCAATAGAACAATATAAGTACGTATTTTAATGTCCAAATTTTAATTTGATACCAAATTTTGACAAAACATGTAAAGGCCTATATTCTCAAAACTGGACAAAATATCTTAAACGCCCTTGAAACGTTAAAATGTATAAATTCGTTATTTTGAATAGCTGTAAATTAAGATTAATACTTTGCCTTTTTAGAAACAAATACTCCTTTCAATTAATTGGCAAAATTTGGTCAAATAAAGAAGGGACTAAAAAAATCGCTGCATATCGCGAAATTGCATCTGTCCGTTCATTTTATAAAAACTTTCCTACTTTTTAGTCTTTAATTTTTAACAGTTACATTTGTTATCTAATCATTTGTAGATCTACTAAAAACAAAACTATGCATGATATATTGGATTTAAATTACTAATGATACAAAATTACCAATTTAGTGATATAAACGAAATCAGTTTAACATTAGAGTAAAAATTGGAAATTATCTATTTTTAATATTTTTTAATTTAAGGCTCTAAATTGATAGATTTTATACTTTCATACATAATAAGATTCCTCAAGTTAAAAATATCTTGAGTTTATGACGTTTTTCAGTTAATTCATGAGAGCACTAAAGGGCACGGCAAAGAGGATTTAGAGAGTGGAGATAAGGTAGAATCAGCCGCACAGACCTGTGTAGGAGTCTTTAAGCGCACCTAGTGCCGTGAGGCCTTCGCTGATACTTGAGAGAATATACAGGAACACTCGGGGCTCCAGAGTTGACAGGAAAGCCATGTGGTCCTGCGCTAAGCACTCAAGCAAAACGTAATACGTTGCTGATAATTTTGGGTAGTCCTAAAAACAGACAAGAATTAAATGAATCCATTAATTGAAGAGGTTCATTGGACCACAATATGAAGCTCAAATTAGTCATTGTTCTGAAATGGTATTTAAATTTGATTCCATAATAATTTAGCTTACCAAGAGGTCACTTAGCGGTATACTAAGAAGTAGTTTCACAAACGTATTGAGTGCATTATCCAAGGTCTCATCTCCGTATAACCTAAATACACCAAAATTCACGTAACTTCCACACAAGGCTGCCTTCAACATACTGAAGCATATACTAATTCCCTTGAGCTTTAGAGGGTATATTTGTTCTTTCGGTACTTCAACATTTAGTATGTGATTCCCATAACTACATATCACTTTGCTAGCTTCGCGGAAAAGCAAAATCCCGTTTGGAGAAGAGGCGTCGAATTGCAGTCGTTGACTTCTATTTTGTACTAATTCAGCAAACAACTTGAGGACGGGTGTAGTTACTTGAGGTTCATGGTGCCAGAGTTCTACTGCATGTAACAAAATCGGCGTATAGTTTGGATACCTATAAAAGTGTTAAGGAAAACAATTTTTAGAAATTGATGACTTAAATATAACATAAATAATGAGTTGAGGTAAAATCACAAATTGTAAATAGAAAAAGGATACATCCAGTCAAAAAGCATCATGTAGGAAGTTTTAGTGTTGAAGGCGTAAGCTAGTCCTCTGAGATCTCTCGCAAGTCCGATCAGTGCTTTCTTTGCTTCCTCAGCGGCAAATAATGGAGTATCGGCAGCTCCCATTAACTGACCTAAGCTTTCCAGGGCAGCTAAAATTTTTTTTAACAATAATTTCTTTCAAATTATAATAGAAAACTTTTGAATTCGATTTGTTCCAATTATTCTATCTTCAGATAAAGAAAATCCCACCTGTGAGAGGCATCATAAACGTATGAAATCTCTCTTCATCCTCGCCTAACTCCACCATCAACAATCTTCCCAATGATGTATAAAACATAGACCTGCAACGCATTTCAGTTACCGCCAAATTGTTTCCTAAAAATGGGAAATGTTCACTCTGAAAATAAATAAAGCAATTAAATTAAGTAAGCCGATTCTTCAGATCTTCAGAACTTTAAATCAATTGATTTTACCGTATGATTGTTTAGCATGAACTGCACTTCCTCTAGTTTAACGAGCTTTCGGACACAACTGTATCCTACGGATAGATCATTCAAAAGTTGTAAGGTTTTCGAAATAATTTGTTCGCTTCTTCCCCAATATTTCAAATTTGTTATTCTGAAATAAAAAGTAAATTTAGGCGGTTCTTTCGGATTGTTTTTGTGACATGCTTAGATCAATATTATTGAGATACTTTACATCTTCCTAATAAATACACTGAGAACCATAATTTCATCGCTGAGGCCTAGGACTTCGGATAATCGCCTGTACACTTTGGAATTCTTTAAAATCTGATCACCCACGTATATTTTTCGGAACTGTTCGAAGAAACTAAGCATGGCTAATTCAAGTTTCTCACAACCACTCTGAGGCAGTCTAGAGTCTGTGAGGTGCATCAGTTGAAGAACTCTGCATACTAGTTCACCATCCATAGCGTCGTGCTCTTCATTACTGTTGAATGAAATCCTTCCTCCAACGGCACTACCTACGAAATTATTTCTCATTATTTCGATGCTAAAGTCACTCATTGCATTTTAAGTGAGTGTCTATTCGTCCAGCTTTACAGCAAGAAGAAAAAATTACCCTTTCACTCAATCAAATAACTTCACATTTTGTGTTGAGTGAATTTCATGATAAATAATGATAGTGTGAACTTTAAGAAACGATAAAAAGATAACTGCAGTTCGCAACGTAGATGTAACAAGGAAAATGAATTAACCGCCGAGCCAATCTGGTTTCACAATTTTTGTTATCCTTTTCGTCACGAAATACAATTATTGTGAAGTGAAACTGCCTTAGACTGGCGCTTAGTTTATTTTTGAGACTTTAAAAAAATTGTTCGTTGTTACAACAACGTTGTTAATTGCAATTGTTTGGATAAACATACCAATAATGTACACGAGCCACGTGAGTTGTCCCTCCTGAATTGTAATGTCAATTTGTTGAGCTGGCGTAGCCGTTTGCGCCATTAGTTCTTGATAAGTTCTGGCAGTTTGATCGAAAAGTTGAACCAGAAGGGTGCAAGTTTTTTGGTATTCGCATCTTCCGATTACCGAGAGTTGTTCCAATTGTTGCTGAACCATGCCCAAATCATCTAAGGGATCTTCTAAGCCTTCCCTGACTACAACAGCCACTGACTTTAACCTTGATGTTATATAAGAATTTGAGACTTCCGGGGTATATGTTTCCAACAAATGTGGCTCAGAAGATTTCACGTAAGGAACTGAAGCTACCATCCTCTGCCAAAGACTTAAAAGATAGTGAACACTATTCGGAGCAAACTGCCACATTTGCAGGCTTTGAACAGTGAATTTTGCAATCAGTTCTATAGCTTCTGGGTAGTTTTCCACCAATACCAATTCCCCGAGTTGGTAATTGCTCTTAAGTCGAGCCAACAGTCTACAAAACTCATGATAGTTTCCAGGATCACTTAGACCCTGGGGATTTCGAAGAATATGCTTCACTCCATTGACCAAATGTGTTAAAAATTTTGCTCTTTCGCTGTTTGAAAATAAGCTTCGCCTAACAGATGATATCTGGACTAAACATGAGAGAGCTAGAGAGGACAGAGTGTTGGGTAGACTGTGGTACAAATCGAAAAATAGTTTCAAAGTCGTAAAATCCAGAAAAGCGGGCCTCCAGCTTGACGGAATCTGCACGGTGCACAGATCGTCCGAACTTTCATCCGTTGATGTTCCAATAAAATCAAATGTTAAACAGTTTTGCGCGAGTCTCAATAGTTGTGTCATTAACCCATGCTGTAGAATAAAAATGTATTAATGACAACATTTTAAATACTATTTAAATTTCAGAGTTGCGATTTTTAAATACCTGCGCTTCATCATTGAAGTTTAAGCTTTTGCAATTATCACGAGCAGTTCCTAACAGTGAACAGGATAGTCTAAATATTTCAAAAAGCTGCGTATCCCTAAAGCTGCTAGCGATTTTCCTGTGCTTTGAGAGAGATCTATTTGCATCTGCCTCTGAGATTTGATTCATTTCACATGTAAGTTGGGAGAGTAATTGTACTCCAATCATACAATGTTCGACAGATCCCTGCAGAATTAATATAAAGGATGTATTATGATCAACCTAACATAAAAGATTATCAAAAATTTCTTAAATCTTTATGAAAATTTTTTAAAAATTACGAACCTGAAGAAATTTCGAAACATCTGTGACGACATTTCTGAATACAAATTCATCTTTGTCTGAATCGAACCATCCAAGCTTTGATATCCGAGAAAAAAGAGTGACCAAAGCTTGTATCACAAAGTTCGGCAACTTTGGTTGAGTTGCTAGGTAATTCAAAACGTAGTTTCCTGTATGAAAAGTAATTTAAAAAGTTAATGAAGTCTTTTCTGGGTTTTATTAAGTAATACATCATGTTAAGTAATTTAAATGAAAATTAGAATTGTTTACTTATGTCAAGTCTTTGTTGAAGACTAAGTCCTTGAGCGGACCGTGAGACCAATTTTGTTAAGGTGGTTGCTGCCAACAATTGGGCATAAGCCGAATCCCCGCGATCCAATAGTAACTGGCATTTTGTAAGTGTATCGGGAGCATTTTGAAAACCAACAAGGGCTTTTTCAGCCTCAACACGATGTGCAGAATCCTGAGACTCATAAAGCTGCTTGCAAAGTAGTTCTAGTTGTCGTACTTCCTGTATATGATCCATTTTTGAACAGAATTCAAGTTCTTAAGTTCTTACTGAAAATTTGGTGTCTATGAGGGGTACTTTTCATTGTCTTCGATTTAAAAATCTCCAAATTTATTTCATGGTTGCGCTAATCTCGAGCTTTACGAATGCCAGCGCTGAAAATTATTTCCCATTATTATTATTTCTTATTTGTTTTTTTTTAATCTAAAATCCACACGACCTCTTAGGTTTTAAGAAATCAGATCCTTGAAGGATTCATTTAGAAATTGGCGATATTCAGAATTTAATAAGAAAAAAATGTCTAACTTAAAAATATTTAATTTGAAATTATAATTGTTCAATTTCAAGCGCTTTCAATTGTAGATTAATCAATCAAAATCGCCTTAAACTGTAACCTGACCAATTTATAATGATTTGATATGGAATTGTTCAAACCTGAATTCTTTCATCAAAAGTTCAATCTGCAACTATTTCTTCCATGATAATTTTCTATTTTGTTACTTAATTTTTATTTATGTATATATAGATATTATTAAAAAAGATTTTTAAAGTATGAAAAATGACTCGATAACATGCTTGATGTTTCTAATTTATCACTGATCTAGAAAAATCGGGAAACATAATTTCTAACAAAGGAAAATCTTGATTACAAAAATAAACCGTTTTGCTCCAATACTATAAAATTCAAATCCAAATAAAAAATCATTTTAAAAAATGTAAAAAAAAAAAGAAAGATTCGAAGATGGAATTTTAAATTGGTTCAATTCATAAACAATAAAAAAGGAACTAAGGTAAAATTGAATTTACATTAACTACCTGATAAAATATATAAATTATACGCCGTTTAATTCTATGTTAAAATCTTGATACGAAAACAATATTGGAATCATTTTGAAAGTTTTTGTCAGTAAATTAATTTATCTTTTATTCTGATATTGGTTAAATTGCCTGAAATTAAGAAAATATTAATATCGAATTTTTTTAACACAAAACGGAGTACAAGAAGAGGTTATAGATTCAAACACATATATATATATATATATAGATATATTTGTAACATTTGTAACGTTTAAATTTGCTCCAAAAAATTCAGAATTGAATCCATTAAATCTTTTAAATTAACATACTAAAAAATCTTTTACTTTCGAAGAAAATTCGGAAAATCCTCACCTAACAGTCCTTATTACACTCAACGCGGAATAATTATTAAATTACAACACAACAATCAAAACCTTCAGCCACTGATAAACTTTCGTATCAAAGTTGCCGATAACTTATTTTTAAGACACCGAACTGAAAGACGAATTCAATTCTTTCTAGGTTAAATTGTTTTTTTGTAATTATTTTCAAAATTTTTGAGCAAAGAGACGTGACGGTGTCACGCGTAACCACGGAAGAGAAAATCACCGATCCGGCAGATGTATCCTGTTGTCTATTATCGGCTTCTATGTGAAAACTGTCGCCGCACAAAAGAAAAAGTTGACGATCAAGAACTGATTGTTACAAAAATTACGAACAATTGTCTCTCATACTTTGCACTCTTAAATTTAACGAGACCAGTACCACCAGTAAAAAGTACATACGTTTTATATGGAATGTTTTGGTTGACAGTGCGTCAAGGAGTTTCGTTACACTGCACTAAGTTCTACGAGTCAACAAAGTGCTAACAAGCGCGACTTACTTTGCACATAAAAATATCCCTATCAGTGCACATTTTTTTCATAATAAAAATTTAATGCGAATAACTCTTACGATTCTTGACTTGCGAATAAGTAATATTTTTTCGTTGTACTTTAGGTAATCAGAGCACATACGTTATTTTGATTTAGAAACTCACCTGCTTCACCGCCATTTTGCAGCTTCAGTCTTCACACAGAACAAGAACAACAAGTAACAACGCCATTTGCTTTTTCCCTCCGCCAATCAGGAGATGAAGATTTGCACATATCTGAAGAGTTGGAAAGTTATTGGCTATCTAATTCGCGCTGAACTTTTGAAAATTATTTCTTTTTATTACAGCAAGCGCATTTGCAAGCTATTATTTGTGTAAAAAAAACCGGATAGAAATTTACCAATTAGGGTTTAAAGTGACACTTCGCAAATAAAAAATGATTAAAGGAATGATTATAAACAGAAACAAAATTGAATTTAGTATTATAGAAAAAGTTTTCATTTAGAAAAATGGCTCTTAGAAAAACGAAAGAAGAATAAAGGAGCTCTAAATTTCTAGAATAATTGATAAGACAAATTATGAATTTTCGTCAATTTGAATTCACTTATGCCATTACTATATTTCAAAGAGTACATATCATCTTATCAGAATCTTATTCCTATAAATCTTCGTCACTCATTACATTCATCGTCACAGGTGCATCTACATATTTTTTACTCTCATTCTTTTTTAAAGATGATAAATTAGCAGTACAGTATGTGATTCCTCGATCGTGCCATTGGCACAAGTGTCATGAATAATCGCTACTTTCAGGTGAAAACCGAAATAAGTTTACATGAATATCACTGACATACAATGTTCATTTCTTCGTTCGCCTAAAAATTTCGAAATATGTTCTAGAATCAGTACGTAGAACGATAAAATATAATGAGCCATTATGGTTAATTTAATGATACAATTAAAACCAACAGCGTCATTCGATAAAGAACAGATTAGAGAGTTACAAGTCTGCTTTGGATAATTGTTGATCCTGTCGACAATCCCACCCACATAATTGGCGTTCCATCACAGAATTTGAAGACTCTTTTTTACTTGGCACAGCCTCGATCCAAGAATTTTTTTCATGTAAATAGATGCTCATCGTGAAGGTTTATAGTCATCTAAGGAAGTATCTCCTTCAATAATATCCACAACTTCTTTTTACTTCGCAAATTATGTACAAAAAAGAATACGATTTATATATAAAATAAATATTGTAATGTGCGAAAAAAATGAAATAAAAAAGTTTAAAAAAATAGATACAAATTTAAACACTCAGTTTAAATTTATAAAGTACAAAAAAAAACTATTAAGGCAATAAGACCTTAAAAATAAATAAATATTGTTACGGGCTTAGATTTTAAGATTTTACTTTTTTGATAACTAAAATTCATAATTAGTATATATATTTTATTTACAAATTGACGTAAAAAGAGCTTTTTAAATGCAGCAATCGTTTATTAAAGGCTGTGCTAAAGTACTAACCCTTTATCGATATAATTAAAATCTCAGTTTTGTCCAAAAGGTAACAATTGAATTTGGCTAAAAGACATCAAAATATTATAGCTAATTGTAATTCTCCCGTGCAACATAATTTCACTCACACTGAATAAGTACTCCAAACGAACGACACCTCACGAATTTTCTTACTATAAATTAATTACATAAAAAATCTTTAATTTACTATTATACATCTAAAATCTTATTAAGTGTATCCAGCCTCCCTAAAAACGTTCCCATTTTGTAGCGTACTTTAAGTCTTTTTTTTCGTAATAGGAAAATGGTCAGCTTCTATCGTGTCATAGAGCGCAGAATAATTCCAGTAATGGCCAAAGCGAATGACAACAGTCTACATCCATGGGATGTACTTAATAGTTTCACTATATTGTCCATCAGACCTTTTTATTGGCGTGACTGCGCTCGAAATCGTATGGTTGCGTGAAATTTTTTACAGTCCAGATAATTTCTTCTGCCTTTCACAGCAAGCAAGACACAAACGTCAATGGCCAAGTATTTTTGTATAAGAAATTACCCCCAATTAAATGATGCTCACATTGGACACTGGTTCTTCGTTTTCTCTGCACATAGTCGTGAACACATTCGATTCACTCACTAACCACTTGTCTGAAACAAATCGAATAACATGTTTAAAACATCTTAAAATATAGAAATAGAGATTTTATAATGAGATGAAAATACTCTTGTCATTAATGAGTTTAGAGAGTAGAGTTACTCAATGATCTTATTTTTTGCTAATCGTACGTGAAAGAAAAATATACTCACATTTATATCACAATGAAGGAATCTTTGTGTTGAAACGTCACTCGAATGCTATAAAAGAAAAAAAGATACAAAATTAAAACACCAGATGTAAATTACTTTGGCAAGACTTAAAGACAAGTAGCGTACACTCACGAGAAGGAGATCTGGTGTCTGATAGGTTAACAGCGTCAGAAGGAATATGCGCCGTCGTACCGCTGTTCGATGAATTGTCCTGATTAAAATTCAGGAAATCCCAGATCAGAATTGTGTCATCGTGGGAAGAGGAAACGATCTGGAACTCGTCAAACTGAAGCCGAAAAACGCGTCCAGTGTGCTCCTAGCGCAAGAAGAAATATTTGCGTACTATAATTACCATAAAAAGCGAGATTTCTCAAAGAATTACAAAAAAAGTTTAATCTAAAATTAAAAAATCATGAACTTACATAAGAAAAGATAATATCTTACCACTAACGTTCGTAGACATAGTGTGCTTGCTACTGCTCTGGGATCGAGGGCGGCTACTAAGTCCCAAACTTTAATTTTACTACAAGAAACAAAAAAATAATGTTAATTTACTTCAATACATCTAATACAATTTATTTTGGATGAGCTCCCGTGTTTACCGTCCAAAATAAAACCTTTTATAGTCATAGATTAGTTCCTTATCGTTTGGAAACATCAATCCAAGATTTTTTGGTGAAAGTAGCAAATACTAACCCATCATAAGCTCCACTAACGATGTGTTTGCTGTCGAACCTAATACATCTTACTAGTTCTTCATGTCCTTCAAGGACACGTAAGCACGCACCACATTCAATATCCCACAGTCTGATCGTATTATCGCTACTACCACTAACCACTAAGCGATCTCTGTATTGTAAACACGCTATACCACGCTTATGACCGATTAGCGTTCGTACGAATTCACAAGTGGACGTATTCCACACTTTGATAGTTCTGTCACCACTAGCCGACACTATGTATTTTTCATCAAAGTCAACAACGTTCACCGCTGCACGATGACCTACCAGCACGCGTCGCAATGCGATTTCCGTTTGCGATGTCATATCCCAAACGGCGATTGAACGGTCCTAGAACATAAAAATACATTGTAAAGATTTTTAATGTTTTCCAGATGAATTCATGAGAATTTAAAAAAAAGTAGCTGAGATAAAAAGAATCAAAAAAATTCTTACGAACCTTAGAACACGTGACCATCATTCCATTGTTGAATCTAAGATGCAACACAGCCTCACAGTGGTGTATGAGCGTATTAACCATTTCTCCAGTATTGGCGTCCCAAACTCTCACGGTGCTATCCGAAGAGCCAGATATAATAGCTTTGTCATCATATTGAAGGCACAGAACCGATCCTGTGTGTCCAGTAAGCACCTTAATGCACTGTAAGGTATTTCTGTCCCAAATTTTAATAGTATTGTCCCTAAGGCCGGACACTATCTTCTGGTCGTCGTACTGCAAACAGTAGACTCCCTTAGAATTCTCACTACGACAGTTTATTCTCTGAAGATTATGTCTGCCCATTCTCCAGTTGTTGTCTATACTATCTATGTCTTTTACGATTTTTGGAAAAAGAGTTCTGTAGAAGGCATGGTTTGGATGGCTTTCTCCTGGACGTGGTTTAAATAAATACTGAATCCTGAAATATAGAAAAAACTTAATGTGTACAATTGTACATATTCTACTTGAAATGTCAAGTTTTATCGAATCGCAAAATACTTAATGTTAATAAAAAGAGATCAATTCAACTTACCATCCTCTCCTTTCTGCGAGTCCTCTCCAAACAGAGTCTGTCCGAACTTTGCGTTCGATTAACTTTTTCCAGAGCATTCCTTCACTTATCACTCTGTACCATTCCTTACAAACGAGTTCTGCAGAACACAGAGAATCGGCATCTAGATACGATAGGATGCTTTCTGCTACATGGTCCAATCCCTTTTCTAAAAATAAATATTACCAATTACTTATCTATCGTTTAAGTTCAGGACGTTGAATCCAGGTTCTAACTTCAAAATTCAATTTCTTCATTTTACTGAAGCTAAATGAAACTTATTATTTTCTTTGCTCTGTAGCAATTGTATTATTTTATTTTCTGTACTTTCGTTTTAAATAGATGAGTACAGAGTAAAAAAGTGGCCAGTCATAATACGTTTTTCGTAAAAAGAAAAAAAATAATTTTTAGGCTAGATTCCGAATTTTTCGTTTTAGGTAAAAAGTATTCAAATTAAACATTTTTTGGTTCTATAGCCACACTTCTATTTTAAAAAAAAGTGTTTCTACAGAGCGAAATGAAGTTGAAATGTTGAGTAAAATGAAGATAGAACTTTTGGTTAAAACTTGAACCCAACGCCCTTGAGGGAATTAGAGAACTCGGAAGTCTACTGCTTTCAAATTTCAATAAAAGTCAAACGTACTTGGCAGAAGAGATATGAAATCTCTTTGCAGCATTGGTTTTAGGTACGCATTGATGTGTCCATGCTGGTAGTGACACATTCTCGCTAAAAGTTGTTCCACAAAGTGCACTTGTTCTGGTTCACTCCATCTTTCAAACAGCTTCATGC
Source organism: Synergus laeviventris (assembly GCA_032275145.1). Lineage (NCBI taxonomy): Eukaryota > Metazoa > Arthropoda > Insecta > Hymenoptera > Cynipidae > Synergus > Synergus laeviventris. The sequence goes on along the minus strand of JAUESI010000009.1, from coordinate 193,521 downwards.
ACGCTTCCCTCTCTTGTCCAAATTGAAAGGAAGCTCCTATTGGCAGATCTTTCTTCCGTGTTGTGTCATTTAATATCGTCATCGTATTCTGAAAAGAAATAAGAAACAAGAATTAATAGAGTCCAATGTATGTATACAAATTCCCGTTTCTTGGTTTATTTGTTTCACAAATCACGTTTGACTCAGACTCAAAATTGAACTTAAAATTGACACCTTCTAACGACTCAATTTGAAGCTGCTTCTTGACTTTGATTTCATAATAGAACTTCAAAGAAAGCAATTGTTGTGACATTTCTGTTCTCAAAACTTACATTTCTGGAAGATTCGCAAACGCAGTCAGAGACAATTAAAGTCATCGTTTTGTCAATTATCTTACAAGACAGTTCGGATAACACGTATAATTTAAATACGAAACAAGTCAAGACTGGCAAGTTTCGACTATTCTCAACCGGTCACAACGTGAAATGCTTACACCGAGCGCGATAGAGGGGAATAAATATTTCCAGTTTAAATCCTTGATCAAATCAATGAATCAGAGTTGGCAAATATCACTTCTTGGAACAATAGCATAAAATCGAATATACTTTCTTTGTATCAAACTCATACTTCTGCAATTTGCAATTTCATTCATGTTCTAATCAATAATTCCAGATACAAAATAGAAACAGAACAAATTAATTTGATGTGATAAAAGTTCTGAACGTTCAAATTAATTCGAACGAAATACTTGAAAAATTATTTTTTGAGATTTCAATTTTAAAAACAATTTTTTTTTTAGAATCTTTCCACTTCCATTTGGTATCTGGAAACTTAAGTCCTACCGCGTATATTAATATAAGAATTTTTTAAGAGCATTCTTTCTGGGACTGCGCTCGATGCTATTTTTAATTTCATCAACGAAAGCTGGTCTCGAAATTAGTCGCAATGTGCCTTGCATAGGTACTTTGAAGTCCTTTTATCCACTTAGTTTGCAATTTAATTCGAATTCTGCATACTGATGGTGGATAAAGTTTTCATTACGCGCACTATATGTCGGAATCAACGATTTCAATTATTCAGAGCTTACGAGAATAATGTTCATTTTAATTTTAATTTGTGAAAGGTGAAACTCTGCGAAAACTAAAATTAAATTTCAAATAATCTTGTTTACGAAGATTTACACTCTAAATCTAATATTTTGAAACTTGGAAATATGTAAATTTGTTTATATAGAAATATCGAAATGAAACGGAATATCGTTTTCTCTTATAAACCCACAAGCAAGCAGATGGAAATCTTTTTACTTCAAGAAACAGACACTTTGAAAGCAAAACACAATGGAATATGTATTTCAAGGAGGGCCTCCTGCTTTTCCTCTCTTGAAAGGATTCAAGATTCAAGAATAACAGCTGCCTAACGAACGGTCAAGAGATACCTATCAGTTTCTATCAAAATCCTCTATCGGTAAAACTCTAGTTGCCTCAATCTCTGAACAAAAATAGGAAAAGAAAGCTTGTAAAACTCCCAAGTTATGGAAGCGAAAGCAAAATAATGAAGTAATTAAATTTTCAAGGTGGAATTAATTATTCGGTGGCTGGAATTCTAATATGATAAGAGATTTAACACAACATAGTTTGTTTCGAAGGGAATAATCTACACGAACAGCGCTGATTCATGCTTCAATTAAAAATTCCTATTAGAGATTTTAATCTGTAATCTCTTTAATTTTAATCTCATCATAATTATAGCAGTCATTCTTATGAAATCAAATAAATTTAACAATTATTTCTTGTCTATCTCTAGGAGGCTTTTGAAGAATTTTACAATAAAAATTCCGAGGTGGCAAATTTTTCAAAATTAAATAAAGGAAGAATAAACCAATTTTAAAATTGCAATTTTCAAGGAACGTCAACATAATAACTGAGGCTTAGTTTTACAATGCCACAGTTACAAACCTCCCGTCACATGGTGACTTCTCAGACTAGAACGAGATGCGGGGTTCTTGACCTGAGTCTGTAAACTCTTTTGTCTCTTTGTAGTAGGCGTATAAATGCAACTTACTATTTACTTTCTTACTTTGCAATTAAGGCACAACTGTTTTAAAGACAATTGCATTTTTTCAAGGCAAATGATTATTTAAGCTAAATACTAAAACACATGATGCTTTTTAATTGAAAATAAGAGAGAATTTTACAATCTAGGAAAAAAAATCGGCTTAAGATTCACTATCAACATATTCAATTTATACTGGAAAACTAAAATTTAATAGTTCTTACAATTTTGAACCTAGATAAGAATTTCAAGTACATAATAAGAATGAAGACAAATATTTACGGAACCTACAATCTTCGTCCCTTGACCTTTTAGATCAGGCAGTTAATTTTTTTTTCAATTGCTAATGTTTTTGAACACTTTAATCTTAAAATTCTTCAATGTCGGAGGCTCTATTTTTTATATCATCAAGTTTTTATTAATTTTCAGAGGATTTTAAATCTTTTGAAATTTGTTTCAAATTTCTTGAAGTTTATAAAAATATTTTTCGAAATCTTTAAGATTCGAAACACTAAAAATTCGAGTGATCATCAGTCCATCGAATTTTTCTAAAATATAATTAATAGATCTGAATTTCACGTTGTTTCGAGTTGATAATTTCAAAGAAAAGTGAATTAGCACCGATTCAAATAGCGATGGAATACGTGTGACTCAGGGAACAGTGGAACAAATGTGACTCATATATCACTATCGCTCTACTCAAGCAAATGATGAGCGAACAAATTCTAGCTGCGTGACAATCAAAATTAAATAAAAAGTGATAAGAATATTGCCATATAAAATCTCTCATTTCGAAAAAGATTCCCTAATATGAGTTTAGGGTGCTATTCGTTATTTCTTTAGAAATAATATTCTTTGTAAGCATAATTATAGCATCGAGCATTGAACTTCTGTCGTAATTAATGACAAAATCAATTTCCAAGAAAGTAATTTACCTAACGACCTAATTTTAAAAGTTTATGCAAAATGGATGATTACAAGACCTTGTAAAACGAGATTCAATATAACATAACTGACACAAATTTCAATAGAGAACAGACAAATGAAATAAGGTTGTCAACTTGTCGAGTCTCGACCAGTGGAAACTTTCAGTTCACCGCAAGAAACAAGTTCAGGTTTAATTCCTGCCGAAACGGAGCGCAAAATAAAATTAAGTAACGGTTCCTGGGTTTTAGTAGTAAAAGGAGCATAAAGTAAAGTAAATGTAAAAAAGATTGAACCGCGTTGGACGGCAGGGATGTAGTAGAAATAAATGAGGAAGCTTCTTTCACCAGATAAATACTGCTCATGGCAACTCCGTTAATAGTTACAAACTGCAACATCGAAGTCAGTTCGACGAAGTAAACGGAATCGCTTCAGGAGCGTATCTATAAATGTAACACGATGCAAATGCAATTTACAATCTTTCCCCCATCAATATTCATCTTTTCTAGTCATCAGCTTTCAATGATCTGCAAACACGCAATCCTTTCAGAAATATAATTTTCCCAATTTGCAATGAGAATCAGACTTTCTTATAATTTTTTGAACTAAAATGGGCGAAATTAGCAAAATTAAAGTTCCTGTTTTACCTTTTAGTATGTAAATTCGCTACATATTTACCGGTGAAAGGTTGTTAAATACTTTATTAACACACCGATCTCACTAATTCTCTAAACGAGATAAGTTTAAAAATTAAAAAAAAAACTGGTTTTACCATATAAAAAGTAAACTTTCAGTTTTCTTATTCAGATTATTTTGAGCTGTAATCAAATAAGGAATTATCAGGTTAAAGCAAGGAGCCTTACAAACTTCTTGATGATAAATCAAATTTGAATGAAATATTTCCATACACTAAGAAAATTAAAGCAACAAAAAACAAATTAGGATTTTGATCTTCAAGATGTGAATAACTATCTTTGGAGTTAGCAAGTTTGCAATTTAGGCAACGATGCGTGATAATTGAAAAAAATGTGCTGTGAGTGCAAAAAAGAAATCAAGAACACTCTCAAAGGCCTTGACTAGATGTGTTAAATCGGTTGTTATGTTATTCAAGGTAACAATTTTATATTTTTCAGCTCATCGATACTGTTTACTGAGATCAGTTTAAGTAAAGTTCAAGAAGCATCACGATTGCTCTTTCAAATACAGTAATTCACTCGCCCTTTCACTTTCGTGGATGTTCTCCAAAGCGATAACGGTGCACGCTTTCTCAGGCAATCACCGAAATCACTCCAGTCATTATGAAAGATCGTGTGATTTTCTGTTTCTTTTCTTGTTTCTTGCGTAAAAATCGCTTCCTCTATTTCCACAAAGCGTCTTTGAAAATGTAACAGAAGTTTTGAACGTTCAAATGAACGAAATATTTTTTCGAATTCTATTTTATCCAGAAATATTCTTCCAACTGAAAATAAAAATAGGCATTAAAAGTTTCTTTCATCGAGAATAATTTTATAATACAAATGTAGCAATATTTTAAAACTGTTTCTAGTTTAAAACACAATCAATAGAAAAATTCGTTCACTTGAACGTTCAGAACTTGTAAAATTTCAGGCTTGTAAAATATTTTAAGAGGGACCAAAAAATTTGAAAGATTTCAAAAGATTGAAAATCATTTCAAGAGATTAGAGAAATATTTTTTAAATATTTGAAGAAATTAGAAAATATTTCAAGGAATTATCAAAGATTTCAAGATGACGAACAGTCCTCAACATTTTCTTTAACATTAAATAATTATTCAGTAAATCCTTATAGTGATAAAGAATATAATTGCCTCTAATTAAAAGAATTGTTGATTTTTTCACCGATCTTACGTAAAAATAGGAGTTACATGTAATAGAGCTCAATATATTATTATGGAAAGTGTAATAGAAACCTGCAGTGCTCTCTCTGGTCTACGATATACCACGAGATGATCATAAAATATGTTTGTAGCTATCGAGTCTATCTAAACCTGGCTGTGGGAACTTCTTCGTGGTTGTATAAAGATTCACTAGAAATTTAAATGTCTCTTCACAATCTGTTGAACTTTAATTTAACTTTGCAGAGTGTTTGTGCAAAGGTGTATTCTTAACACATTTTATTATCGGTGACAGAGCAAATAAAGCACACAGGCCGCTAATAATTACGCATTAAAAATATCCCTGATTAGAAAATATTAGTTACTTCCTCCTATGTTTTCTCGCATTATCCTACACTAATAAGATCATTTATTTTTATCCCAAGTAATCTCCTCTGTAAAGAAGGGTCTGATACGAGACTGGACTATGAAAGTAGAACGAACGAAAATTCGTTTTAGACATATCCCATAAATCTGGTTTATTCTTCACCAAAGAAAGGCTCGTAATAATGTAACCATGGTATATAATGTAGCCAGCGAATGAGATATATGGTCCTTTTCCTTATCTGAAGGATCAGTGATCAGTTGAATGGTACTGATGACCTTTCTGTCAAAATACTAAAAGCGAGAACACCAGAAAAGAGTTCGAGTGACGAATGTCAGAAACACGTGGAAGTGGAACCTTTCGTGGTCTTTTTACGATCAAACGAGGTTACGAAATGGATTTCTATTATCTTTATTGTCCAGGCCTTCGAGATATCATACTTTCAAGGTCCCTCAAATGCAGAAGAAAACGTTATTGACGTGAATTACGAACATCATTTACATGTGAAAATTGGGAATTTCTTCAGTCAGTGAAAGTAGGTTTCGACTTTGTATTCGATAAGTTACTAAAGAAGATATGAAACTACGTCATTTGGACCAATTCAAAGAAAATTGATTGAGTCGAAACAATGTTTTTATTCACAGCTTTGTTTACAAAAATTAAGTACGGACTCAGCTTTTTGCTTATTTATAAAGTTGATCTAAATGTAATATCGGTTTGTTTGTTCGTGGTCACTCAATTAGAAACATTTCATTGGCAATCTAAAACATCAATACTGCAGTTGGCACTGCTCTATGCCCCCAAAATACAATAAACTCCGCCTACGCCCGATTGCCAGTTATTATACCTTATAAGTCTATGAAAGACAAAATATTCCAGTAAAAGAAGTTACCAATAGTTGGGATTACATTTTTTGAACAAATGATCTAAAAAAGCTTTAAATCAATATAAAATGAACCACGTTTCCTTCTTCCGTGAAATATATATCTTTGAAATTTGATGGACAAGATGCGATATAAAAGATATTAAATTTCGAGGAACATCTAAGATTTAGGAATTATACGTGATTATGACTTCTGACCTGGAGAAGGAATCCGTGTTCCGGTATTTAGACTCTCAAGTTGTTCAAATAGATTTAATTTTTTTTGTCATGTCATTCTGAAAGAAGAGATTAATCAAGAAGTCAACGTGGAATCCGCCTCAAAGAATCTCATAGCGAGTATTCTTTTGCCCTGTTTTGCCCTAACGGTATTTAGAGCTGCGTTAAATTCTACAGCTACTTCTTTTCTTTTGTCCATGTATCTTTTTAAGTTACTTATAATTGCGCACACAGGTCACGTAGATGTAAATGACGCTAAAGTCATTCACATGCATGAGTTGAGCAAGTAGATGAGTCGCCTAAGCCAGACAAAACAGCTGATTCTGCACTTCAGAAAAAAGATCTCCTTAATTAACAAATAAGACTGTGATTTTCAGATGAGATATTAATCGACTCAGAAGTTAGAAAGCTTGGAAGTAAAGTTCTCACGTTATACTTGGTTATTGTAATAAATTCCTTTTCATTAAAAAATATGGATATGTAACAACAAAAAGCGATATTAATATTATTTTTCAAAATATCCTTTCGTCCTTATAAGTTTCGATTAGCTTTTATTTTTATTTTTCAGTCCCATTTGCAATTACAAAGTCTTTAAGTAAATTGCTAGTTGCCAATCACTTTTATTCTTCATACACTTTTCCACATTGAATCCCTTTCAATTTAAGGAGATCCGCAAATGTGAAATTTCAACCTAGTTCCTTCTTAATAATGGTAAGCTGTCAATTTATTTGTGCTTCAATTTGAACTTTTAAAAGCTCATCTCTTTTAAATTTGAACATTTGTTTTGAAATTTCTAAATTCATATTTTATTCTCATTGTATTTTTTTTCCTCTTCTCCATATACAAGCATTACTGATTTGCTCTAATGAATCGAAAATGTATCAAAACAAGCTGAAGGATCAGCAGCTTGTAACAGACCAATGCTGTATTCAAATGTGTCTTGTTAGACGTAATTAGAGGAATAATTAACATACGCTCTGTTTCGCGATCGAGTCTGCTGTTGGAGGTGCTAAATAACATTTGCATTTGCAGATGGAGTCCTATAGGAGTACTTGAAAGTTAGTCTTGAAATGAAGAAAACTTGTCTGAGGAAGGATCCATTTTCAGTTTAGGCCACTTACCGGCACGAAGCCGACTTGACTTACTGTTGAAATTACCTGCCAGGAAGTCAATAACACCGAGGGAAGATGCCAAGAACCGCCTTGATCTCGACAGTAGAAAGCGTGAAGAAGCCAAGAGTTCCAAACTTCTGATAACAATGCCAGCTTGCTCGTGGCGAATAGAAAAACATGTTAAACAGGAAATGGATCAAGTCAAGAAATCTCTAAGAGTCATTCTTCGAAGATAAATCCTTCAAACTATCGAGAGCTTATCCAAATCATTTTGCAAAGTCAGCTTCAATGAAATTCATTATTTCTGTAAGCAGAACAAGACTCAGCATAATTTTTGAATTAATAAAGAGAATTCAAATTATTAAATCAGGAAAAATGGAGAGATGAAGGGTGGCACACCAAAACTGACGAAGTACAAAAAATTGTCTTTCAATTTGGTCGCCACTTATCCCTGAAGAAATACGTTGTCTGAAGATAAAACGAGTTTGAAGATAAAATTGATTGCTCCGAAGTCTGTAATTCTGTTGTTGGAGGTATTGTTAATACCTGGTCTGACTTAAAATAATTAAAGGTGCCTTTATACAGCAACATGTAATATAATAATCGCTATAAATAAGAGACAAGAGTGTAGGCGAAGTACAAAGCGTGGGAGAAAATATTGCAGTGCAAACTTATTTCTCTTGAACGAAGTAGGTACAATCTTTTTGTCAGGGATTCGGTGTGAAACGTAAGTAGTGATTCGAGAAGTGAGGTCGTTCGACGAGACTCAAAGGCAGGACAGAAGGGCACCACGATAATAAGAAGAAACGAGATAGAAACGAATCAAACCTTGAGGTTGAGGCAAGGCTTTGTACATTCACACGTACACGGAGATAATTTTTGTTCCCTTCAGATTCCGATCAATTTAATTCTTATCCAGAGAGAGAAAAATCGGATTTACATCGCATAAATTGTTTCTCAGCGAGACAAAGTAGTTTTTTTAAGACAAAAAATTGAAGACAAATAAATTTCTTATTTGGAATTTGAGAATTTTTTAAAAATAAAATATAAAAAAAGTGATTTAGTCTTTACAGTTGATGCAAAAGAGTTCCCGGTGTACAAAAAAAAACTTCTATATTCTTTATAATATTCTGATCATGAAATATTGACACGTTTAAATAGCAAAACTAGTTAGTTACACATACGTTACTTTCTGCACTGCAATCTCAATAACCATTTCGATTTATCACGCTTGGCATAACAGAACAATTTATAATCATACAGGAAATATACTATTCTATAATACAATGTTGCAACCACTATTGAATCATTTAAATCCACTTTTCTTTTATAATGTTGAATAATGATGAGATTGAGAACTTGCAGATAATTAAAGAGTGGTTCCAAAAAGGCGAATAGTGAAAATAAATATTTGATTGCAGTAAATTGTTACTATCAGATATTGATGTATTATTTACTCGGAGCAATGAAATATTATTCGCAATTGAATTTTAATTTGATTTCAATAATCAAATACGAACTCCTTAATTCCAATAAGAAACTATTGGTTTCAAATCACGATTTAAATACGAATACATATCTGATAATAAAATTATTATTACTGTATGCGTTATAAAGTAATAATCTCACCTGCTAATAACTTTTAAAAGAACTTGCCACGAAATTCAAAAGATTACAAGAAGATTTACAAAGTGTTCAAGATAGAAATAAATTTTCATTAATTTCCCCGTCTCCAGTACAATAAGCAACTTTTTTATTCTAACTTTTGCGATTCTTAGGTCATTGGCTGGAGGACTGTATTGCTAATTGCAAATGGGAGGCCATGCTTTGTCGTAAATGAGACACGCGACAAAGCACCGATGGAATGCTAAGCAGCTTTGTCTAGATCGCACCTTACACATTGCCAAGAAATACGGTTAAGCATCTTTGTTTCAGATTTTAATGTGCGAGCCAGGATTCAGTTTCAACCTGCAAATCTGATTTGTTTTCCAAGATCGTTTCAACACCTCCACAACGGATCAGAAAACGTAAATTTATTAATAAAACTATGAACATGGAAAAATATTATCATAAATAAAACTTTGTAAATTAGAGTTGAAAAATTATGAAACAAGCTGACAATGAGAGAGGAAAATAAGGATGGTAGTCTGGAGCACTTGTTTCTAGAAAAATGCGAAATTCTTTAAGTAGGTCTTTACATTTTACGGTGAACGATCGCATCAGATATGGTTTTTATGACGATCCCAGCAAAGTAGCACTTTGTTTTTAACATGTAAAAAATTGGGCGTTACAGTAATTTCTCAAGTACAAAATGGAGGAATTGCATCTTAGATTTTTTTTTTATAATTTCAAAACTTGAACTTTACATTTGACCAGATTTTACTTATCAAATATTATAAATACATATTCCGTTTACAAATATAAGTGTGACAATGAAGCGAAAAAATACTTTCTTTTAAAACTTTTTGCGTAAAATAAAAGATTCAAATGTAGCAAAAGTTGTGAACGTTCAAATGAACGAAATATTTTTTCCTAATACTACTTTATGTGGAAATATTATTCCAACTAAAAATATCAATAGACAAATGGAGGTTTCATTTATACAAAAATATTTTCAATGCAAATGAATCCATGTTTAAAAACTGTTTCTAGTTTAAAAAACAATTAATACAAAAATTCGTTCACTTGAATGTTCAGAAATTTTCAGTCATAGATTCGAAACTTAACATCAAAATTTATGTTTCATTTTACACAAAAAGTATTAGAACTGGAAACTTTTTCAGTCAATTCTATTTAAAAAGCAATGACCACAACAGAGCGAAAAAAATATTTAGTTACAATATTTTTAAAGTGAAATTTAGGATTTTAGGAAGTAATAAATTGCCTGTTTCAGGGTTTTGTATCCAAATTATTCATAATAATCTCAAAATTGAGAGCAGGCAATTTATTACTTCCTTGAGACAATCTCTAACAGTAGAGGTGTTTTAAAACTCCCGTAATACTCGGCTGTATGGAAACTAGACGATGCTTAAGTCATTGGTTCATCCAATGGCTCAAATGTATTATGCATTGTAGTCAAGCGTTATTTGCAGAATGCAGACATACGCATTTGATTTTTGATTCTTTTATGCAAAGGCAAGTTTCAAGCGAATGCGCGCGCTACAAAGACACGAGGTGGGTTAGATAAATGAATAGGAGCGTTGCTGATTCCGATATCTGGCCTACTTTTCGATCTGAACGATTGAGTATGGGGGTGGAAACTGAGAAAAAACAAGGCGTGGACAATACATGAGGGAAGACGAAAGCAGGACAATAGGGAGGGAAAGGCTGCTAAACATTGATTAAATGGTAAATGCTGGCTGAGCTTTTGCTATTATTTATGGATGTTATTTTCTCTCTTTTGTAATACATCAGTTAAAATATTCAAAGAGCTTTAAAATCATTTTTAAATTTAGAAGCAAAGCTAGTTACCGCAGATTCTAGTTTCAAAAATGCAACATTCTGAGAATGGTATTTAGTATTGTAACTTGTAAAGAGTTTCCAGTAAAATGTAATAGGACCTTGACTTGATCCTAACTCGATAACTGAAAAGATAAAATTAATCCTTAAAACAATCCTATAACACCTAAACTAAACCTTTTTATCCATTGCCTAATTAATAATACAATAATATAAATACAAACTCTTTAAGAAATATAGATAAATTGATAACAGTATTAATAACAGAATGAGTTTCTTTATCAGTGCCTAAGAATGTCTTATCTATTTGTTTAATGCCATTTAAAATTCGCTAACTTGAAAATACTTGCGAGATTAGATAATCCTCTCGTGTCAAATGCACTTCATGGAGTTTCACGATCAAAAATAACTCACCAACAAATGTATAATCAATAATTCGCATTGAAAAGGAAAGTAATAGAAATACCATACTTAGAAAGAAAGCTAAGAGATATAATATCCAAAATTTATAAGATATAGATTGTTACGTTGTTCTAGTACGTAAATAATAATACAATATAATATATAATACATATATCTTGCAAGACGCAACTGAACTCAAACGTTTCGTTTCTTGATGAAAGAAAGTGGGAAATGAGTAGACTTTATCTTGTCTAAATTCTAGATGAGCCGTAACTTCAATATTCGTGGCGCATATTTCTAAATATAACACCGAGACCGTTTTAAGACAGACGCTGACGTTTAGCCGACATCCGTCTGTCGGTATTATTATTGCAAAGCTTGAGTCCGAAGTCGTTAATTAGGGATTAACGGATTGAATCGTGTCTAGAATCATGCAGAGTTGCACAGTGTACAGTCATCGTCATGTGTCAAAAACACAAGAATCATAACCTCCCACGCGATTTAGAAAAATGTGCTCCGGAATTTTTGAGCCAGAGTCGGAGGTTAGAGAAAAGTTTTGAGGGGAAAATGTTAAATGAGGGTTAGGATATATTTGGAGACGGGGTAGAGGATTTAAGGGAATTCCTGAATTGTAATGAAACATAAGATGGCGGTAGGATTGAGAAGGAAAAATATATTAGTCGGTTTGCGCACCTGTAAATTGCTCGAGTCCTCGTGTTTGGTATCCGTCTCCATGTTGATCATTTTTTAAGCGCGCAGACCACACAAGTGTCTCTGGACAGGACGGCGCACTCGTTGATCGTAATTTTGCGGAAAACGGGATCAAACAAATGGGAAAAAAACACAAAACCGGACACACAACGGTCTGACTAAAGAACTCTGCGACGAACAACGCTCACGGTTCTTCGCCATACACAGGAAGTCGATGCAGCATTTCACCAACACAACAGATCGTAAATAACGGTCATTTAGGTGATGGGCGACGGCGCACTGACCAGCTTTTGTAAAAATACTTTACGATCACGACACGGAGAGCGAAGAAGAGTATCTCGTTTCTAGAAGAACTCTTGAAGAAATCTGCTCAACGAGGACAACGAGAACGAGCATCAACTAATATACCCAAGTATGTCCACTCTAGTCCAAGTGTATACCGAGTCACCGACCTACACCGTCGACCGCGCACTGCATAAAATAATCCCCGAATTAGTGATAAGCGAGTAGTCGATCTGGTGACTGGTCGAGTACCGACTTGGCTGAGTAGGGTTGTAAAGTTTCATGAAACTTTGGCCAAATGAAAAGTATCATGAAACTTTTGAAACGTTTCAAAGTTTCCAAAGTTTCATACATTAAGGCGGGAAAATTCAAAATAACAAAAAAG
>JAUESI010000009.1:164360-180797 GCA_032275145.1 Synergus laeviventris | reverse complement strand
TCCAATTGCACCAAAACTGTCACTTAAAAATTTTTGAAAGTTTTCCCGCTTAAATGAATGATTGAAACTTTGAATCAACGGCCCTGTGCCATTGCGACGGTAGACTACTATAGTCAAATGGAAAACCGCACTTCAAACAGTTTTTGTTTAAAATTTTATTACTCCGATTTTCACTCCGTTTTTTATAGTATTTTAAATTGATTTTTTATTTTATTTCACTTTCCTCATTTAGTGCAGTATATAATATCCATTCTATGGTTCTCGTTGGAACCGCTATAAAAATCAAGGACTATATTTTGTAAAGAACCAGAGACCAATTTAACCAAATAAAGACACTTAGCAATTTTATTTTTATGGGAAAACATAAAGCTTATGGCTTTATGGTAATGGGTGGTTTATTTCGGACTTCTCAAGTTTACAACTTGCAGATGTTTTTTCCTATTTATTAGTAAAACGTGACTCGCTGAATATCTATTTTTTTCTATGCTAAATTTATTTCTTAATTTTAACTATGGGAAAGTCCCAGAATATTTTGTGAGAAAGCTTAAACGTAAATGCTTAATTTAATTCCTAAAATTTTATAGTTTCTCTAAAAAGTACAGAAATATTAAACGTTATTATTATTGGAATTTCCGCGCTGGTTGGTAACGGAGGAAACGCAATTATCGACACTAAAATTAATCAAACGTGTAGAGCCACACGTTGCATAGTTTGGAAGAATACACGTAGATGCGCTGTAACTTGCTGTTCAAAGCGCGCCAAATTTTAAATGGATATTCGTTGAGAAAATCTGTTATTTTTTTAATGAAACTCGACATTTCCTCCCTCCCAATATAAACCCATAACAAAGAAATTCATTTTTTTACTCACCCAAATCGAAAACTTCAATTACTTTATCATTTTCAACAAATGGTGCTAATTCTGGTAAATCATCTACTAAAAATTGATAAAAGGAAACCCTGTTTGTACCACGAAATCTCCTCTAGCTGCAATTCAAGTTCGAATTTTTTTCAATTGCTGACATCGGTCTCACATAAGTTGAAATTAAATTTCTGGCTCATGAAAAGTTGCTCAAAAGTAATTAAAAAATTTCTAAAGCCTATACTTCTTCTAGGTAACCTCTTTCTCTTTACCTGTTGTGATACTCGTAACATATACTGTTGTTTGTATTTTATACTAGCAGCTTATCTTGGTGTTGGAGTCTGAAATAACACTCACCGGGCGTTTTATTTTAAAAATCATCAATTTATGAATTATCAGAGAAATCATAATTGTTCAGTAAAAGTATAGAGAAATGTCTTTATTTCTTTGAGATGATAATAAATCAACATCACCTCTGATATCACAAATGCTTTCTCTCTTCCTAGAATCATTGTCTGTTTAGTACAATAATAACGAGAATACTTTTTATTTACAGATAACAAGAAATAAACTAACTTCAATTTCTCCAACAATTAATTAGCACCATTCAAGTAGGGTCGATGACAAAATTGCGAATCTAAAGGTGGATAGTAATGCCTATAACAAAGATAGGCCATCGCAAATCCTATGAGAGATCCAACTACCACATCTAAAAATATATTTATTTGGTATTAATATCACATTCGAATTGTATCCTATAATTTAGAAAAAAAGGCATACCTTGCCAGTGATGATGGTAATCGCAAGTTCGACTCAAAGCTACAACAAGTGCGACTACTAATGGTATTACAAATGCACACAGCTTCCAAGAATTTCCTTTTCCAACTAATGTAAATGTGCGAAATTTTCCAGCTAAGTAAAGAGCTACAAAACCCCAGCTGGCGAAGACAACTGAAACAATAGTTATCATAAATTTTTATTTGACAAAAATCTGAGAATATGTATATAAAAAAAAACCTTACAAGCACAATGTCCACTCGGAAACGATTTTCTGCCTTCCATTACAACTTGTGGATCACCAGTACATTTTAATTCTAAGTGCGTTTCTCCATCCGGAAAACATCGCCAGAAAAAATCAGGCCTTGGTCTACCTGCAGAAAAGGAAAGTGTTCAAAGCGTTAAAAGTTTTAAAAATTAGAATGGTGAAGAAATGACTCCAAAATGTATAATGAAATTGAATATCTTACCTACGATTAGTTTTAATATATCGACTAAAATTCCATTAAATCCTAAAGCTAGAGTTGAACAAAGTATTCCCTGTCGAAGATCGAACTTGTTTCGCTGAATTATATATGTCGTAAATATTACCATAGCTGGAGGAATAAACACCAGAGGCTGCAAACCATATTGTTAATAAAAACTGTATTTTTTAAATAATACATATAATAATTAAGGTACCCACCCATAATAAATTTATTGGTACGTAATCCTCCTTTCGTGGATTTCTATACAACCAAAGCTCTTCTGTGTGAATTTTCCTTTTAAAGGGCTCCAATTGTTCTAGCTTCCTGCAAAGATATGTAATTATATTTTAAATGGTTTACTCTTTATTAATCCTATTATATTTATGTTGACTCCACACATATTAGTAAAACATATATGTTACTTTTCAAAACAAAAAAAATCAACTGGATATATAGTAACTAGATCAACTATATTCACAATTCTATGCTTAATATTCCCATATACAAGGAATAAAAAATATTTTAAAAATTGGCAAAGCGATGAGCCTAAATTTTGTGACTTACAAAAATAATACAGCCAAGAATACACGAAATAGAATTTCTAACCAGAAACCCTTGGAAAATTCATTCTCTTTTGACATGATCATATCTGAATAATATTTTCTTATTATTTCTTATCGAAGCCATAAAAAACAGTACGTTTTGTCAGAAAACAGAGCGCTTTTCAGCCTCCCGGTAAAACTTAAACATCACCTAGAAACTCTCCTATAAACTTCCACCTATAAAAAAGCAAAAAAAATATGGAATCGATCGAATTAGAAATTTTATTAAATTAATAAAAATTTTATTTTATTTATCCTTGTCACACTCTTTATTTATAAATTAAATAGAAAGAAACAAAGAGTGAACCATCTGTTTTGACCCAAACAAAAACAGAAACCGTCAGAAACGTCAGAAATCACAGTCACAGACATGAGGACATGAGTGATTGTGAGGTCAGTAAGTGATGACGAGTGATGGAGTGATGGAGTGATGACGAAAATGAGCACGAAGAGTAATTTACCCTATGGTAAGTTACGGAAATTACATTGGCAGGAAACTTAAATAAGCTAAAATTTTCTGTAAAATTACAGCGTTCTGATCGCTGATTGGTTGTCATGTATATTTACAGCAAAGATACAGAAGCACTGGAAGCACTTTCACCTGGTGCAACCTTGTGCTTGTAGTCCTTGTATAAATCGAATCGAGTTTATGCCATTTATGCAACCCACGTTTTCCTCGTCTGAAATAAGTTTATTTTATGAATAAAATGTTAGTTTTTGTTATATAAGAATATATTTTAGAAAAATTTATGACAGTGAAGTGCTGGGTGAATAAATTGAGGCAAAAAGATGCGGATTGGTCTAAAATGCGAAGGCATGTTTTAGTTCACTTACTCTAAAATGAAACAAGAAAACTCCTATCCCTGTTATACAACGTTATAAGATATTTTAATTTTAATGTAGAATAATCGAAAATGTTAAGTAAAATTATTTTATTATGTCAACGGAACTGTTCCAATTGTAGAAATTTGTAATTAACTGTCTCTTCAAATTTGAGGTTAATTTATTCCACACTTCTCGGACACTAATTCGTGAATCAGATAGGGTTAAATTAAGTGTAAACGTAAATTACGATGGTGGATTTTGTTTAGAAGGCTAGCAATATCTTTTCTTCAATTGTTTTTCCTTTTATCAGGATTTAACTTCATTTTTGAGAGTGAAAATTCGGAATTATTGAGAGTGACTGTTTGCAAATATTTTCTTTATTGATTCCTTTTAATTTGATTACCGAATCGCTTCTTTATTATAAAAAGCAAAATAATTAGATTCGAACGGTTTACGTTTCTCTTTATGTTTGACTACGTTTTACAATTGCAGTTATTTAAAAGTATACAGAATTTAAGTATTTGAAATTGTAAAGTTTAAAGTTGCTACATCAAAAGCATTGTTCCAGTTAAAAGCAGATTTGATTAAGAAATGGCTGAGGCTGCTAAGTCAAAGGACAATCTGATGAAGATGCTGCTGACATCAACAAATTCTTCTTCAGCAGGAAGTTCGGCTTTACTTAGTCCTACAGGAGATACATTCGATGATAACCCAAATAGATTTACAACATATTTGCACCAGCTTGCTGGTTGTCACGAACTCGAAGTCGACGTCATCGTCAGGGATCATTGTTACGCTCGACCTTGGAATTGGAAACCTGAAAATATCTATGTCAAACCTATCAAGAAGATTTTCTTCGGGAAAAATTCTTTATCGTAAGTTATTCCTGTTTATACTGTTTATCTTAGCAGTTAAGTTAAGTTAAGTTCTAACTTTAAAATTCAATTTCTTAATTTTACTCAACAATTATTAGAATTAAATATTTTTTCGCTGTGTAGATGTATTTTCTTTTAAAATATAAATGTGCTTATATAGCAAAAAAATTTTTACTTTTTTTCTTTGTGCGCCTATAATTCTATTTTAAAAATGAGTAGTTATATAGAGCGGAAAGATATTTTTTTGAATCCATTTTGCATAAAATGAAACGCTTACACAAAGTAATCGATAATCTCTGATATCTATGGTCATTTTAATACTTAATGACCAAGTTCTTTTGCGTTATCTTAAACAAAAAAGAGTTGCTCTCTGAAGTTGAACGATAAAAAATAATAGTTGAGATTCGGTAAACAGAAAAATTGCTCATTAAAGAAAAAGGATCCACAAAATATTATAACTGCGAATCATTGAGCTGCAAAACCTATAATTCCTCTGAATAATAATTAATTTTCACACTAGGGACAAGTTAAAATCTGAAGAGAACGTTGACGTCGAAAATAATAACGACGATCCTTCTCCTCCGCCTTACGATTTAGGAAGAAATCGTCACCTTATGGACGAACTTCAAAGATTAGCAAATTTCGTAAGACCTGATGAAGACAGCGAATGGGAAGAGAAAATAGATAAGACCTATTGGACTCCAGTCCAAGTTCGCATATTTGCAAAAGTGGTCAGAATTTTGACTGCGGAGAGGTTAGCAAGGCTTGCAAAAATGGGCCACGTCATGGAATCAGTGTATCGAAGAACGTCGATCGACACAGCAGCCAAAAGGTGCAGAGAAACTTTAGCTTCCATTGGTTGGGATATAAGAATTACCCAGTGGATCCATAGTTTGATGTTCGATTATCTGCCGCAAGAGTACCTAGTCATTTATCTTGATATTCTCCAAACCTTAAGACTGAAAATTCCACAGCTTATCGACAAAATGATAGCTGTTCAGACGAATATTAACGGAAAGGGTGGACCAGTGACTTGGGAGACCCTGGGATCTTTATTAAAACGATCCTGGGACCCGATAACTCAAACTTTAAATGCCAATAGACCTGTAAGTAGTTTTCTTTACTTCCCTTTTTTTTATTTAATAATACTTTAAAAGGCAAATGCTTTAAACTCTAACATTTTCTTTTAGAAAAAGTTACCAGGGAACCCGATTTTGGTGATAGCGCCTGCGGGACTCGGAACCAGCGCCTCACCTCGTCAGCATAAGTGGGTTTCACAGCTCGGAGCATTAGGTATGGTTGTGACCGTCTACGTGCCTTTAGGATTGACATCAACAAAAATGACGATGATGGCTTGCATCGATCAATTGGTGCAAGCGACAAGAACAAAGATTCAAGAAGTTAGATCTGATTGTCCTGGAAGACCGATCATTCTCTTGGGTTATAACACTGGAGCTGCTTTAGCTTGCCAGGTACCTACTTCTAAATCAAAATGATGTCAAATCTTTTTATCTTGACGCCTCAAATAATATCCAAAAATGATTAACAGGTAGCACAAATGGAGCATGTGACATCAGTTATTTGCCTCGGTTTTCCTTTTAATACCGTGGAGGGCAAAAGAGGATCTCCGGACGATACCCTCATGAATATTCGATGTCCTGTAATGTTCGTGATTGGACAAAACTCAACGCTCGTGAGGCCTGACGACTTAGAAGACCTTCGCGAGAAAATGCTTGTCGAAACAAGCCTTGTAGTAGTAGGAACTGCAGACGACCACCTGCGAATTTCTACCACCAAAAAAATTTCAGAAGGCATCACACAGAGCATGGTGGATAGGTGTATCTTAGACGAGATTGGAGATTTCGTCGGCAGCATTCTTCTGCAGCCTCATCCCTTACCCTTGAGATCAGTCACGTTACCGAACCTGGATGCTCGAAATAAGAAGGATTTTCGAAAGAGGAGAATTTCTACTAGCAGTTCTGTGGAAAGCGAGCCGAATTCTCCAAATCTGAAGAAATCGAGACCAGGTACTCCAGTTTTGAGTGCTCCTTTGAGCGTACAGATTGTTCCTTCAACTTCTGTGTCACGTGCAGGAACTATGTCTTCGAATATGGCCTTGAGTGGCTCAAGTGTGAATCTAACGCCGGGACTGAAGCGGAAACCGCGATTAGTCAGTAATCAAAAGGCAAACTTCCCGGAAACTGTTATCTCTCCTAGACTGATGGCTCAAGTAAGAATCAATGCTGATCTCGCTGCTAAAAAGTTAAGAATATTGAAAGTTAAGATTTACTTCACTCAGGTGTTTAAAAAAAATCTATTATTGAATAGAAGTGTAGAAAATCAGCAAATTCTCAACTTTTTTACAAAAATTTGCATAGAGAAGATGTTTTCTGTCATTTTAATATATTCGAACATTTTTATAGCAGAGTGTAAATAGCGGAAACGGTGGGATAACGTTGAATATCGGGTCTTTGGCGAGCTTAGCTCCTGTAGGACCAATACGATTCAGTCCTACGAGTGTTGGTCAGAGTTCTACAGGAACGACGAAAACTGGTGTAGCCAAGTCTTCTCTTGCTTTGCAGAAAGGCACAAGAATGATCCAAGTGGAGAGTCAAAATTTGGGGAAGATGAAATCTATTTCAGTAGCAGGTAAGAAATTAAGAAACTTTGAAAAACTATTAAATGCACACTCGTAGCACTATAAGTTTGTATAAAAAAATAGTAGCCAACTAAAATTTTCTAAGAAAATATAAAATTTTAAAGTCTAGGATTTTCCAAAAGGAAAATTCCCAAGTTTGATAGCTTTTAAATTAAAAAAGCTCTTTGAAATTAAAACACCCATTCAAATTTATAAAAATCTACACATCCTTCTATATTATTTATTAATTGTACTCTTACAATTTAGGAGGAAGCCAGATTAAACCGAACGCTTCTTCAAATCATGGTAAATATATTTTGTTATTCTATCAAGCTGAATCTGAAATTTTGAAAAGAAATAATAATCCAACTAATCTTCTTTATTTACAGCGACCCACATGAAGTCTTCTGCTAGTACAAGTGGAACTTTAACAGCTCTTCTACAAAGTGGCAAAAGTCCACTCAGTGCAATAGGAAGAGGAATTACATCCAGTGTTCTATTAACCCCGAGCGTCACCGTCACACCTACATCATCCACCACACCAATGACACCTTCAAAAGGTAGAACATTTATATCTAATCCCTTATTACATAAACGATGATTAGTAAGTTGTACTAGGTTTTTGAAAGTAGACTTTTTTTTATTTCATAGAATTTTTTGAAAAATCGTTAAAATGCACGGCACGTTAAAGTTTACAAGAACGTAGGCCTTCTTTTTAAAAGAGTACTTTATAAGTTTGTACATTTTTTAAAAATCTTTTAATATCTTAAGTGATCCATATCAATAACTTTTTATTTTTTTGTGGGCTTCGATTTTGTTTCTCCAAGAAACGTAAAACATTATGTGAAAAGTATGTATACTTTTTGATATGTGAAACATATCATCTTTGAAATTAAATATTTACTTTCATAAAGTAAGCTCTGAACGGATGTTCAATATTTCTGTATTAATATTTTATTATTTTCATTTTTTTAAATAATTAATTATCAAAATAACTATATTAGAATAATAATGAGAAAGGAACAGTAATTCAGTTTGTGTATTAATTTTAATTTCCACAGAAATATTACTTTACATCGATTCACTGACTTATTTAGAGTTTTCCAGTTGAGTAATTAATGTAACTTTCAGTTTAAGAAAGTAATGCTTTTTTGTAGCAATGTATTACAATTTTGACACAGTTAGATCTCTAATTGGCTGTCTCAGTATTTACTACGGATTTAACAATAATATATTATATATGTACATATATTCACAAATATTTTTAACGACAATCACTATTGTGAGCTTAGAAAAAAAGAAGTTGCGTCTTTTGGCAAATAGCAGATCTGTAAATTGGTCTTATGCTTTATGTTAAATAAAACTTTTTCTTGTACTTAAAATTTTTTTCAATTCCTTTCCCAAATCCTGTTAAAAACGATTGATCAATTTAACGATAAATACAAAAAGATATTCAATCCTTTTTGCATTTACTGCTTTATAAAGGATTTTTGTTTGGATTGCAATTTAAGAATAAACAAAAAAAAACGTAAAACGAAGTTCTTCTGACTGTGGCTCTATTCTTTTTTGTTTACTTTCTCTTTCTCTCTCTCGAAATATAATCTCATCTTCGACGTTTTTGATGAAAGGTCACAGTGGGTTTTCAAATAATTTGGAAAATGTTTATTAAGTTCCAACAAGAAAATGAACCTTTGTCTCTAAAATAAGAGTCTTATAAGATTGTTTCCTAATAAAATTTCAAGATTACTAAACGAGGATATATCTAAATTAGATTTAAAAAAAGCCACTGTGGCTTTGAAATCAAAAGTTCAAAAATATTCTTTTTTTTTTGAAAATTTTTTGAGTCAGATGTCTATATTTTATAGTGGCGGACAACTCGGGACCAGCAAACACGAATGATCATCTACCAACAAGTACCACAACTACAAAAGAAATGTCCTCTCTTCAATCAGTACATCATCAATCAGTTTCACATCACATGAACCAGTCTAGCAAAATCTACTCTTCAAACTGCAAGAACCTAGTTATGCTGGAAAATTCTCGTAGCCCACGAAACTCTTCTAGCCATTCTCAAAATTCGGTGACCCTCTTACCGTTTTCCAGCAAGACGAAGTCTTTCGAAAAGTCAGTGAAGATAATCCCGAAGATAACCGTCAATAACTTGCAAAGAGCTCAACGACTAAAGCCACAATATCAATCCAAGAATTTTTTAAATGACGATTTAGGAAATATTTTGGACATCCCAATAATATTTGCTAAAGATGGTGAAAGTATAAACTCGATTGAAAAAACGCCTCCTTTGCCACAAGGTCCAATCACATGTGTTCCTGATAATCCTCCGCTTCAGAAAAATCCAAAATTGCGACCTACGAAAGTCGTTTTGATCAGCAATAAACAGGACAAATCGCAGCCTCCGGGGAAATTTATTAATCGACCAAGGCAGGCGATTTTCCGTCCAAGTCTTCCAAATCAGAATCTGAGTCACGTTCTTATACATCCAAGATCACAAAATCCAGTCATAACAAGTCGACCTAATCTTCCGATGCAAAATTCTATTCGAGGAACTCAGCCTACAGTTAAATACACAAAGATTATTTTGGCCAAACGAAATTCTTTGCCAAGCACTAGTCACAAAGATAAAGGTGAACCGGTTATTTTGACGAAAAATAGTCAGAAAGTTTCTGTTCCAAGAATCTTCAGTACAGATAAGAATGAGCATCGATACGCTCAAGTCTCTGTGCCAAAAATCTTGGACAGTTACGAGGAGGAACTGCAGGAAATTGAAGAGGCTATTAAAACAAATATTATCGAGAGAAAGGATGTTGACTTATCGGAAGTTGACCTAATTTCTTCAAAGAAGGAAAGGAACAATGAAAATGAGAATAAAAAGGAGGTGAGTCAAGAGGGATTTTATTATTTGAAATCTCATCTGATAGATAAGGAGTGAAAAGTATTATTCCATGTTTCAAAATTTTTCTAGAGGTTTTGGAATCATAAAATCCGTAGGAAATCACACTACAAAAATATAACCTCTAACATATTGTTTACTCAATTAAAAAAAAAAGCTGTAACAGAAAAAAGGAAATTGTAGCACGACTACTGTAAAAAAAAGCCGTATATGTAAGACTGAAGTTATTAGTATAATCTAATTTTGGTTTGGTGCTCTTGTTTTGGAGAGTAAAAGTTATGAATTGAAAATTTAGTTTTTCCATTGAAAAGTAAACTATGTATTTTTTACCTTAGACAAAAGTCGCGTGTACAAACAAGTCACAGTACTGTGTTCAATTTATTTAGTTGGAATTTTTCGTTTGTGTTGCATTTAAATTAGAGAAGCGTAGAACGTGAGAAGCTAATGAGACAACTGGTCAAAAAGTTACTATGTACATATTTAAAAAGCTTTAACAATTTTTGAAACTCTGTAAATATTGTAATGATGCGATTCTTTGTAACAACAGACAAAAAGCTCTCTTCGTTCTTCCAAGCGCATTTTACTTTTTAAAATACTTGATTCATTTTAAATTAGTATTTAAGAAGAATTTACAATTTAGGAAGTTTTACACTTCTTCCACAGATATTTTTTCAAGTTTTACGTCTTAGCAGGTCTTAGCCTTTATAAAACTCAGGTTTTGTATTTCAAAGTTGTACGAAAGTATACAATTCAATCGAAACCGTTATTATTAGAGACTGAATTTATATTTATTAGAAATCAGTTGATGTAAAGTTGAATAAGTTATTTTTACCGATAAACGTTATACCTATTGTGACAAAAAAGCTGAACATGTAAAAATACAAAGTCGTATATTTTCAATAGATTATAAGCACTATCAATATATCAGGCTCAATATCATGGTCTACATTTATATTTTAACCGTGAAATGAAGCAATTTTCTGAAGACCACTTCTTAGTATCCAGATATAAATGTAAAAATGTACTGACTTATTATTCTTTCCTTTTTGCCAATGCTCAACTTTGAACAATATGGATACCTGCATATGTAATAGGTATTTATTTAATTACTGGCTTGTAATGATGCAATTTACGTGTCAGTCTCAATGTAGAAGGAATAAAAATAACTTATTATTTAACTGGTCACTTATCAATTGCAAAATATTTACTAGATAAAAGGAAATTTTCTGAAACTCACGAATTAAAAGACTCGTTCTCTCAATAAATACTAAAACTTGTGTCCCTTGACCCTTCCCGTGTTTAACAATCTATACTCCACTAGACTCTCTTCCTGGATAAATAGCGATAAATACGAGAGCTGTGCAATTGTGCATATGAACTCATTATGAATTGAGCGAATAGTGGTTGTCCCCTGTAAGGAGAAAATAAAATTGAAGCTATAAATACACCAATTTCTATTAAATATTAAACTTCCCTACAATCAGCAGCTCAGAAAGTCAAGAGACTCTTCTTGGTAATAATTAGAGAAACGAAATTTGTCTCTCTACCTTAAGTTTCGAATATTCAATTATTAATAAGTAGTATCTGATAAGAAGAAAATGTATCTCTATTGACTTGCACATATTCAATTATTAACAACAAAAAGCGATTAATAATTTAATTTACGGAGCTCCTTTGAAGAAAAGGAGGAATGTAGATTGTCTTTTGTTAGTCAAATGGAAATTTTGTACTAACGGAATAATTAATTAGTATAGTTTGCTGGAGCAAATTCCTAGTTATACGATATTAAATCAGTCACGAGTTTAAATTTCCAGAGTGTCAATAAGTTGTTACTTGTTAATTATTTCTCTGCAAACTTTTTCCTCTAATTTCCGAGGTTTCGAAATTATCTCTTGGATGGAAAATCAATGGTGTTATTTTCTGGTTAATAAATCTCAACTATATGAGGTTGTGTGCTTTTGGACTCTATCGTTTCTAAGATAAAGGCTAATGAAGCTGTATATACAGCTCCACCTTTCACACAATTTTCACTCATACTAGACACTAGAGCTTCTATAGAAGCTCTGTAGAAATTTTAATTATTTCTGCACATATAAATTGTAGAAGGAAATTTTTGAAAAGATTGATCAAATTGATTAATAAAGTTCTCGAAGACTCGGATGACTCCAAGGTATTTAAAAAAAATATTGATTTTTTAGATGTATGATTGATTAATTCTTCGTTTCTTTCTCTTTAAGTTTCTACCCTCCTACTTCGAGAAATTTTTGGTAATAATGTATATTATTGGTTCTTTTGTTCAAGTTTTTATGTATGTGGCGGCGCTTAAGTAGACGCTGTGAGAATTCTAAGTTTCTTCTCTCTCTCTCTTTAGTTAAGAATGTCTTTAATTTAATTTGTACTCAATGAAATATAAATATAAAATTAATTTGTATTGCGATACGGAGGAAAACTGTGACTGAATTTCCATTTTACAAACAATGGTATAATTTCCCTGTGGAATATCAGCGTCTTTATGCAATAATGAACGAAACTTGCGATTTAACAGATTTAACTCTGCCAACATTCGTGCTGGTAAATAAATAAATTTAAAAATTTAAGCTATGTGGATTGTAAATACTTTCATATTTTTTTAAACAGATATTAAAACAATCCTATTCTGCTTTCTTACTCTTGCTAAAAGTCAACTTATGAACCTGATCTCAGACTCCAGATGATTCTAAGAAGGAAGTACAGGGAGAAGATGCTGTCAAAGCAATACAGTACAATTTTTTCCTACATGCTCAACTTCCACTCTTTAATACTCAGATTTATTTAAAAAATATTTTTTGATGTATAAAATTAATAAAGAAGTGCTACAATTCATTTTGTGTACAATATAAGATTAATTTTGATTCCACAGCCATGCTAATGCTCAGATAATGAGTATGAAAATTCATTTGATTAAACAGTAAGTGATTGAATTTAATTGTCATCAATCATTAGTCAGTAAAACATCTCCATCCTCGGATGTAAACATTTTGAACACTTTTTTACTAAGTTCCGGACCAATTTTTCGAACCGTCGTCACAGGTCCTGCTGCCCTTCTAATCTGTTTTAATATAACATAAAATAAAATGTTATAATCTTGTTATGTGTTCATATATATGGTGGATTTTATGTCAAGTGAATTCACTTTTGAAACTGATGTCATCCGATTGGGCTCAACCTTGCATAAAGTTTAGTCCTATTGGGTAGTAATTACCACACCCTGTTTCCGATCCATGCAACCTATTGCTTTTAGAAAATGTTGTCTTAACACGTTTTCGACAGATTTTTCTTTAATCTTTAAAAAAAAATTTGTTTAATTCGAAATTGACCGATTTTTTCCAAAATCGTGGCAAGTTTTTGACCGTTCCCGTTCAAATTTGTTGTGGTAACTACTACCCACTAGGATGAAATCGGTTTCAAAAGTGGGTTAATTTGACATGAAATCCCCCATATATATATATATATTTCTAGGTTTTGATACTCACGGGTACATCTTTCAACAACATTTCTCCTTCGGCTGGCGTGCATTTCATGTAAGCCTAGAAGCAAAAGTCAATGAATTGAACTTAGAACGTTTATTTTAAATAATATAAGTATTGAATGGTTCTTATTATGTAATTTCTCCTCTAAAACACTGAAATATCTAAATTTTATTTTGTTATTCTTTCTAATCGATAATCTCTTCAAAAGCATAAAAAAATTGTATTCTTACTTCTATCAACTGCAAGGGACTTCCATATACTTGAGATATCGCCTCAGCAGTTTCCAAGCTACTTAAATTAAATTGACAAAGTTGCTGCTGCCACAGTCTCTTCAATCCATTACCATCCTTATCGACCTTCACAGTATCCCTATTGTCTCCTGCAGCAAACCAACTGACTTTTTCTTCCATATTCCTTCTCTTCTCCGCTTTAAGTGGAATCTCAGCAATCGCTTTAGTATATTGATAAACTATCAAAGCCAATTCCTCTGCAGACTGTACAATTCGGTTAGAACAGTTGTTTATTATTTGAATTTCAGTTAAACCTATTTCCAAATCCTGTCTCGATATTTTCGGAGATGCTCCATAAAGTTTATCGCTCTTACTGTATCTTTTTTTTGATTTCTCCTTCCCTAGGATTTCATCTCTAACTTTTTTGTCTTTCTGATTTTTGTGATATGAAAAGTAATCAATTATTCTATAGATTATTAGAGTAATTTTCTTCTGAGGTAATAAATCACAAATACTCTTTACGGATGTGCAGAAACTTCTGTTCGCTATTTTCTCTACAACCTCGTCCCAATTCCAAATAATGATCATTTGATTCTCATCTTGCAAGTTGTTTTGCGTGCAAATTTCACCTTTTTCATTCATATAATTTTTCTCAGTTTGTGTTTTCCACGAGATGCTTTGCGGAATTAATTGCGATCCTATGTTAAAGGAAATTTCATACTCTTGCAAGGTTTTAATAATTTCTGTGAAGTAGGGTCGATTTTGAATCTCTTCATCGATAATGATTTTCATAGATTTGATGTATTCTTCGGGCTTCAATTTTTTGTAATTTTTATTAGCCAGAGCCTTTAAGGCCCTGTCTTCAGCCTGTTTATCCTTTTTCTGTTGCCTTTCAGCTTTTAATCTCTCTTTTTCAAGTAATTTTGCATTATTAATTCGCTCCTTTTCCAGGTCGTCTGTCTTCTTTGTTCGAGATTTCATTTTCTTCATTTTGACTGAACTTTCAGTCCTTTTTAAGATCGCATATTTCTTAAGTAAATTATCAATTTCAGAGTTCTGTGAGTCCTTCGAAAAAGAGCTTCCTGATGTTCCGAATCCAGAGTCCGGATTATCAACATCGTAAACAGGAGAAGCGTTGGTGCGACAAAAACTTTTCTCATTTCCCTTTTGATAATCAAAATTAACTTCGGGATACTCAAAACTGGAGTTACTTAGAGCGTCGATTTCACGGGAGCTTATAATATTTAACTCTTCTGTTTCTACGAACGAAATAGAATTTTCGGAATCATTTAAAACATCACTTTTGCTAACATTTTTAGTATTAACTTCAGTAGTTTCAACAAATGAAACGGATTCACCAGAATCACTTAGAACGTCAATTTCGCGCACTTGTTTTATATTAACTTCCACAGTTCTTACTAGAGGAAGAGACTCTTCAGAATCACTTGAATCGCTTAGCACTATTACACTATCTGAATGTTTATTCTCCATTATAGCAGAAAACTTACATTAAAGAAATAATAATTTAAATTAGTTTTTATTTTTATGCACTTCACGAACTTTCAATTTACCGAAAAAAACAGTAATCCTGCTGGATCATTGTTTGTCAAAGATGCAAACGATGTAAACAAACGCACTTATATTTTTTGATGAAAACCAATGAAAACCAAAAAACTGTTGACTGAAGAGATTTATTTCTTTTCTCAAGGGCTGGAGAGCAGAAATCAAAACAGTTTAGTTACAATTTTCACATTTTTCTAGCACTTTAAAACGTTTCCATACTAACAAATATTTCGACAATTAAAAAAAAAGCAATAAAAGCTTTTCAATTTAAGGTTATGCTGATGTCGTAATTTGATTCTGTATTGAGCAGACTGGAGCAGATATAGAAGAAAACAACTAAAGCACTTCACTAATAATAAAAAACACAAATTCAACAAATATTTAAATATTTTTTAACATTTTTTACTCTGTTTACTTTAACCACTTTAACCGCCTTTAAAACTATAATATATGTCAAACCCAACCTGTCAAATTTAAAAATTCTCACGACGACCTGTCTCCATCGACATATGTCTCAGCCTTGGCCTTGCAACCACTTGCAAGGTTGCAAGTTGCAACAGAGATGGTAAATGGTTGCAACTTCGTTGCACCAAAGATATTATAAAGTAGTTAGTAGACGCGGCGTTGAGATCTTGCGTCATTCTGAATATATATAGCTAATCACTTTTTCTGCCATATCGAAGTGCTGCCCTCACCGTACTACGAAGTCTAGGACTGGTTTCGTATGATAAAGGCGATTCGGTAGAACAGGATTAAAATTATTAAACCTGATTAAACCTTTTTTTTAAATTGAGAAATTTTGTTTCAAAGGTTATGAACTTTAGGAAAGTGTTTGTTTTGAAAAAATTGAAAAACATTACACACTATGAAGTTTTTCGCTCTGTGCCCAGCAATAATTTTTTTTTCGTTTCTATATGTTTATATAATATAAAAAATGTATAATATTATATTCCCATAACAATTTGATATTTATTGTTTACACCTTGCTTTGAGATTATAAACACATCTGAGAGGAAAAAATCATCTTTTATAAATAATCGAAAATTTTGGTTATTAATAATTCTTGAGAAATTTGTATTTTTAAGAGGAAAAGCGTCAACAATTATGTCCCGTGACATAATTTTACATAATTTCCAAATAAAATTATAATTGTATGCAATTAGAGGTGTTGAAACGATTTTT
>JAUESI010000009.1:146339-163627 GCA_032275145.1 Synergus laeviventris | reverse complement strand
AGCGCCGCCAGCGGCCTTGGACAGTTCTCAGGACACATTTATTGTACAGGCCGTTATAGGAGAGTCACCCCCCTGGTTGCACCCAAAGATATATATCAGAATCTATGGTTGCACTCATCTCTGGTTGCAACTTCGTACTTGCAACCTTTACAACTGTGTGCGATACTTTAAAGCTAAAGCGCGAAAATTTGAGTTACTAGAAAGTCCTTCAGAAAATGAAAGTTATCTACGAGAGTTACGAGACTCTAGTTGATTTCACGGCAGTCAGTACTCAGTAGTGTTTAAAATTGATTTAGAAATTATAGAGTATAGAGTTAAAAATTGTTTTCTTTTT
Organism: Synergus laeviventris; assembly: GCA_032275145.1. Lineage (NCBI taxonomy): Eukaryota > Metazoa > Arthropoda > Insecta > Hymenoptera > Cynipidae > Synergus > Synergus laeviventris. The sequence continues at coordinate 163,293 of JAUESI010000009.1, read as the reverse complement.
CTCAATTTTAAAAGTGGCATCTCATTCCAGTGACGTAAAGTTTTAATCTGGTTTTAATAAAAAATCCTAAACTTTTCTAAAAGCAACTAAAAGACAGGAGGGCGGACGTTTATCGGCATCCCACCTAGCCTGCCGAACGCCGAACCAAATAATATCTTTGGCCGAACCCACCGAACGAAGCCGAAGTGAGCGAGCAACGCGAGGCGCGAGCTGACGCGAGCAAGCGTGGAGCAAGCACGAGCAAGTGCCAACGTGCCAAGCAGTGCGAAGTGCCAAGTGAGGTGCAAGTGAGTGACCGAAACCGAACCACTGACTGCCACTGATATATCAGTGGACCGAACCGACCGAACACTGCCGAAGTCCGAACTCCGGACCGAACACCGAACAGACCGAACGGAAATAATGACGTCAGGATTGTCAGGAACAAGAATGGACGATTGTTTGTGACAATTCGTTTGACGCAAGTTTTTTGGAGTTTTGTCTGTGTAATTTGTGGGCGAAATTTACGAAATATTTTCGTGAGTTAAGTGCAAGTGGGATCTGTATTCCACGATTCGTATTTTCTGATTTCATGAAGGTGAGTGAAAATTGGTGCTTATTAGATACGTGCAACAAGAACTCATTAACACTCCCACAAGAATGGCAGTCACTTTTCACTGTCCGTCAAATATTTAAAAATATCTTCCCCATTCCCTTGCACTTTCTTATTGACATATTTCTTTTGATGAAAAAGGATGCAGATGAAACTCCCCGTTCGATTCTGTATAAATGGAATTCTAGATATGCTAGCGATCGATGACTCATTCTAAGAAAATGGTAATCTGAAGCTTCTCGTTTGAAACATTTTTTAAAGTTTTCAGATATTAGAGATTTTTCAAGAATAGCTGGATAAATTTATATTTTCTACATCTTCAGATTTAGTCGAAAATATTTCGATTTAACGTGTGTATCAGTGTGTATTTTGAAAACCTAATACCAAAATTATAATTAATAGTGAGATTATTAATGAGATATTGTTATTTTTAAACTCTTAGGAAATAACGATAGAATTTTTAGTCCTTATGAAGTCCCTCTTGACTTGCAGTTAATGATTCATCGGCTTATAATGTTAGTTATTAGTCACAGCAAGAGTTGATTGCAATACTTTTCCATTCCAATTTTTGTATTATAAATTTCAATTCTTAAAATACAAGCACTACCTGAGTTCATCAATCATTGTATTAATATTTGATAGCTGTTTAAATCGATGCGAAAAACAAAAAGGGTGTAATTGTTAACTTTCAGAATACTGTTCTTTAACGCACGGAACAATGTCAGACCAATTTGGGCCAATAACACTGAAATGGGATCCGAAAAATTTAGAAATTCGCACAATGTCTGTGGAAAAGACTTTAGAACCTTTGGTTCTGCAAGTAACGACATTGGTGAATACAAAGGGTCCAAGTAAAAAGAAGAAAGGAAAATCGAAAAGAGCTAGTGCTTTGGTTGGAACAGTGGAGAAAGCCACTGCAAATTTTATCGAAAAAGGAGAACAGATTGCGTATGCAAATCCTGACATAACAGCGGAAATGCTTAGCGCAGTTGAGGAAGTTAGAAAGTCCGGTGGTTTGATGAGTATTGCTGCTCGGTAGGTTCTTTTTTTCTTTTTCTTAGACACTTTATTAAAGTTCTACTTCAAATTTGACACTATTTGTCTTTTCAACAGAGAATTTTCAGACGACCCATGCTCTTCCCTAAAACGTGGGAATATGGTTCGAGCCGCAAGGAATTTACTCTCGTCAGTAACACGTTTGTTAATCCTAGCAGATATGGTTGACGTCCACTTGCTCTTAAAATCGCTTCACGTTGTAGAAGAAGATTTGAAAAAGCTGCAAAACGCATCATCTCAGGGAGAACTGCTCGAAAATATTAAACAGTTTGGTAGGAATGCAACGGAGCTAATGAACCAGGCAGCAAAACGACAACAGGAATTAAAAGATCCGCAACTTCGAGATGACCTAGCAGCCGCCAGGGCTGTTCTTAAAAAACACTCTACAATGCTTCTCACAGCTTCCAAAGTTTACGTTCGACATCCAGAACTCGCAGCCGCTAAAGCAAATCGAGATTACGTTATGAAACAAGTTTGCGAGGCCGTTAATACTATCAATGATGTAGCTCAAGGTAAAATTTCCAACGGTCAGCATCCTTACGACGGACCTGGGGAATTGGCAGCTGCTTTGGACGAATTTGACGAGAGGATGGTGATGTCTCCACTCACGTATAACGAAGTTCGTACTCGTCCAAGTCTTGAAGAAAGATTGGAAAGTATTATCAGTGGAGCTGCTCTTATGGCAGATTCTTCTTGTACCCGTGACGAACGCAGGGAACGCATCGTTGCCGAATGCAATGCCGTGAGGCAGGCTCTTCAGGATCTGTTGAGCGAATATATGAACAATGTGAGTATATTCAGTCTTTTCCATTTTAAAGCAATCACAACGTTTTATAGAGACTTCAAATATCTCTTGCATATTTAATTTTCTCTTAAAGATTTAAAACTCTTTAACGTTTTTAATATTCATTTAATATACTTTTATTATATTTATACTGTCTTGATTTAATATTTTAATGTTGACAACTTTTAGGTGTGAATCTAAATGTCTAAATCTTTCAGGTGAGGTAGACAATTTGCAACGAATTCATTTACTTATTTTTAGAGTATTAATGTTATAATTTATATTCATTGTATTCGTTTCTTTTTGTTATCGAGGGCAGTTGCTGCTTGCTCGCGATAATAAAAGGGTAAATATTAAAACGATCCTCAGTGTGCCCTGAAGTTTGATTTTAAATGTTTTGTTTGTAGTGTATAATATAATTTTTTACCCCCTTTTGTGAATCGCTTTTATGTACACATAACGAATTTATTTCAATTTCGTTTTTGAAGTTGAAATTTAGTGTATTATGTTTTTTGATTTAATAGTTACATGATATTACACTTTGGAACTAACGCTCCCTTTTAGGTGTATCTGTGGATATTAAAAATAATTTAAGATCTTTGAACTATTTTCTCGATCACTTAACATGCACTCCAAAATATTCTAAACACATGTGTTATTCTCGACTAGTTCCCTTTTTTGCTTATGCTTTACCTACATTTTTACATATTGTTTTAAATATCTGAATTATATTTTGTAAATGAATAAAGAGTGTCGAAAAAGCTTTATTAAAAATTAAAAATTAAAGTAAACAGTTTGTAATTCATTTTACAAGTATTAATGAGGATTTTTTTAATAGATGGGAGTGAAAGAACAATCGGAAGGCTTGGAGCGTGCAATAGATCAAATGTGCAGGAAAACTCGTGATCTCAGGAGGCAATTGCGCAAAGCTGTTGTTGATCATGTTTCCGACAGTTTCCTTGAAACCAGCGTACCATTGCTCGTTTTAATAGAAGCTGCTCGTAATGGTCGGGATAAGGAAGTGGAGGAATATGCTCTGGTATTCACAGAGCATGCTAATAAATTAGTTGAGGTAAGGAAATCCAACATTATCAATTAGAATCTTAAAATTAAAAATCTAAGTTTTAAAATTGTTTACAGGTTGCGAATCTAGTTTGTAGTATGTCCGGCAACGAGGACGGCGTAAAAATGGTTCGTTACGCAGCAGCTCAAATTGAGAACCTCTGTCCTCAAGTAATAAATGCTGCTCGTGTTCTGGCCGCTCGACCGCGTTCCAAAGTCGCCCTCGACAACATGGAAGTCTTCCGTCAAGCTTGGGAGAACCAAGTCCGTGTTCTAACAGAGGCCGTCGACGATATCACTACGATCGACGATTTCCTCGCTGTCTCAGAAAATCACATTCTCGAAGATGTCAACAAGTGTGTCTTGGCTCTTCAGGAAGGCGACGCAGATACATTGGACAGAACAGCTGGTGCAATTCGAGGACGGTCAGCTAGAGTTTGCAACGTTGTTCAAGCAGAAATGGACAACTATGAACCCTGCATTTACACGAAGAGAGTTCTCGAAGCAGTCAAGGTTTTAAGAGAACAAGTCATGCCAAAGTTTGCACAAAGGGTTGAGATTGCTGTCGATGCTTTGGGTAGTAATCCAGCAAAGGACGTGGATGAAAATGATTTTATTGATGCTTCTCGATTGGTTTACGATGGAGTGCGAGAGATTAGACGAGCCGTTCTGATGAATCGGGTGAGTTTATTACTTTAGAAATGCTTCAGTATTTTATTATTTTAAATAATTATTAATCCGGAAAATTATTTGTTAAATAGGCTGACGAGGATTTGGATCCAGAGGATGTGGAGCTGGATGAACAGTACACTCTCGAAACTCGCAGCAAATCGAGCGCCCAAACCGGAGAGCATGGAGTGGATGAGTATCCAGAAATAAGCGGCATTACGACTGCTCGCGAAGCGATGCGGAAGATGCCAGAGGAGGACAAGCAAAAGATTTTACAGCAGGTGGAGTTTTTCAGGAGCGAGAAACTGAAGTTCGATAAAGAAGTTGCCAAGTGGGACGACGCAGGAAACGATATTATTGTTCTAGCAAAGCATATGTGCATGATCATGATGGAAATGACAGATTTCACTCGTGGTCGTGGGCCATTGAAGACCACAATGGATGTTATTAACGCAGCTAAAAAGATTTCTGAGGCTGGTACGAAACTGGACAAGTTGACGAGACAAATTGCGGATCAGTGTCCTGAGAGTTCCACGAAGAAGGATCTCCTGGCCTATTTGCAACGTATCGCCTTGTATTGTCACCAGATGAACATTACGAGCAAAGTGAAGGCTGATGTGCAAAATATCAGTGGAGAACTTATCGTATCTGGATTGGATAGTGCCACCTCTTTGATTCAAGCCGCTAAAAACTTGATGAATGCTGTGGTCCTGACTGTGAAGTCTTCTTATGTAGCATCCACAAAGTACCCGAGACAATCTACTGTTACGGTAAGTCGTTTTATTATTTGTTTTTGAATTAATTTAATATTTGAAAGAATGGTGAGTTTCAAAAACGCGAACTTAATTTTTTCAATCATACTGAATCCGAAAAAGTTTCTGTCCTTTCATTTGTTTATTTACTTTTTTTTATCATGAAAGGATAATTTGAATGAATGATTTAAATAGTAAAATAGTTGACTTGAAAAATGTTTGTAGACTGTTGAGGATAAAGGAAGTGAAACAAAATGGGGACAGTCCGTTCTGATCTTCTTACCCGTATCCCACAGCCTATCTATTCTCTACTCCGTTTCATCGGTATTTCTATGCTGGCAAAAATACTAGAGCTCTATTATTTAGTGAAAGTAGTGATTTGCCTAGTCGTGGCCAACTTTTTATTTCACCTTCGATACAAACGTAATTTTTGATTTGCACTTTACCTTTAGTTCTTCACCTTTAATCAGCAAACGTATTTTTCTTTGACGCTCGCGAAATGTAGTCTTTTTAGTAACAAATCCTGATTTTATCAAGAATAATTGATCTAGTGCTTTTATTACTTTAGGAGTAAATAAGTTATGTTTATAATGTTGCAAGATTGCACTCTTTCAAAAAGAGATTCGATCATCTGTTTACTTAGATTTTTAAACAAAGAAATTTGAAGATAAAAATATTGCTGATTTCAGAGTGTTGGGTTTAAGTTGTAGCCTGGAAATTCTATCTCTTCATTTTATTCAATAAATATTAAAACTGGATATATTTTCGTTCTGTAAACATACTTTCTTTCATATTAAATGTTCGACTATAGAGTCAAAAAAATGTTTAATTTTAATACTTTTTGCATGAAACAATTAATTGTAAATCTAACCGAAAAATGTAACCTTTTCATTTTACGAAAAAAGTATTAAGACTAGGCATTTTATCGTTCTATACTTATAATTTTATTTAATGAGTAGATACCGCTTCACATCGGAAAAATTAATAAGTTTAATATTGCTTAGGTAAAATGAAGAAATTGAATTATGAGGCTAGAAGTTGGATTGAACATCCTTAAAGCCCTTAAAGAATATTTGCAAAAATTAGGATCCTCCTATAATAAAATATCAGATGCTAGGCATTTGATCGGAAGACTCTAAAAGACTAGTTTCACAAAGCTAGTGGTGCTTAAACATAAGTATGACACAAGCAAAGAAATTGGGTTCATAATTAAGTTTTACAGTTTCATGTACACGTGCTTTTCATTTTAAATATAGTTAAAATACTTCGAGTTTGTGTCAAATTTATGAGTAGTAATCAAAATTCAGCTATGTATTTCGCTAATAAAGCTCCTTTTCTTGCCATAAACGAACCGTATTGGACTTTACAGTATGTAAGTATCGTAAGTTGTACGAAGAGATTGTATTCCTTTCTGTTAACATATAGACACCTAATGTTTTAAAATAATTTTCTCATAACAGATTTTCAGCTATTATAATTTCTTCCAATTATTTTAAGATTGTATCTTCATTATACTAGATATTCTTATTATTTATCACAAATTTTATTGAACACCCACAATAGAATTCTCTCGCATTGCAGTCGCCAATTGTCGTTTGGAAAATGAAAGCACCTGAGAAGAAGCCATTGGTTCGACCTGAGCGACCAGAGGAAGTGAGAGCGAAAGTCCGTAAGGGTTCGCAGAAAAAGGTCCAGAACCCAATCCACGCGCTCTCCGAATTCCAGAGCCCGACAGAAAGCGTTTAAAAATCACCCAGTGAATGATTTGCTGAAAGTTTGCGCTGCCAAGAATCGGAATGCACGGTAATAAATCGTTTTAGGTTGTAAATTAAATATCTAAGACGTCTTTTTTATTTAAAGTCATTTTCCAAATGTTAGAGGGAAGTTGAACAATGAACACAGGTATTGAGAGGAAAAAAAAAGGAGTTATTTAAGTACCGTATCAATAGCTTATCATTCCTATATTTTAATTTGAAGGAACGTTTTAATGCCAAAACATTTTAAGAGCTACCTTATTTGTACCATTGATAAATCAGAGAAAAGTGTTCTTGCTCTTCCAGCATATTTTTCTTGCGAGCAGTACTAATGCATTTGAAAAATTACAACCAATGTGAGTTTTCATGAGTCGTTAAAAGTGTTCACGTATTACACAAGCTCGATTTTTATTTCTTTGCGATTTTCAACTTTGGCTACCCGTGAAGACTCAACATTTGTACAGAATCGTATTTAAATGTTTGTGATCTAAATATTTATGAACGTGAATGTTTATGAACATTCTGAGAAAAGTTTTCATTGAGACGTCTAATGATAAAGACGATCTTGTAAGGGAAATGAATGTTCGATGCCCTAATGTCTAATTATTTAAAAATTTCTATATAAATCAGCAATTAGGTAAATATTGAAGGACTGAGTATATTTGAAATTGGTTTGAAATAGTGGCAGAATACTGTTCCATATGTACTTATTTCAAATTTAATAATTGATATCCGTTCTCTGGAATCTTATGGAGATCCGATAATAAAAACATTCGAAATAAGTTTAGAAGCTTTGAATTTAGAGCTAGAAGGGAATTTGGAAACCTGTCTCAAAATGTTTTGTATCCCTACTACAGAAAAATAAGGCGTACGTTTTTCGTGTACAACTTTTCGTACTTTTTTTCTACTGAGAATATTTTGACTTTAATAGAAAACTATAATCATGCTCAAGGTTTTTCAGTAGCGCAGCGAATCGAGTCACTTTTCAAGGGACTTTTTACTATGAGACTTTGAACGAAGGAGGCAATATGTCAGTATTGTTGAGAGATAAAGTTCGTAGAACAGCAAATTTTCTGGAAGTTTAAGTAGGTCAAATCTACTGGATAAAATCATACTGTCACTTCATAAATGAGTTTTTAAATTTAAATCTAAGGATATGTAATATTTTTTTCACTCTTCTTCATTGGGCAGTATTACATTTTGTACAAGACTACTGATCGAGTATTTAATGCAATTGTATATAATTGAATATAATTTTATATTTATGGCTGAGGATTGTTTACAGAATCTTATTCGAGGCAATTTTTCGCTTTTTCGGTACAGATGTGGGAAATAACTTTCTACCGTTAATAATATTGTACGAAATAAATTTTGAAGTAAATTGGTTTAGTGGTTGTGCTCTGACTGAAAAAAAGTTCTTACAATGTTACAATAAGCACCTTCTGAGAAATTTTACACGCAATAAATATGTCCATTAGAAACATTGATGGTTCATTTGATGGAAAATGGTGAAAACTTGAATAGAAAATTTTTTAAAATGTTCAGTGCATGATTGAACAAAGAATTTTTTAAAGAATACGTAAGGTAATACCTAATCAGAATTTCGATTTTACATTTTTCTATGGAATGAATCAATATTTTACCAATCGCCGATATTCTTTACTTTTGATTATTACATATCTCACATATCACAATTTTCGTTTTTTCATCCGACATGACCAAGCATTGTAGCTGTTGTCACAATCAAGGTTTTTACAGAAGTTATTGGAAATATATTTTAAATATAGTTTTAAACTCTACGCATATGTAACTGTACTAATACGAAATATAAAATTCAAGTGCTCACAACGAGGAAATGGCTTCATACAAAACTCGAATTATATGTATGTAAAACTATCTTATTGAAAAGAAGAGAATTACAGATAATATAATCAGCTTGAAAGACTTACGTTCTTCAATTCCCATTATTATCGTATTATTAGCTTGGTTTTGTATTTTTTCTAGTATTTTCATTTTGCATTCACACATTTCTATTTCTGTTATTATGGAATATATTTTTAGTATTATACAATGACGATTATTATAACTGGCAACTTCAAATAGGGAGTAAAAATTAAGTTACTTATATTTCATCGCGGTGAAGCAATGTATAATTTACTGTAATTTTAATAATAATCGTTGGTTTATTAAGAGATTGCAGAACTCTTGACAACAAATTAATATGCATATTTTATACAATATACAATCATTGCTTTCGCATTTTATTGTGAGTCAAAACTGTAATTATTTCTGCTGCATTTAAATTATTTTGCGAACTTTGCTTGATTCTTAGAAATCGAGTGTACATGAATTTGAATGGTTAATTTGCACTAATCGCGAAATGCACTATAAGCGATATAACTTTGCAGCTAGAATATAAATAAAGTCAACTGTATACTACGTTGTACGTGTATTCAAATGGGATAATAAAGTTTACATAACATACCGTTTCTATGAAAACGATCTTTGTTTCTTTAAAAAATGTATTAATTAAGTTTATTTTATTCGTATAGAGTAAAGTAAAAAAATGTAATTTTAGAAATTAATAGTTTTTAACATTTAAATTAGAGGAAATCATTATTTATTCTTGCCTTGTATAGAAATTTAACGTATAAAGTTTAACAGTATACAAATTTTTTTTAATTTTCTGTAGAATTTATTTTTGTAAAATCGCTACCATCGCAGAAAATTGAGTAGCCGCAAAAACAAGGAAAATATTTTAGTAAATAAAAAACACCTTATTTTCTGTCACATACATGTGTATTACATCTTTATTCTACATGATAAATGCTATATGTATAAAGAAATAAAGAGACGAAGGGGAAAAAATACAAATGCTAAATTGTATGATGTAAACTGTAAAGTATGATTGAGTAAGCATTGGAGAGCAAGGCAATTAATTATACAAGCCAAGATATCAAATTTCACATTTCTGTGGCCTTTCCTTTAATTTTTAATTCCGCTAATATTTGGTCTAATTCGAGCTCGTAGAAATAACGAAATGTAAATACATGACTGGCAATACCATTAAATATAAAAAACCTCATTTGGCCTTTCTTGAAAACTTTATTTAAACTCCAATTGAAAGTAAATTTTCAAAAAATAAAAAAGATTTATGGTTTGCACTATGGAAGTTCTAGAAAAGTGGATTGAAAAAAGCTATCATTTATCGTTTAGTTAAGGTGAAGGCAGCAAGTCTATCATTTGTGACGTTTTACATTTATAATGAAGCATCAGAGTGCAGATCCATTGCCGAAACTAAAATCTTATAATAATTTATCACCGATACCCGAAAGTATGTCTAATTAATAGTAACAATTTATATTAGAGTAAATTAAAAATCATGAATATAGTCAAAAATATCATACATTTTTCACACAAAACTGTTTACAATTAAAGTTCCAACGTGAAAGATGTTGGTGATGTTAGTATTTTATATTTTTTTTAGTCATCTGCACCTCCTCAAATTTACAAGGGGGATGTAGAAAACGATTTTATATTACAGATTCAGGGCATGCTCTTCTATGCAAGCGAAAGAAAGCGAAAACAGAGGATTTGAGACACGTCGGAGGATCACGAAGACCTATTATAACATGAATAAATGTCACCCGTTGCAAGTATGTAGTCTTAACTTTTCAATAATTTTTTTTTTTGTTCTCTTTGATCAAAGTATCACTTACATACTCACTGTAGATTATGATTTAAACACATTTCGTGTCTGAACAAGCGCAATGTCTGCCGCGCGATGATGAATGTAGGTTTTCGATTTCTTTAAACATAAAATATAATTTACAGTAATAATATGTACCTACAATAATATACAATTGATGGAGAAGAACAGTCGATCTTTATACAGTCAATTAGAACTTGACACTGATTGTGTTTCTATCATCACCTACATCTTGAATCGCAAAGCTTTCTTTTTTCTTTTTCATTTTTTGCAAGACCAAAGCAACTGAACGATAATGGAAGACAACATAAGTGACAAAGTACCTCACAAGCGTCCACAGGGATAATGAAAGTATGAAAAATGCGCGTCTCTTAAATAGAATATTGTACAAAAAAAAGCCCGTCGATAATAAGAATCAAAGTGATCCATTGCGATTCAAGAGTTTCAAAGTACACACATCATTTATTCTATTTCACGAGCTGACAATAATGTTTTAAGAACCTATGACCTAGGAAAAATTTTTCCAGTAATATTTTTAAAGAAACTATTCTACAAAGTAAGCGATGAAGTGACCCGCCTGATATCAAAAAGTCATCGAGAGAGTCCCTCACAGCCTAAGTTAGACTTTTGTTTGAGATCTTTTAAGTCTATTTAAAACAATAGGCAAACCAGGACCCAGAATCCACATTCGAGCATCCCGATTTCACATGGTTGACAGCGAAACCGATAACAATTTATTAGACTAAAAATCTTTCGAATTAAATAAAGTATCTAGATCTCGTGTATTTCAAATTGTGATGTATGTTTAATTAGAAGATTGTTTAAATAGAATCTTGATTCTTAAAAAGCTTGATTCCTTAAAAGCTCTGGACTAGTTTTTGAACGGAATAGTTATTACAAAAGGCGCTTTAAAGCACAAAATATGTAACCTGCTGATAGTTTTTAAAAATAAAAAAAATACACAATTCTTCTTTAATGTATAAAATCAACAGAGATCTAATTAGAAAAGATAGTGGCGCATAGAGTAAATTTGTTGAAAATATATATCTTAAATATTGTGCCTAATTGAAGAAACTCGATGAATAAACATTTTGAAGTGTACAATTTTGGAAAATACTGCAGGAGACATACTTTGTATTTAAAATTTGCATCCCTTCAAATTCGTTAACTGTCCTACTTTCCTTTATACAAAAATGCGTGCTATTCAATAATGCGCAAATTGATGCTTCGAGGATCGTATACAGCCGGGTGTTATCGCTTTACTTTAACTATAGTCTGCACTCTCCTTTCTATTTGTACGTATAATTGTTGGCTTGCAATACCTAATAGGATTCAGTTAAAATAAACGCTTAACTGTGTGCTTTGAGGGATTCCGGGCGTTTCGGCAGCCCACATTCGGTTGCTGTGAATGAGACATTGAGGGTCTCGTCTACGACGACTTTGCATTCACTTCGGGCGGCATACTCGCTGTTGAAACTGACGGTCTGAATGATGGAACAAATTCTGCTGCGTCAGGATTCAATGTACTCTAAAAAAAATATAATAAATTTTACCACCAAAACAATCTTCATTTTGAGAATTTGTTGAATTATCATTATTGTTTCTCCAAGGGTTTCGAAACATGAAGAGTTAAAAGCCTTTCGTAAGATCGCAGGGAAAATAATCTAGCATATAATCTTGAAATTACCCGTTTTGCAACTTCATCATGGACTCTCAGGCTGCTTAGTTGTTGACATAATTCGGCCCCGTTGTTTTCGGCAGTGTTAGTAGCCGTCGACCATGCTGAGGAAGTTTGGTTCCTTTGATGCTGTCTCTCTTCTTCCAACATTGCTTCTAAACACTCCTCCATTAATTCCTCTTCTTCCAATTGCTGAAGAACCTACAAGAATTTAAGAATCTTAGTATATATTTTTATTTTATCAAGCGAAATTCGATTATGTGCAGAATTGAGTCTTGTAACATACTTGTTTATCGAACTCCTCTTCATTCTCCATCCACAAGTATTCTGCGAAGTCTCCATCACCTCCTGCTTGAACATCGGCTTCCCTTTCGCCTGCATTTAGATATGAAATTCCGTTGTCGTGGCGATAGTACCCGTTACCGGAACCAGTACTTGGAATCTTCATGATCATAACAGCTTCGATTTAACACTACAACAAATTTGATACAGCGTTACTATTTTTGAAGCGTTTCTTTGTTTATGATGAGAAATTATTAATAGTTGGGTTCGCCTATCAGTAATTCATTAAAAAACTTTAGCAAAAGGTCAAATCAGTCTTAAATATTTTTCACCTTTCTATATTTGTGTCTCGCTTACTCACGTTTCATGATCTACACTACTTTAAGGATTCTTCTAAATAAAAAAAAATATTAAGTAAGTTAAGAATATATAAAACAACTTGAAATATTTTTGTTTTTATTAACATCTTGTGAGATTTAATAAAATAAGGCTCATGACATGAAACATAATAATAAGAGAATACATTTTTCTTTCCTTGTTCACAATGTACAATAAATGTTTCAAATTAATGATTGCTTCATTTAAAAATGTCAGTTCCACAGAGTTTTACAGAAGCAGGAGTTTAAAAAAAATATTACGGTCAAATTGCAAAAACTACGCAAAAATACAATAAACAAAAGTTACAACAGATTATAAAGTCTGAAAATACTCAGACGCAGAAAAAGCAAACTTAAACACTGTTTACTCCTTTGCTCATCCCCACTCGTTCTAATTAAACCCCACTTCCAAATCAAAGAAATCAGCAATATGCTTGATCTAATTATGGGCTGAAACCACATATACATGCTACAAAAGACAAAAAATATTTTTCCCTAGACAAATAACTTTCGTAAAGAAGAAAACCCCATTTTTTAGCACATTTTTATCTTTCTTATATAAATTAAATATTCAATTTGCACATCCTATCTAAAAAAGGTTCTGGTAGTTTCTCTCCCGACAGAATTCGAAGAAAGCAGAACGGAACAAAATAAATTACTTGAAGCGCAATTTGCTAAATACTTGGTTAAGGGGGATAAAAACACACTTTTCACAGATAAGTCTTTAAATACCTTTCACGTAGCACCTTCGTAGACAATAAAATAATCAAATTGGTGACCGCACGATGTCAGAAACCTTCTTTCACGAAAAAAGAGGGGCGACCAATTATTTGTATGCGTCGTTCGTGGCGACCTAGAAGCTGAATTGAATCAGCGAACTGACGATTAAACGTAAAACACAACGACAGACAAGACGAGACTGAAGGCTTCAAAAGGTTGCTGACCAAATACAGCCTTGAAACTCTCGAATTGCCTTGAAATGATGAACGAAATGCTTGAATCGTTTATGCATCGAACACACAGACGCGATTCACTTTATCTTACTCAGGGCATAACTAGGCAGAAATACGGGTTTACTTTGAATTTTGAGCCGGAATTACGAAAGCTACTTGAGAATTTTGCTCCTTTGAGACTCCCAATTCATAGTAACCGCAGAAAGTAGCACGAAACCGCTTGACAGATCGGAGCGACCATTTTTTTTCTGTCTCGCTTTCAGTCACCGAGCACAACATTTTTGTTAATCGAATTCGCACCACACAACAAAACTTCTGTTATCACACAACTTCCTTGTGAACATACATACCTTATTGCAACTTCTGGTGTGAGGAATCGCAGATGTTTCCTGATAATTATAACTGTTGTGATACGCAGTTCTAATCAGTAAAATACGTGTCGTAGTCCGTAGAAAACACTAATTAGACATCAGCACATTACGACCAGCGACGACGTTGCCATCTGCACTTGGTGGTAGGTAAACGTTGGATTCTCCATCTCCAAATCTCCATTTTAGAAAGAATTTTTTCTCTATTTAGAACTAATTTTTTGAGTTCTTTTTTGTTTTCACCTCCCACCAATTAATTTATTCATGAATTTAGTTAAAACAATAATCGGTATGTGTGTCTACGACAATTAGAATCAGAAAATTTAACGCATTTTCAGTTATTGGTTAAATTTTTAATGCAATTTAATGTGCCTATATATATATCAGTATATATACAGAATATATATATATATCAGTATATATATATATATATATATATAAATTAAAGTAATTTAAGCTATTAACAATCTTAATTGTTCACAAATTTTAATTCAATTTTATCTTGTACTTCCGTGAAATCCCAAATTCAAACAAGATGATTATTTGAGTCTTAAATATTACATTTATTATCTACTTTATACAATTAATTCAAACTTCCCACAGGTTGATCAGCGCCCCTCGCGTAAAGAAATGTGACTGATTTCCGGTTGTTGCTCGAATCAAATCAGAATCTATTTTACATTTATTATTTACGAAACGATCCTTCAGCTTTAAAAAGGATATTATTACATTCAGTAATTTTAGAAACAAGTTTCATCGATACTAAATTGAAAATTGAATCAACAGCACACTTTGGAGATTGAAATGACCTTCGAAAATTCGTAGTTCTCTTGATCAGTATTGTGCGGTTGGTGATTGGAGGAATATTCGACGTTGGAGTGTTGACGTTTCATCAAAACAAAGCACTTGCATTTTATCGGTGGAATTCGTAGCAAGTGCGTCTTTTCTAAGTGCTCGGCTTTTTAGTGAGTGTTTTCGTGAAAAAGAAGACCTGGTTTATCAATTGGAGATTTGAGGTTATAACCAACAAGAATGTCGTCAACGGAGAAGTCTACAGAGGAGCTTCTCGGAGGTGAGTAAAAGTATCTTTTACATGGGCAGCTGTCACTCTGCATCGCGGCCATTTCGTATTCGTAAACAAACACAGAGCGAGCAGGCTTTTTGCGACGCAGATGCTCTTTTAGTAATTGACACGGTTTCACTTTATCGAATCTTTCTTCCTGCATCTGTCATTTTTATTCTCGAGTCAGGTTATTATGGCGTTTCTGAAATTTTAAAATGCTTTGTGACTCAGTTTTTCAGCCTTTGGCGCCTTCGCGTCTTTGCCGGCGTCGCTTTGTTTTAACTCCTGTTGCATTGCATTTTTTAGTGTAGTGTAATTGGAGTTTTTAGTAGGGACTTGGTAATATCTTTAATTTGAGAGTTTTCAGTAGAACTACAAGTTGAGAGTAAAAAATTAAGTCATCGTGCATTAATATATTTTTAAGTTAAATTAATATTTATTGGCGCTGATTTTTTACGTTATTAAAAATTTTAATAGACTGTTGAAAGCTGTTAAGAGATAGCAATTACATATTTACTGTGAGTGTTCTTTAAAAAATTTGAATTGGATCATTCTTGAAATAGAGAGTTTAAAAAAATTTAATATTTGACTTTTGCTGCAATAAAAATAATGAATTGAACCTTCTTTAAAAAAAAATAATAACTCACTTAAAATTCTGAATTGAAAAACTTAAATAATTTCGCGAGATTTGAAGTCGATATAACTGAAAATCCAGAAGAGTCTTTAAATAGAATCACGCATTCCTAGAAAGTTAAAGACCTACCGGCACGTCGTACGTTTAGATTAAATCACCTTACAAAAAAAGATTCTCCACATGGAATAAACAACAGAATATATCGTAAATTTCTTTTCCGCACTTGGAAGCGTTATTCAATTAATTTTTTTTCTCTTATTTTTCTCTCCATGAAGTAAAGTTAATGATAATCCGTGCATAAATCATATATGCTGCAATCTAATATAGTGGGAGTCTCCAGGGTGTAATAAAGATCCCTACATCGACCTAACATTACACATAAGGGGGTCCAAAAATAGAGGGAAAATTGCTCCAACTTTATTAGTTCATGCTGCTTGTCTACTATCACATTGTAGAATAGCGTAATTCGGGGAAAACACAATATGGTAAAAAAAAATTCCCACTTTTGTTTGCGATAATTCGAATTTATCATATTTATTAGCTATTAATAATATCCTGGGTGTTGTAGGAGTGCAATTAGAGACTAATAAATGTATGCATCAAGAAACTAAAGCTAGTAAACATTGAACGGTAAGAAAACAAGTTTGATGTTTTGGAATTGAAACGAGTAGAAATCAGTTTCAAATAAACAATTTTATTCGGCTCAATTTCTTTGTATTTGAAGTGGTTCTCCGTTCTCAATTTTCTCTCAATTTAGAAGTTGTTAGTCTTGATTCTCAGTTTTTCATTGGACTCAATGAGGCGAAGTTTCCGGAAAAAATCAAGCAATCAGTTTCAATCAGATAATTCGCATACTAGAGAAATTTGAAGCGCGCGAATGTGCTTGATCATAATTATATAATAGGAAATTAGCTGAGGAAGCGTGCGTGACTTACTACTATGCCTTTCTGGTTACACGATACATTACATTACACATGTGTAGATTGTATATGCATTATAGCTTGATACGAAACTTGACCGAGAATTAAGCTGTGTTTATATTTTGCATCCAAGAATATGAAAACGGAAATATTTACCACGTCTATGTTCAGTTATTTTTCTTGAATTCGCTTCACGCGTAGAAAACGTATTGTCTAATGAAAATAAGGCGCAGGCATTTTTTGTAAATACCATTTTTTGTAAACACCATTTTTTTATTTCAACTAGAAAATCTTTTCAACG
>JAUESI010000009.1:120515-130918 GCA_032275145.1 Synergus laeviventris | reverse complement strand
TACTAGATACTCATTTTGAAAGACCCATGCAGATATCATTTGAAATGAATTTTCATTGTCTTCATATGCAAAATGACAAATCTAACGGGTTATCAATAAACTCACGCGTAATGATAAGAATATGTAAAACGATGATGTATCCATGTTATTAATAATTTTTTTCTTGACCTTTCACAGAGACTGGAAATTCAAACATCCCTTGAGCATCACAAAAAGGAAAATGTACAGCATTAGAACAGCAAAAGTTGGAAAACAAGGGCTCTTTTCAAAGGAAGTTTTGTACACAGTTTTTCTGACGAACTTCTTGTCTCTGCTTATTGGAACTGGACTTGGGTACGTTTTCCAAGTGTTTTTTTCTTTTGAAAATATCACTTACGGTTATTTGAAAGAAAGTTTTGAATTTGATTATACATGCAGTTATTGAACGAAAAATATTTTACTTGCAGAGTTTGGCTGACTAGGCGAGGACTTTTGATGGCCCGCATAACCATCGACTGAACTTCTATCGAATAACTGCAATACGAATTGTGATCAAAGCGAAAAAAATTGATTGCAAAAAGCTGGCTACGGGACGCAAGAAAGACTGACATTCGAAGGCTAAAAAGCACACAATTCTCATTATTCGATAATTTTTCTTACCTCCTACTTTGCAGTCAATGTACTTCTGAAAATAGTGGGCACGTTTTCAAAAAGAACGCACATAACTAATATTTAGGAAGGAAAAACTCTGTTTAAGAAGAAAAAAAGGAAAAAAAGTGGATCGACGTAGACTATTTGATAACGAGAACCTGTCCATTTTATACAATTTCTAATAATGCGTTTTTATCTGCGATAATTGTTAGAATATCTTGGATAGTATTTATCTCTAACTTACTGGATAGAGAGGAAGTGAGTGAATTGAGAGGAAATGAAGGGAGAGAAAGTGAAGATGTGATTAAAAAGCAGCAGAGGGACTAAAGGGTTAAGGCAAATTACTGACGTTACTGATAAGCGAACATATAGTACTCTGCAGGACAATTTGAATTGACTTTTTACATGGTTCGCCAAAAGCTTTTAACGATGGAAAATATCTATAAGCATAATCTTCGCGTAACCGAAATATGTAAACCTTTTTACGTAATCCTTTTTACGTATGATCAAGTGATGAAACTTAACAGTCGCACTAATCAAGCAAATGTTTTTCTATTAATTTAAATATAGCCAACATATTTTGGATAGATTGCAATTAATCAAAAGTAGAAAAAAAAACATTTTATATTCCATTAAGTTTATTTGCAAGAAATATTAATGGCGACATCACATGAAAAAATGGATTTCCTAGTTTACTTTTTTTTTTTCTTTTTTTTTTTTTTACTTTTAGAGTAGGACTGGTTCGAAGTTAAAAAGTAGTTCTTTTATAATAATAAACGTAGTTATTACTGTTTCACATGACACTAATGTCAATGCATATTCTTCGTTAGATTAGAACCAAGTAATAAAATGTTGGAGGATTAATATAATGTAAAGTTTCTTCGCTGAATTGTCAAATATTGTTTACTTCGTTATAATACGGTTACTGGCGCAATAAAGAGATATAAAGAAAAGTTTTTGTTAAGTGCTTATGTACTTGTTAAAGCGTTTACTGAATTAATTTTTTCCAATGATCAAACAATCACTTTTGTGCTCTCGTAAATGAGTATCCGTTATTACATCGATGATCAATTTCCCTGCATTCAAATTTTAGAAAAAGTAAAAATGTGAAAAAAATATAAGCTTTGTGTAAGAAATTAAAATAAATCACACTATTCGATTTTGGCAAGATATTGTAGGACGCATTGTTTCAAAAAAACGAAATTTGGTTTTAGAATGGATCTTTACTTGGGATTAGGTCCTTCGCTGAATTGTACGAAACTAATTTTTCCCAGGGCCACATTGTATCAAAATGAGAATTTCTGTTTAAAAAAAAACATGCAATTATTTTATTCGACTATCTTCAACATTTTACGATGCTCTAACATTAAAGATGTTTATGCATTAATTTATAATGGCATCGTTTATAATTTTATTCTTACTATTTTTAGTTCATCCGTTAGTAATATACGGTATTAAGGTATTTATATCGAATCTTTCACGAGGTACTGATTACTCCTTTATTATTATTTCTGGATATGACAAAGAATATGTTTTACAGGTTTGTAATTAATATCAAATAAAGCATTTTTTAAATTTACTCCCGAATATTTTACTTTAGTTTAAATTTACAACTTTACCCAGTCGACTTAATAATTAAATAAAACATCAGTAAATAATTAATATTTACATTATAAAGGTTTTTAAGTGTAAAAGTAGAAAAAGATTGGATTATTTTGAAATTGGCACAATATGTCGATAAAGTAGTTTACTCCATTATCTATTTTAAATGTCAAATCGCTGTCATATCGACGTCATCGTGGTGTCGCCGGGTTGCGGTGTCCGGTGACAGGGTTCACCGGCGTGGTTAAAGCAAACTGAAGGAACTTTTTTTTGGATTTCAAACCCCTCAAGATTTGTAAACGATTTGGATTATTTAAATAAGCTTCCTGGAACCCGTAAGTACGAAGCAATTTGTAATACCTTCTGCAAGTAATCTGTTATTCTGAAGATGAAATTTTTTATAATTTTATAGAAAAACTTAATGTATCTATCAGCAGGTTATTTTGTGTACGTGGTCAGGAAATTGTAATAAACTTCAATTTTATTACATTTTCTTATAGTGTAGTTCAGTTTTTTCATAATGGCAATATTTAAACAATTTTCGGAATGTTCTTTTTCAATTATTTTATTATCTACAGTGTTTGCGTTTCACATTTATTGATTGTTTAGGTTTTCTAACCTCTTAGCGCAATCTATACAAATAATATTTTTTATATTGTTGCGTCTACTCCTATCTTCACAAATTAAGCCAATTTTGCATATGTGTAACTTATAATTATTGAAGGCATAACAAATATGTAAAATAACATACTTGGAAGAAGACAAATAGTTTTTGGAGCCAAGATTTTTAATAGAAACAAATTAAAGTTGCTCCGAACGTTATTTGTTTTATGTATAATTATAGGATTTATAAATACATATTAGAAAAAGAAATTAGTATATAAGATAATTTAATAAATATATGTTAAATGATGCATAAATTTTGGTTCGAAAATATAAAGAATTTTGTCCGACGGACAAATATATATATATATATATTTTTCGATAAATTGCTTGACGCAAATCTCTTTCAGATTTTTTCTCCACAATGGGCGGTCTTTTAAAAGTCAAAGGGCTGCGCATGTCCGCTCAAAAACAAGAAACACTTTTAAAGTTAACAATCCTTTCCCTCGCTGCAGTTTTGTGTAATTATACATTTTATATTTTTTATCAAGCTAGACATTTTATTCAAAATTTCAATAAATTTATTTCGAACTGTATCTTAAATTTTAGCATTTGCCACACGTTTATTCTCTGTATTGAGATTCGAGAGCGTCATCCATGAGTTTGATCCGTACTTCAACTATAGAACAACCAAATTCTTAGTCGAAGAAGGCTTTTATAGTTTTTATAATTGGTTCGATAATGGTGTTTGGTATCCACTTGGCAGGATTATTGGCGGTAATTTTCTTTAAAATATGATTTGATTTCAAAATACCTGCCAATTTTCTATTCTGAACTTTTCTTAATCTCTATAATATTTTTTAGGAACCATATATCCTGGATTGATGGTAACGTCAGCAGCCTTATATCATGTCGCATGGATGTTGAATATAACGATAGACATAAGAAATGTTTGCGTCTTCCTCGCTCCTCTATTTTCAAGTTTGACCACTATTGTTACATACTTACTGACCAAGGAATTGCGGGTATGATTCACTCTTAAGATATAAAAAATGTTAATCCGAGATTTGGTTTTAATAAATAAAAATTTTTTTCAGGATTCTGCTTCAGGATTATTAGCCGCATCGATGATCGCTATTGTTCCAGGATATATATCCCGTTCTGTCGCAGGTTCCTATGATAATGAGGGTATTGCGATATTTTGCATGCTCTTCACTTACTACATGTGGATTAAAGCTGTGAAAACGGGAGCTATATTTTGGTCCACATGTGCGGCTCTTGCTTACTTTTACATGGTTTCCTCCTGGGGAGGATACGTCTTTTTAATTAATCTTATACCCCTCCACGTATTGACTTTGATGGTAACTGGCAGATTTACGCACAGAATTTATGTCGCCTACAGTGTTCTATACTGTCTGGGAACAATTCTTTCTATGCAAATTCCGTTCGTCGGTTTCCAACCTGTTCAAAGTTCAGAACATATGCTGGTAATTTGAATAAAAATAACTTATTTAATTTATGAATAATTATTTTCTGAATTACTGATGTTTGCTAACGTTTGCTTTACAGGCAATTGGAGTTTTTGGTTTGTGCCAAATACATGCGTTGGTCGATTACTTACGGAGTAAACTTACTGAAACAGACTTTGAAATACTCTTCCGTGGACTTATTGTCTCTACAGTATCTGTTTCTCTTATACTTGGCGCTGTTTTGACATTTACTGGTGAGATTAATTTATTTTATCAAACGAGTATTTTATTCTTGAATTGACTTCTGTATTCATGATATTAATGATCTTTAATAGGCAAAATATCGCCCTGGACCGGAAGATTTTATTCCCTCCTGGATCCTTCCTACGCGAAGAACCACATTCCAATTATCGCATCTGTTTCTGAACATCAGCCAACTTCTTGGAGTTCTTTCTACTTTGACCTTCAAATTCTGGTCTTCTTATTTCCAGCAGGCTTATACTTCTGCTTCTCTAAACTGACGGACTCAAACATTTTTCTCATCCTCTATGGCGCAACTAGTCTCTATTTTGCGGTTGGTTATTGATAATAATGGATTTTTAAATATAATTTTTTAATTTATTAACTATTTTTTTTACATTTTCATCAAATGAGAAGGTATTGGTTTTATGTGAAAAATGACTTTCGCTTATTTTTTGTTATCGATTTACAAATTGATTTACAGGGAGTCATGGTGCGATTAATGTTAGTGCTAGCACCAGTAATGTGCATTCTTGGAGGAATTGGTGCTTCTGCGCTGCTTCTTACGTACATGAAACAGATAGAAAGTGGAAAAGTCGCCGATAAGAAGTCTAAGAAATTCGAGAGCAATTACGTTCTGAGAAGTGAAGTAAGAGGAATGAATTATTTTAAGTTTTATGTTAAAATTCATTTTATCTTTAAAAAAACCTACAATCACCTATCTAATTTGTATTCCAGATTGCCACACTCTTTGTAATAGTGATGAGCGTCCTATTCTTTTCTTACACTCTCCACTGCACATGGGTCACGGTTGAAGCTTACAGTTCTCCAAGTATAGTATTGTCTGCTCGATCTCCGGATGGCGGCAGAATGATCTTTGATGATTTCAGAGAAGCTTACTATTGGCTTCGCATGAACACACCAGAGGTAATTTCCAATTCATTTATATAAATGTTATATTTGTAATGTGTGATAAAGAATACTTTGGCAATAAAATACGCATTTAGATATTCAATATGGCCTTCACAGGAGCCTAAATATTTGTTTTATGTATAAAAATAAACAGAAGAAATAATCAGCATCAAATTATAAAATTAAAACCCTATTTAAATTTATTTTAGGATGCAAAAGTCATGTCGTGGTGGGATTATGGATATCAGATAACAGCGATGGCAAATCGGACAATTTTAGTGGATAACAATACTTGGAATAACACCCACATATCAAGGGTTGGACAAGCGATGGCAAGTTCGGAAGAAAAAGCTTATGAAATTATGAGAGAGTTGGATGTGAATTATGTGTTAGTTATCTTCGGAGGGTTAACAGGATATTCTTCAGATGGTGAGTACATGAAATCCTTTTTGTTGAATGCTGAATCCTAACATAAAAATATTTTTATTTCAGATCTAAACAAGTTCTTATGGATGGTGCGAATCGCTGGTAGTACCGAAAGAGGAAAGTCTATAAGTGAGTGGGATTATTACAATCCTGCTGGAGAGTTCAGAGTTGATAAAGAAGGAACGCCCACTTTGCTTAACAGTCTTATGTATAAAATGTGCTATTACCGATTCGGTCAAGTTTACACAGAAGGAGGTGATTTAATTGTTTTATTTAATTCAATTATCTGTAATTTCGTAAGTTCTAAGAATCATTAATACCTTTTTATTTCATTTTTAGGCAAACCGTCTGGATACGACAGAGTCAGAAACATGGAAATCGGAAACAAAGACTTCGAATTAGAAACACTGGAGGAAGCATACACGACTGAACATTGGCTAGTTCGTATCTACAAAGTGAAAGATCTGAAGAACCGAGGCATTTAAAGTGATTTTTCTTCCTCATTTCTCTCCCATCAGTATTCTGCCGTCTTTCAAAAAATCAGAGTAATTGCAAGAAAATTAAGCTTGGCTCATTTTTAGACGCGCAAAGACTTGTGGTATATTGGTGGACACAATAACTTGGAAATTTTGCAGATGCGGTTCGCTTAAAATATGATCAGTACTAAATCTCAGTGGACTTTTTTCATTTGTTTTTATTAACTTTTTAAATAATATTCCGATTCTAAGATCGGCATCCACAGCATTTTAATGTGCGTTCATAACTCGCACAAGGGAATGTGGTGAGATGATTGATAGATTATACAGTATAAGTATACATTGTTTTTTAAAAACAGAAAGAAATCTTCTATTTTCCCTGAATGGCTGAAACACGAATGTTGATTAGAATGTGAGTAAAATACGTCCTAGAAATAAAATTTTTTCTTACCGATCAATGAAAGGAAGAAATATTCCACCGACTGATGTAAACAATTAATAAATAAAACGAAAGGATAGGTATTGAATAATAATCTACTTTTTTATGTAGTATGTACACTTTTTAAATCGATTCATTACGCGTTTACATTAAAAATGTCCTTTTACAAAATGTAACCGTTTCTACTGTTTCTTTTCTGATCCTTTGAAGATACACAATTCGGTGAAATCTCATAGAATTTTTTACGAACGTAGCACTAGCCTTCAATTTTTACATCATTTAATTTCAAAATATAGAAACGTGTTACTGTTTACAGTTTTTTTCGATAGTACTAAATATCAACGTAGTCTAGAAATGAAAGTTCTTAAAGTACAGGACCGATTGTTAGAAACATTCGTTTATACTTAAATTCTCGAGTTGCATTATTATATTTGACGTTACCTATACATACATACTTACATCTGATTATTGAACGTTAAATGAATTCTTTTATTTATTTTTAAAAAATGAGAACGACTCTGGTGCTGGCATAAAAAATATGAGTATTTATGTGGTATATTAACAATATACAGGCTTTAGGTACAAATACGCAGTTATTAACTTAAATTTAGTCCCATTCTCCGATGTACATAGCGCGAGGGGTCGGAGGTATCACACCACGTGTTGGAATGGGTAATCGTCCATAAATGTGGTTGTAGGGAGAGTCAATTCGCTCTTCTGCATCTAAAAAAAATTGATAAATTAATTATGGTCGTGAAAATCATTTTTTTTCGTCAGGAAATTTTAAATCACGAATTTAGGAACCTATTGCATTTAATATTTTGAGATTGGGGATTTTAAAAATGTGATATTGCATTGAAAATTGCAATAGCTTCCAAATTTAGTTTTTAAAAGTTAGGATCTTTAATTTTAGCTTTAACAAAGTAAGAGATATTAAAAATTAAAGTTATTTTTCTTAATGTATAAACTACGTTTTTTGAGTGTCGTGCATTTGATACTAATTTAAATTTGAAGACTGTAGGTTTCTCGTGATTTCAGATACCCTGGATTTGATAAAAGAAAGGCATACGTACGTACCGAGACCGCTTTCGAAACTTCTGGCATGGTACATGATTGGTGGCTTTTTCTGGTACTTTTCTGGAAGTGAAACATGATGTCCATATATTTGGGCAGCATGAGCATGTACGTATCCAGTCGTGATATAAGTTGGAGCTGGTTGTGGTCTGACGTGTCCATAAGGAGAAGGTGGCACTATTTGCTTAGTGTGACCATTCTTTGCCATTTTTACAAAGTTTGGAACTCGTGCCCTCAGACCACAATAGTAGGGATCATCTGCCAATAAAATGAAAGGTTTAAAAAATAATATTACCAAAAGTAATAATCAGCTACTATATAGAAAAGTTATTTAAATATAAAGATGAATTTATAATAGAGGTTTCTCGTTTAAATCAGTCTAGAGTTTGATAATCCAGAATTAGAAGGCTGCCAGCTGAACTTGAAATTGTGAAAGGAAATATTTTTAGGTAAACATATGTTTCATACTTTTCATAAGAATGATCTGAAGCAAGATGGTTTTGCGGATTTTTAAAATCGTTTGCTGTTATCTTACAGGAAAACATTCCGTTTTCAGAGTTCTACGACTCACTGGCACCTGCAGCTCTAAACGAAGACGGAGAGTAAGTTTGGAAATTAAAATTTAAATGAAAAAAAGTAATTTACAGATGATTTATTAAAAACACAACTTTTGTAGACTATTGTCTTTTTTTCTTGTAGAAGATTAGCATATTTGTAAATAATAAATATAACATTGACACAAAAACGTGAAACCCCAATTAAGATTATATGGTCACTGTTACAAAACTGATGATTGCAAGGACTATTAAGTATTTAACATCCTCCAGGTTGTGAAATAATTCAGCATACCTCTCATAGTAAAACTGGTAAAACTTTTTGCTTCTCTAGCAAAAACTTTATGAGCCTTTTTTTTATTTTCTTACAAAGTCATTATGAAAATAATTAATACTAACCATATTTTTTATTATCATTCTTTTTACTCTTCTTCTCTCCATTGGATATGACTGGGGGCCTTGCAGAATTTCTGTAATCGTCCTCAAGGTCGTCGTAGTCAGGCTGAAAAAGTTAAGCAATTTACATTAAATAATATTTTTATTTAAACTTTTTAAATGTCAAATTTAATAAGAGATTTGGGTTTTTTGTCATACCTTGGGGATGTCATGGCCATAAAGGTTTTCTCTTGGAGGGAGCTTAGGAGGTTTTTCTGTTCGTCGCTGCTGATAGCCCGATTGTACATAAATTTGTTCTCGGGAATCTCTACTTGTTTGCAAACTGTCACTTGGTCCTGAGGATGATGAAACTCCCGCTACACTATAGGGATCTTCATCTGGAATTGGAATTCTAGGTCGATTTTTAATGTCTACGGGCCTTTGTATCTGCATGACTGAAAAGGAACAATATAAAATTAATATTATAATTAATAAATTTAATTATGGAATATTCAAAATCACGAAACACACCTGGTGGTAGTTTTGACTTTAGCATATCCAGTCCAACAACATTGACGATAAGGATCCACACTGGAGACTGAAGAACATCATTTTCTGAACGAACAAAAACTATGGCGCTAAGACACTGTGTTTCCAGTCTTCGCCTGTCTGGATATGCTCTTCTTGTTTCCCGGGACAAATTTGTTTGAAACTTATTCATATCAAACAACTATAAATAAAAAAAAAAGTGTTATTTTCTTTCCATTAGTGATAACGAAGCTTTTTTTTACTAAAAAAAAAATAGGTAGTAAGAAAGCGAGATTTATGGGACTGTAAAATGTACTCATCTGAATCGAGGTCATTACTAATGAAGGTAAAAGTAAACATATAAAAAGTGCTTTTTAAAAAGTAGGTGAATTTTTATACCTTTCCCGGTTTTTCTTGTTCTAAAGCACCTTGTGAGTTCCGAAGAATTTCTGAACCAATCGCATTATCTTCTGGATTTGTGGCTTTTATATAGACGTTGCTTTTACACAACCTCTTGATGAGGATATTGCCTTGCTCGTCCATTTTTATTTTAACTCCCTGATTTATGTGTCTTTTCGCCTCGTCCGTTTTTGGATCGCGCATTGGATTATCAAATCCGCAAAGTCCTATCCTGAAAGCAACAAGCACAAATTATGTAATGCGAGAAATTTAAAGGATTTTAAATCGGTGGTATTTTACGTACTTTCCCCTATGAATAGGCAATATATAACGCCCACAAAATGTTGTTTACTTATATTCTAGGGCAATAAACTTTGATTTATTTCGCCAAAAACTATTTCTCCAGAAAAATACTTTATAATCAACTAACTAGAGGACAAGAAGAAACTCAAAAAAATTCTTCAATTCTGATACGCGGAGAAAAATCAACCTGTTAAAGTTACAGATTCAAATCTGCTGGAAATCTCTGCTCTTCTAACAAATAAAATCTGTTGCAATAACAGATAAAATCTGTTAACCTTACAACACTATACGTAAAATTTACAGAAAGGCTTCTGTTAGAGTTATCTGCTAATGTAGCAGAAAAAATCTGTTATATTTACAGCTTATAAAATCC
>JAUESI010000009.1:91586-119063 GCA_032275145.1 Synergus laeviventris | reverse complement strand
ATACATTATCTAACTTGTATTTCAAATATCTATTTGAAATGAATTCATTAGAAATAATTACCCAGCTTTGATTAACAATACTAATTTTATATTAGGTATCTGTAAAATGATGATATAAATTCGTGGAATAAATTTGAGATAGTTACCTAAAACCGTCGAAGCCGTCATTTGACCCATTTACTGTGAGGACAGGTGCTCTTGCATAAGCTTTCGCCACCCTTCTGTTCCTTTCAAAGACGATTACCTTCGCCCATATTTCATCATCTATTTGATTCCATTTATCTAAAACCTCTTGTATATGGTCCTAGAATGAAAAAAAGAACAATTTTTATTCATTTGAATTCCTAATTCATAATGCATTACTGTGAAAATAAGGTTTCGAACAGAAGGGAATTAAGTGGCTTCTGTAAACAGTTTTAAAGAGAATTTTTTTCAATTGTTTTGCAATTCTGCATATCAAGTAGCATTAGAGATAGAAATTTATTTCACATAAACGCGCAGTTTATGACCCATAAATACACATTACTAAAACACTGTCCAGAATATTTAATTTTTCAAATTCAAAGTATCGGGAGATTTGATATATTTACTTGATGAAATGAGAAACGCACCCTATTAAGTTACAAAATATAGATAAAATTTATTTCATGTCTTTTGGTATGCTTCGTGTATTCCATTACAGATTACAATCGATTTTAAGTACTTCCTAGTTCTCTAATAAATTTTACTTTCTGAACTGTGTAATATATTTTGTAAAATAAATTCTTGGGAACGTTAAATTTGATTTGTTTCAAACTGATGAAAATATATATAATCAGATAAACTTGATATAAATAACAAGTTCTTTTTGATAAATTCTATTTATTGTTGACATGAAAATTGATTTTATATTCCAAGCCGTAGATTTCAGTTTATGGGATGTTAATTTCGTTTCACATTTGGTTAAATCATTCTCTTTTTTCCTGATAAAGTTTTTATATTCATATATGCTACTAAAAAGATTGAAATTTGAATGTTTTTTTCTTAATGAAACACGAAAAGTGAAAGAAACTTGACGTTAGAAAGTTTATATGATTTCTGGCTCGCATACTTGTATAAAGACTTTTGCTTTTAAGAAAATGATAGAGTCATTATGCGAAGGAACCGGCTGGCCTGTACTTATGGTTCATTCTTGTTGGTATAAAAAAGGGGAATAAATATGCTCCACCAAATTGAGACTTTTTGCGCAGCTATCTTAATATATATATATATATTCTCTCAGACTATATATATTAAGAGTTTTATAATATATGACGAGTTCTCTCAGAAAGAATAATTTTATAATTTCAATCACAAATATCAACTGTTCACAATCAACTCAATTTTTCATAGAAGCTTAATTTGAATAAAAACAAAATAAAAAAACGTAAGTCCTTTTAGATTAATGTCTCATCAAAACGAATGTAAAACTGAAGGGAAATGTAGATTGGCATTTGATTAGGAAATATTTTTGAACTATATATGAGACATAAATTTTTCAGTTTAATTTATTTTATACATAGCTTCAAAAGGGCAGGTATTATCTTTCAAAAGTTAGTGAAATGGAAGGTAGTTTTTCAGGATGATAATGTATTATAATTTATTCCATTTGAAGACCTTGGGCTGGGTACACCGTTCAAATCGAAACGGGACTTTTGATGAAGCATTTTATACGATTAATTTTTAGCTGACATGTACTTAAATTAAAACAAAACATAACCAATGAATAATTTCTTTATCAATTGAGTTTTTTATCAGAGTTGTTTACATCTTTATTTTATTTGATAAATTGCCTTCAATTAATGCGAATGGTGCAGAAAGGAAATTTGAATACGTAAATAAAACGTTAAATGGGAAAAACTATTCGTTGAAACTTTTCTTGGCTTGATTGGGATGTTGAGAGTCAATGTAAAGGACCTTTAAAATGAGTTCAAGATATGACCCACATAATTCAACAAGTAATATCATGCGTTGTTTTGACGTCAAATAATAATAAAATAATATAATCTATTTTACCTTGAACAACTTGTCTAAATTATACCAGACGTCCTCTTCTTCCTGTTCCTCATATTGTGTGTCCGCAAGGTTGTCCCTTGAACGGGATAATATTTTTCGTCTCGACACCATCCCGAGTCACGGTTGTAATCTGCAAATCATTCAAAGAAGAACTGGTTAGCTAGCACATTTTTTTCACTTTTACTTCTTAGTCACAGTTAAAAGTTCGAAGTGTATGTAATCGTAATCCAAATGTCAAGAATAAGATGCAAGGCAGGTTCCGATATCTACATATTAGTGACTATCATTAAGTATCGCTATTCCATCACGCGAAATCATCTTCTACGATTATCTGATGACTCGCTCCTATGTCATATATTATACATTTACGGTTGCTTCATTAAGGAGACCACGTGCTCGCAACCTTTGGCATTAAGATTTTATAGGTTCCTTTCGGCTGATCTTACGAAAACTCTTCTTCGTTTATGTCTCTGTTGATTCATTTATTTGTGAAGAGATTTCTGTGCAAATTTAAAATTAATTCGTAGCTTGGATGTTTCAATATCGCCTTGGACTCAGGCGTAATTATAAATTTATATGTAGGCGCCAAATGATTGAAAGAAAATCATAACTTAGCAGCATAATTTAAAACTTGAAGGTCGAGATGCAAATGTTAAAGTGAGATAATAGAAATTTTGTTCGGACGTTTTAAAATCAGCTTTGGAATGTGTAGTGAATCAGATGATGGATATTTGATAAATAATGGAAATCTGTTACACGACCATTGCTTAATAATCGTCTTAAAATTATTTATATTACGAACTTATTGGATCCAATCATTTTTTATGATAACACGCATAAAAAAACCCAATTTTTACGCAACATGTTCCACAACTTGCTGCTGGCATAAAAATCAACCTGAACCTTATAACCACCTTTTTTGTATTTGGATTTTTCATGACTGGTAGTGTGAACTTACAAGACAAGTTACGATATCCCATATAAGAGTTTAACACCCCAGGCGCGTCGTTAATCGGCTATTTTTGTAGGGAAAATTGCAACCTAAATAAGTAGGGGATAAGTCGAGTCTGTGATTAGTGGGACTTAAACCACAGGTCACCTTAAAAATCAATGCTATAGGTATGTGATTACAGGTGGGCACTCCAGATCCGGATCGGAAATTTATGTGACAGCGATGCGATCCCAATGGGTTTTTCCTTTAATGACTTTTTAACCGTCGAGAAAAAAGTTGATGGTAAAGAGATAAGCGCTTTTTTAGGAAATGGTTGCTTATTTGGTCCTATGGCTAATTGTAGCCACTCTCGTTACATATTTATTTCCGCTACAAAGTTATATACCGCTTATTTCGAAAGTGACACCTGATTTTATAGCAAAGAACAATAAAAAGAGAGCTGTTCTAATTAAAATTATCTAATTAAATGATTTATTTAAATGTTAAGAGTAGATGTAAACATGAACGTGAATGCATGTTTGTAATCTGTTGTTTACGATGGTGCTTTAAACCGGTGTGAAGAAGTGAAGTTGTTTAATTCACTCTACGACAAAGGAAGTAGGTGTTACAGAATAAGATGAATAGAAATAGTAGTTGTGCGAGAGCCGTTAAATCCAAGAATAGCCATTTACTAGTGCCCCGGTCATCTTCTTGCGCCGAGGCGTGGGGCCTACGTCATGAATGGGTGGTAATGACGGCTATCAGGTGATTAGGGCCCGTGAGCCTGTCAGCGCCGTTAGGTTTCTCTACGGTAATTTTCTCTATAAGTATAAGTACTCTAAAGAGTCTAAAGAAGAAGAAGATAGAGATCGTCATTTAAGATTAAAGTCATAACACATTTCGTAACTCCAAATTACGATTCAAAATTGTTTTCAATCAATCAGCTGTATGCATTTTTATATACAAACTCTTAACGTCCATTTGTGTTATTACTTCTTAATTTTGTTGTTATATAATTATACTCTTATAGGATCCATAAAGATCAGAACGAGTATATTAATAGAAACTCTGGAGACTTGTTTTCATTACTAAAATGAAATCCATCAATAAACTAATAAAAAAGACTTAGAAACTGGAAAACCACATGACTGCAGTAAAATACCTAACGAGGCTACTTAACTTTCTAAAACCACAAATGTTTACTATTAACTTGACAGGAATAAAAGTGGTAACGATTGTTTCGGAAAGTTTTTTTACCGCTCTGCTTTCTATCAGAATGCTAAAAAATATCGGCTTTTTAAAATCGATTGGGGGAAAAAACTTACGTAAAAGGCACGCTTCGGAATAGGTAATATAAATTAGAGTTTATTGTGTGACTCGGAAAAATTATCGTGCTTCGAAGAGAGATTAGATAACAAGAAGGAGAGAAAGTGATCTAAAACTCGACAAAGTTGCTTTTTTCAGGAAGACAAATGCATAAAGTAACGATTTAGTTGTAGCGATCGCGTGTTAGAAAAGAAATTTTATTAATAAGTATAGTATCCCTTTGTGATTATAAAAAGGTAAAAAATAAGTCGACATACAAAACTGTGTTTCGACAAAATGACTTATTATGTCGTTATATCTGACACTGAAGCGTTAGAAAAATTTGATATAATCAGTCAGAATTAATTTCACTTTTTTTTTTAAATTCTGTTTCCCACGAAATAAAGTTCCAAACAAAAGAGATTATATTTCACTAGAACATTAATTTCTTTCGGGGAATCATATTATTAAGGTACCTATCCGAAACGGCCTTCAGGTTTCACAAGCGAGTCACTCGCATCCGGGACCACTCGGAATGTAAACTTTGGTACTAGAGTAAAAGGTTGACCCTGTGACAACCTACTTTTTTATAATCCACAACTTTTTGCTGCTTCAGGTGAAGGCAAACGCCGAAAGCGTTAGGGACGAAAAAATTGGCCAGAGCTACTCAGTAGTGGTCATTAAAAACAGGAAGGACTTTAAAACCTTTCATATACCATATAATAAAGATCTCGGTGCCAATAGCTTGTGAAAATTGCACTCTGTGGAAATCTCTTTGTTAAGATTTCGTGGAAAGTGGAAGAATAGCGTTACATGATGAAAATTATGGTAGATGTCTATTTTTTCAGATTTGGTTTCTTAAGAGAGAGATTTCTCTGCAAGAAACATACTTTCACTTGTATTCCAATTTGAACAAAGTCCCTTGCATTAATTAGATTATATTTCCATCTTTTGATATTATTTATCCTAAATTCTTTAAAGAACTTTTTTGTGTCCAACAAAAATAATGACAATAATATTCTACGACTCACAGAGAAAAATATCAATATTGGAATTGGAATTTATTAGAATCGAAATATCTTGAAATCTCTTCAAAGTCCTTGAAATTAACACATATTACACTTCTGAAGAGTCCTCATGAAATAGCAAAGATTTCTTGCCTTGAAAGTTGACGCCAGTTCCTCGCTAACAAAATGTTTTTCAGTTAGTGAACTATGTACGAATAATTAAGTAAGTAGCGAGAAAAGCGGATGTTGAGGAGCCAGGCAGATTATCGATTGAACACCTGCAAGGACGTGTGTAAGTCATAGGTGTTTTTTTCCCGTGGTAAGAAGTGTTTCGTACTCACTTACACTTTCTTTATTACCATATACAATGCGGTCAATGAATAAGCTAGCTAGGTAGAGTTCAAGGGGAATCTGGAATTTACGTTCATGATCGCACAGCGGATTATAGAAACGGTAAGTCTGGTCGAGACACACGCACGTTTAATTTTAGAAAAAGCTGATTCAGCGCCATTGCGAGACTGATGCTTCTCAGATAGTCGAGGATAATACGTGTCATCCTACCGCATAACGTGACGCGTCAACAGGTAGTCGCATTCATCGTACAGGTACTTGCTATACTATTTTTCACAGTTCATACATTCATACCCATTGGATGGATGCACGGGACTTAATTGGAGTTCCGGGAGAGCGAACCGATTATCCGTCGCGGAAGTTTATTAGAGAAGTTAATTTAGTTTCTCAGACTTTCCATTTCGTTAGCATGACTTCTATACACAACACTTCATTCCTTAAGTCCCTATAGTCATAACGATAAAATTACTACGAGATTCTGATTATTGCTAATTTCGGACTAAATTCAAAACAGGACTTATTCACAGCTCATTTACAGTGTAACGCGAGATTTTCAATTATCTTGCTGAGGATTAGTTGAGAAATTAAAATGTATAATGCATTCGGTTAGAAAATGTATTCAGATTAATCAAAACTTTCAAGTATGATTTGAATTATGTACGCTATTTATGGTAATCTTCAATTCCAAGATGATTCCTATCAATTTAGATTTATATATGATTATATGATTATTATTATGATTATGATTATGATTATGGTTATGATTAGTTAAAATTACTTTTATAAGGTCCGGAGAAAGAGTTGCGCAACTAGATGAATTTTATTAACGACATTGTACAAGGAGAAACCTAACGCACTTGTTTACGTGTGCAATTTAAATTATGTGAATAATCACAAGGTGTAAGCCGCAATTTAATTCCGTTAATAAAACTATTTTCCAATGAGTTACATCAGATAAAATAACGAGTGCTGTAAAATATATCCTTCGTTTCTATTAATTAGATTCTGAAATCGGCGATCAAGCTAGGTATGAACGCCGAAAATATGCAAATGGCTGCGAATGGAATTTAATGACGATCCTACCTACTAATGGGAACTTTTTTAGCTCGGGGTAAAATAGTTCCTTGTCTTCTCAGCAAGTGACATCATCGAGAGATCAGGAGTCATTCGAGAACGGATGTCTCTTGCCGATGAGAAACCCACAAATTGGAACGCAATACTACTCGAGAGTATTTAAAGATCGAGGTTGGAAGTCAGGGTGAGGCACTGAGTATCTTCCAAGTATAGTTCGCAGAGTAAATTCTCACCTGCCCTTGAAAGTAACAAGTCGTGAGAAAGGCCATGGCTTAAGGGGACATTTCGACTTTCTGTTGTGCCTCACAAAAAATCAGAACGCTCTTCAACTCTTCAATATTGCTGTCTTCCTTTTCTCAAACGTGCTTGTAACTCAAAGATATGAATTATTGCGCTCATATGAGAAAAACAGCTCAAACGCATTCCCTTCACTCGAGAGAGTGAATGTTGAATGTTCTAATAAGTTAAAATTGTTATTTTTATTATAGGTTCTTTTAAAGTATTTTTAATACAATTTTTTCTAAAGAGATCAAGAATCTTCAAGCAGACTTCAACAATCTTCGCACAAGAAATCGTAATAAGCAAATTCTATTAATTTATTAGGCAATGCTTGCGCAATGAGGAATAGTGTCATGATAAATTGTATTAAAAGATAAATGCAGTAGTTTGCGAGAGCCAGGAACTGGTATTTTATCCCCTAATTCACTATTATTATTTTCTATTCTTTTCTAAGGATAGAATAAAATTGCTAGAGTGTGCAATATTCATTTAATAACATTAATTCACAGCTATTTAAATTTGATTTGGCGTAAGGAAAACATTCTAAGGATGACTTTATTATTTAACAAATTAACATTCCTTTTACTATATTAAAATTAATATAACGTCTAATTTTAAAAAGGCTTTTAATACTTTCTACAGAACATAATTAAATTCCAGGTATTTTCAAGAATTTTAAAGAGTTTCATATAAGATATCAAAAAACATGTTCAGAAATTTTCGAGATATATCCATGCATAACATCAATAGTATTTTAATTTTAACAAGAAATTAGTAGTTGAATATTTTCGATATAAATATAGGGGGCGAAATTCAACTAATTCCCAGTCAAATTCCACTGATTCTCAGTAATTATTTCCTGAAAATTATATAAAAATTGTTATACTCTAAAATTGAATCAGTGGAAGTTCAAGATTCCATGTCAGTGCCAAGAGAGTCACTAAAGATTAGTGAACTACTGATTCAATTCTAGAGAGTGTGTGGAAGAGCAATTTTAATATAATATAGAATTAGCATAACGAGGAGTATATCTTCGAAAAGAAAAAAGAATGCAGTATAAAATATTCTTTTATGCTGCCTTGAATCGACATTGGAACACTTGTAGGCCTGAAGAAGCCATTGAACTGTTCGTGTGGGCTGTACGAAATTCGACATATGGTATATAGCATACGCTAATTTTCACCATGTCACGCTGCATAAGCCTTGCAGGTATTGTTCAGTACCTCGAATCATAATTGGATGGACTGTATTCTTTTCGATGCGGCTCTGTGTTTCGTTTCGAAACGCTTGAACAAGGGGAGTAAAAAACGTGATAAAAGCTCTGCATTCCTCTACGCAACAGTCCGATTATCGTTGGTTAACGTATAAGCCGGTAGCACTCACTTTTTATGAAAGAATTACGAAAACCGTTTCAATCTGAGAAAGTATAATAAATGTAATCTGGTATAAAATCGAGACAATTTCAATTTCAAATCGCTATGCGAAATTGAACGTGCAGAATTTATGGAAAGTTTAGTTAATTAGATTATTTTGAAAGCATCATAACACGTACCGTAAATGTCCGAAGCGATTCCGACCAAGTTTTCATCAAATTGTATCGCTTCAGTGTTTAAAATGGAATGGAATGAAAATATTCATATAAAAATAATCGCTAATTATTTCAAGACATTTGTTCTGTGAACATTTGTAGAAGTTCTTTAACATTTAAGAGATTGGATCTTATTATCAAGAGACATATATATCATTGTAATAAGGCTCGCACATTGTCGGCGAGAGGAACAGTAATGGGACAAAAAATACAGAAACATGGACACTCTTGTAAAAGATGCGTGCATGTAATCTCCATTACAAGCATCCTTTGAAATGTCAAACGAGCACAAGGTCACATGAATAAACAAATTAAGTCATGCTCAAAGTTACGACTTCTAAATGAAAAAAAAATGGCAGTGCATTCTTTAAAAAATTGGTTACTAGACCGTAAGTAATTTCATGAATGGATGAGGAAATTTATAGTAATTGTTATAGCTTGGTTATAGCTCGTTTGCATTAACCGTGTGCACTTTAGACTCTTTAGACTCCTTAGAGCGGTGAGTTTCTTTTGTGCAAAATGCAAAATGGTTTCTTCGAGGACTCTGTCCTGCTGGTATTTATGGCATCGTCCCTCAGCGCTCCTAATTACTGAGTTTTCGTCGAAAAAAATCGAAAGTGGGTAATGTATCTGACGGGTGCAATCGGCTACCGTAAGCTACTCTGAAACAATGCCGGAGCTCCAAGAGGGAGGAGTTCGAGAGGTTCAGGGTGGACTTCAAGGACACCAAGAGAAGAAAAGAGAAAGATGGCGGTAATGCTGCAACGAGAAAGGTCAAATACCGCCATAATAATGTCTCTCTTTACCAGAATGCGGGGAAGACTTACAACGCGAAGTCTGCAATTACCACGCCTATAAAAAATGGAAATTCTACTCTCAGCTCCACCCGCAGTTCATTAATTAATTCAGGAGGATTTTTCACCCTGTCGCGAGCACGAGCCATATTTTCCACACAAATTATTGTTCGGCTTATTATATTCTGAAAGAGGAGGCCTTTGAGAAATTATAGATATGAAGGGAGTCCAATGAATTATTGCCAATGCTACCTTATTATATATGGTAGATGGTAAAGGCTATTATTATTATACCAGCTACCATCACCTGCTACCATCACTTACAATACTATAAATAATATATTTATATTACCAAGTAGTCATTTTTTTTTATTTCAATCACTAATGCGCGTATTGTAAACGGAAGTCGGATCGGAAATGCAGTCATAGATGGTAATAGATAATCAGACGATTAGGCAAAACAGTATATCTTCTATGTACAAAGAAACATAGAAAAGTGGTGAGTTGAGCTAGGATTAATCGATCTTCATTTATCTGACAACGATCGCGATTATCTCGTCAACTGTATCCTTGCGTATATGTTTACACGTCGTGTCAATTGATGTCATGAACTTGTAAGCGTGAACCCTATGTCAGCAGCACATACTTCACGCACATGTTCAACGCGAGTCCTAACATATTTTAGCTCCCAGGTTCCAACTTTTTCGAGGGAATTAAACGCGGTAATTTGCAATTTAATGAAGATTTACGACGTCATGTGTCTTTATTTAAAAGCGACTATGTAAGCACTTTAAACCATTATAGTATAGCTACAAGCTTTGGTACCTTTGATACTAAGCAATCAACATTGGTAAACAGATTGCACAAAAATAGATGTTAGAATCTAAATGGTACTTTTCAAGATTCGAGGCTTTATTCAATGTTTTTCCCCTTTCAATCCGAAGTAATTTACATTTATTCAATTAGGAAAGCTTACTAGTTTGCATGTTAATGAACCAAACAAGGGTGATTTAACTTTTAAATAGTCGCTCTGTTTTTAGTAATGTATCAGCCATAACATGCATTATTAAACGAACTTACCACTTGATATCTTTAAAGTAGAACCTTTCTGCGTATTACATTGCTTCAAAACAGTACAAGTTTTTCCACACTCCTGCATATCATTTCTAAAAAGTGCAAGAATGAAGTGGGTCGCTGAGGAGATGTGACACCTCCTCTGTGTAGTTCGAGCATGGGAGTGAAATTACCATATCCAAATCGGTGGAACAAGTCATAGACAACTAGAGAGATGACTGGATGTTCAAGAAATTTCTAACAATTATTCTTTCAAGTATTGCTTGCTGATTGTCTTTGTATTCTTCACTAGGGTTGGTTTATTCAATGTTAATGAACCAAACAAGGTCAAGCAAACTCGTAGCTGTGAATTGCGCTCTCTGCTAGTCCAGAAAAAGTCCCTTAATTCCAGCAATTGAAAACAATTCAGGGGTACTACAATTCCGAAAGTGTACTATGCAAACGTGCCATTTCTCCTGGTATAATCTTAAAATTCCTTTCCCCATTCCAGTTCTCTGAAAGACAAAGTCCCTCCTCGTTTCGTGTTACCGATCCTCCTTCATAAATATACAAACAATTCGCGCATTTCGAGAGCCAGTGACCGCACTGCGTGAGATACTCTACGACTGAAATACAACTATACAACGTGATTTGTGCGGTTGAGTGTACGCCGCCCCAGCATGTACTGTGTACCCCCTACGACAAAAGTTCTCTTGAATCTCAAATGGACCATAAGTTACGCGTCTCGCGCGAACTTTTGCTGCCGAGAGTACAGTCTGTACAAACTGTATGTACTGACATGTACTTACGTATCCGCAGAGTCTTGACGGTACTTACGGCCTAGCTGGCACGACCAGGTTAGCAAGCTTTGCCTGCCAGTCGAGCCAGGCCTTAGCATTTTATTAGAAGTGAAAGTCAAGCGTTTTAGGTGGCTACCTTAAAATATGCCGAGCACCAAGAGATCGCGGGCGTCGTGCCTCTTATCGTGGCATGAAAAATTCGAAGCTGCCATTCGCCATATGCAATACGGCTGTACAGCCGAATTTATTTTGGCGGCAGACCCATTCGCTTTCTCCAACAAGAGCCTCATCGAAAATGAACCATTCCTCCGACATGAAGAACCTGAAGAACGCCTCGAGCTGCTTCGCCAGATGTCAAAAGAGCGAAGGGGAACCGTGTACTTTACGAATTATGGAAGTTTGCCTTGAAACAATATTTAAATTATTTTTCTGCACTCGATTAAAAAACTGCCTACATCCCCTGCTTGCGAAATGTGGCTTTTATTATATGTAGAGGATCAAACACAATATTAATGCGGCTGCATTTTCAGACGTCTACCATAATACTCAGACAAACTTTTTTTCTTCAACGATTCTCACTAAAAAATTGTTTTATTTAGAATCTGAGAACATATATAGGAAAGAAATAGGTATGCGTATTTGAATAATTCATAGTCTCATCTAAATAGAAAAGTATTATACAAGATATGATTGTATACCAAAACAGAAATGGATTCAAAATGAATGAATCATTTTATTGACTTTGTTTATTCATCGGAGATCACTTTCTCCTGCAGAATAAACGATTCCAACGCTGAGTCTTCATGATTGCATGATTTTCATAGAGTATAATAAGGAACTCAAAAAAGGCGATCGAAAAAGTGGAGCACCTATTGATAATAAAGTAAAATTTGCTTCTTCCGCTCTCATTTTGCTAATAGAGAAAGTTACTTAGGATAAGGAATGCAACTTATACCAGCGGAACCGTATAACATAAACCTATTATAAATGACATAAAAAACTTTGGCAGCAGTTTCTATAAAAGGGGGCAAGTCTGCCAATAAAATTCAACTAAAATTCACTATGCGCTGTTAAAATAAAATTAGATCTTTTTAATTAGCAGCTTTTACTAGAAATGATTTAATTCATTATTTACGCGAGGAAAGAGTGGAAAAAATAATTTATAGAAGAGTAAATTGATTTCATTATCTCCTTATAGTTGAAACTTGATTACATTTTATTACTTTTATAAGAAAATAATCTCTGAGGCATTCACATTAAATGTCATGAGGTGATTTACTTTCAATTAAGCTACATGAAATAGAATTTTACGATAGTAAAATTGCAAAAAGGTGTGTTATACTTTTTTCTGAAACAAAGAGTGAACATTTTTGAGGCAATCAACACGAGAGTTCTAGTTATGGCATTTTTATTCTCAAACCCTAAAAATACTCTCATACATATAATGGCAGTTGTTATTCCACCTTTTACTCTCGAAAGACGCAGTCAATCAGCATTTACGGTCCCTTGAATGGACAACAAAAATTGGGCGAATTTCCTAATATGTCAAGCCTACTTTCAGTTAATTATACATTCGAACTGGTAACATTTATTTTCAGTGTAAGGCTGGGACAAAAATATTTCTGGAAAAACTGGAAACCCTGCATGCTGCGCTAAACTTGCCACGACTTGTATGATGAATGAGTGTAGGATACTTGTTTACCTTTCACGACAAGGTACAATTTTTGTAGTACACGTATTTTCCAGTTCACACTATAGTAAATGTAATTAAGTTTAGGAATATGCAATTATGTAATGCCTTGCAGGTCAATGAATTTTGCCCTTTTATAAATTGCTCAACTTTTCTTTTGATCACAAAAAAACGGAACATATTTTCTGCTTCAAGACAACATTCATAAATATTCATAATTTGACAAAACAACTCGAATAAAAATTCAATACGAGTGAAATTCCAAAACAAGTGTTTGATCTAGCATTTTAACTTCTCTTCATATTCAGTACACCGCATTTCAAAAATAATTACTGTAATTATTATAAAGTATATGTAAAATAGTTTTCATAACACTCAATAAACTTAGATCCTGCACTTCAGTAAATATCTCGCTGCATCCTTTTAAAAATAATAACTTAATAATAGAGTCGACATCAAAACATAAATTTCACAAAGGTCACGACTTTTACACCTTCAGCTTAAATAATTTCTTTCCATAGAAATCTTTGTATTCAAGTGAAGGTGCTGGAATGTTTATTGTAGTAAATTTCTGGTAGCAGTTAAGGTGAGACAGTATACAGCCGTCCAACTATTTTGTTGTGCATATAAAATATGTTGTAATGATCCTCATAAAATAATGAAGTCAATGCAATAAAATGTTTCCTTTCAAAGACAAAATGTCTTCGGTCTCGTGCCAATGTTGCTGAATATAGAATTGAGGATTTCAGATAAAATAGAAAATAATGTCACGGTACTAAATATAACGCATTGGAATTCCTTTTAAGATACAGAGCGAGAGAGAGAGAGAGAGAGAGAGAGAGACGCGTGTTAGAGAGACTAAAACTTGGCCTTTTTCGCCACTCTCTTCTCACACAAGTGTTAGACTTCTGATTTCTATTTTTTTGTTCAACTTTAAATGCCACCGAGAATAATTGACTTTCAAAGTTATATATAAATCGCATGCATCGCTTTTTGCCTCCCATTACATTTTTTTTTATAGCGATAATCGAGTTCATTAGACGAATGATGCGTTTGGAATGATATAATGTTGATGTAAATTTAATTTCGGAACATGCATAAAGGATGTTTTCGTGAGAATTAATATCAGGATTAAGATTTTAAAAAATTGTCTCTCAACTTTGCTCTTCATTATAAAAGCATTTTTTTAATTATCATCACACTGAAACTTATAGGTGATTAAAGCAGTGAAAGAATACGTAATTGTCATATATAATAATGTAACTTGATGAATATTTTATGTTCGGCTGAATCGACATGAATCACGTGCAATGTGTTTACATATGTCGTAAATTACTATAAAAAATCTTCTTTCCAGGATATATATATTAGGATATTAAAAAGTTTTACGTCATTCATCTAACGGGGATGAATGTTTCGTGAGAACGCTCATTTTTTTAATGCACCTATTCATATTTTTCAAATTGTTTCATATTTGAATCATACTGAAAAGGATTGCACTTTAGTTCACTTTTCAATAAGAAAAGTAATGAATGTTAGCAATTATAGATAACGAGTTAGTCATTAACTTAATAGAATCGAGATATTTTACTATCCATGGCAGTAAATATTGTATTCTTTGTACTTGGAATATTTTATATTTATGTAAATTACTTCATTATTCTCACAAACAATAATTCCATTGTAATGTAACATTTTATTCAATAATGAAAGACTTCAAAGGTAAAAATGTTAAAAATGTTTCAAAAGTTATTGAAAAAATATTGAGAAACTAGAGTATGTACTTTAGTATTTTAGTACCCATGGCAGTAAATATTCTTTTTACTTAGTAATATTTTATTTTTCTTTAAATCATTTCATTATTCTAACAAACAAAAACTTGAATGTAACATTTTATTCATTTGTAATGAAAGACTTCAAAGGCAAAAATCTTAAAAATGTTTCAAGAAGTTGTCGAAAAAAAAAGTGAGCAACTAGAGTATGAACTTTATTAAGCAAAAGTGATACTGCGATGAGATAGTGAAATGAATAATGAAGCCCACATGCACTATCTCTGGTCTAATTTATACATTTTTCTAGTTATAATTGCTTGCTAATTATAAATCTAATATGCGAGCAATTTGTCAATAGGAATAACTAGGACTCGAGGATATACCGCGCTTTTTGCTTCTAGCTTTTAATTTCATGATAAAGTATGACTCGTAGACTTTGATTCATCGATCGATCGACCGGTCTATCTTCTTCGCCAACTTTCTCAGAGTGGTTTCGGAACACAAACAGCTGAGCGCTCAACAGCGCGAGAAACACACGTAAAGGTGTATCTCGTGATGTCATGCGCTAAGGATTTCACAATCAGAGGAGGAGGGATGCGTGCATTAAAAAGTGAGTTGTTCTATTAAAAGAAATTATGAAAACAAAGAGTTCTATTCAGCCTTTCTTTGCCTTATTATTATGATCATCTATATCTATATGAATACGCCAATATTACTATCCACCGCATTCACCATACCTAAGCATATTTATACTCCTGATGATCCCCATAAACTTTCAACAACACACAGAATTTGACCCATTTTGAAGTGGGGAATTTTTATTATGGAAAGTCTCTTTAATATCACAAGCCAATCAGATTTGTAACAACAATGTTGTTTACCCTTTTTGTTTACACCACTTTTTTAAAGAGGAATTTTGAGGGATTTTGATGATTTTCAAGAGATTTTTACGAAATCATTGAATCAGTGAAATTTCACTGTGTCCCAGTTATATTTCATTGATTCTCAATGACCATTTTATCACGATTTTAATCAGTAAAAAGTCACTGAAATCTTTAGTAGTTGTATGACGATTATACTGATTCTTAGTGGATTTTCACTAATGAAATCTTCAAAAGAGAGTCACTGAAAATCAGTGAATTTTCAATAATTCAATATTAGAGAGAGGGACTTCAGGATGTATCGTGGAATTTTAAAAGAATTCATGCAATTTTAAGCGATTATGAAGAATTTTAAGGAATT
Organism: Synergus laeviventris; assembly: GCA_032275145.1. NCBI lineage: Eukaryota > Metazoa > Arthropoda > Insecta > Hymenoptera > Cynipidae > Synergus > Synergus laeviventris. Next base: position 103,143 of record JAUESI010000009.1, on the reverse strand, counting down.
TTAAGGGATCTTAAATTTTGTGAATTTTTAAGGAATTTCTAGAGATTTCAACGAATATTAGGAGATTTTGAAGGTTTTCGTGAAATTTTAAAGGATTTTAAAAGGTTTTTAGGAGCTTGTCACGAATTTTAACGTATTTTAAATGTTTTTTTATGACTTTAAAATATTTTATGGATCTTAAAGTTTTTCCGGTAATTTTATAAGAAATTTCAAAAGAGATCTATGATTTTAGAAATAGTTCGCAAAATTTAAAAGAATCTCGAAAATTTTCGTAAAATTTGAAGGTATATCAAGAGTTTGTTTTGTTTTTCGAAAAATTTTGTGGAATTTTTAAGGATGTCATGTAATTTTAAATAATTTTGTACGGGATTTGAAGAGATGTATAATTTTGAAGACTTTAGTGAATTTTTTTAAAGAATCTTAAAAGGTTTTTAGGAGTTTTAAGGCGTTTAAGAGATTTTAAATGTTATCGTCGAATGTTGAGAAATTTTAATATAATTTCACGAATTTTTACGTATTTCAAAATATTTGTATGACTTTTAAAATATCTGATTGATTTTATTGAGGTATTTCAAAAGATTTCTAATATTTTAGATATATATTTCGCGCAGAATTTAAAAGATTCTTGAAAATTGTCGTTATATTTATTAGGTATTTCAAGAGTTTTTTCTGTTTTTCCTATGAGTTTGTGAAAGTCTTAAGGATGTCATTGAATTTTATGATATTTAAAATAATTTTATACAGAATTTGAAGAAATTTATAATTTTGAAGACTTTTGTGGATTTTCAAGGGATTTCAATAGGTTTAATTCTAGGAATTGTAAGAGATTTCAACGAATTTTAAGGGATGTCAAAGGTTTTGAGAAATTTTAAAGAACAAGCAAACCAACATGCGGTTATTTTTTTTCTTTTACAGAGAACTCAGAAAGTAGTTTGTTTAAAAAAAAACATGGGGTTACACAAAATATTTGGTTGATTCAAAAAAATTTAATTTAAATTACAGAAAAGTTTGTTTGAAGGAAGCAAACGTGTTTTTTTAACCGAGAAATAAAATGGATTTGATCCAACCAAACTATTTTCTGAGTCTTTGGTTTCTGAGTTTGGTGGCTGAAGTTAGTGACCAGTCTGTGTCAGAGGTACGAAAAATCAGGCTCCAACCGGTATCCTTGCGAAATCATTAATCGTCCAAGCGTGCCCCACGGCGCAGAGTGTCGTATCGCACACCTAGTCCACTGAGACTCTGGAGCACGCTTGGTATCGGTAGACCGGACAGCAGATTTACGTCGATATTAAAATAATATAAAGAAACGAGGCGTGGCCGACAAACAAGCGAAAACGTTATAGAAAATACGCGAGCGTTTTGTCGAGAGTCTCCATTGCCGCCTTATCGTACACAGTAAATATGCGCGTATGTACAAATCATTTTTTCCGTTCGGAGGCCCCATTGTTCTCCGCTACGGTTTCCTATTAGAACCCGTCTTTACATTCGTCGCAATACCACTATACCCGGCCGCGCATACAAACCAGCGCCAAACAAAAGAGAGAAAAAAAATAGGTAAAATTAGAATAGAGGTAAAAGGAAAAGGATGTGAATTAATTTATAGTTTTGTACAAAATAAGAATACAAACACGACCTTCCAAACGACTTCATTTTCAAGCATCCGATCTCGGAAAGGTTCATGGGATTTATGTGCTTTGTCAACAAGTGTCAAGTAGCCATACTGCAGCCACACGGTAGGAAATGAATTTCTCAATGTATAATGCGAACAAAATGGAATAATAGTTCAATCATGAAATAGGTCAAACGAGCATAAAAGCAATTGACCCGATTTTCTTCTAAGGACGTTCGATATTCGTTTCTAAGCCTTGTAATAACAATCTCTTTTTCTTTCTCGATGACTCTCTCTTTCTCTCTCATCGTTAATTCATCGCAAGCCGTAATCCCACGCTACAATTGCTAGCTAGGATATGAAGCAACCACGTTAGTAGGTATATACATATGTATCTATCCAGCAATAGCTCTCCTAGAAAAGAAGTCCATTTGATTGGCGCTGCCGAAGACTGAAAAAGTGGCGTAAGTGCCACCTTCGTGAGTAATCACGCATGTATGCCAAGAGTGCAAAATCGAGTGCATTATCGACACAGAACATAAGGGCAAACACCATAGAGTCACTGCATGTATATTCTTTTATATATGTACTCTATATAGGTATTGAGAGACTGAGAGAAAGAGAAACACGTATCGCCTAACGACTCGAACTTGTAAGATACATAAGTCAGTTCACGCGAAATTTAGTATCGCGTGTGTCTTATCACCTATATCTGCTCTATACCGTGTCTAAAATATTATAACGGTCGGCTTTCCTCAAACACTTTTTTTTCCTCATTCTTTCTTCGGAGAGAAAGACTCACTTGCATTGGAAATCTACAAATAAGGAATTAGAAATGATCAAATAAGAAAACTTTCGTTTAGTGATGCAGAAAATTTTAACAAGTTGTTCACTAATGTTAACTTCAATGTTCAGTAATTGAGAATGATATATTTATTTTGTATAAAACAAGGCTAGAAGTTCAAGTGATAGAAAAATATCAAGAGCAACATTAGTAATTAAAATTGATTATATAATTCTATATGTACGAAGTTCCACGCATTGAACTCTCCGCAACTTACAGAGGCATTGAAGTTACTAAACAGGCAAAAAGTGGAATTTAAAACTTTTCCTGACGTTGAATATTAATTTTTAAATTAATGAATGTCTTTTAATTCTCTTCAAATTTAAAAATTGTATGAAATCTTTGAAATTATCGCGAAGAATTCGCCTGACGCAATTGAGAAATAAATTCAGGTTAAAAGATAAAAAACAATGAAAATATAATATGTGAAGGTAAATAAATTATTAAATAAACATTAAAATTGTTGAAGGATACTCTCAGACGTAATATATAGAAGCCCGATTAACAAATGAGATATTCAAGGTAACATGAAACGAGCTACTTCTGATACACAATGCACCATGTGCTTTATAGGCAACCGCGTGTTATGCGGACGTGCCATCTTCTTCGAGTATAAAAAGTACCGCTAGTCGTCGAACCGCAGACAAGACACACACGCGTATTGAGTAATAATTTCTCATGGCCGTGTAAGCTGCTGAAGTAGAAAATACATAGCGGTATGCACATGTGTGCGGTCAGTGATACGCGCTTATCTAGCCAGAGCCATCCATTTAATCGGTTCGATAATCAAATAGTATACGGTATTAATGTAAAACCGTTGTTGCTTGTTGTTTGATACTCATCATTCCATCACTCATTCAACTATATTTATGACGTATTTGACAAGGAAGAACTTAGAAAATCCACTTGACCGTAAGGAATTTTGGTGACTCCTTCCTTCATAAAAAATCAGTAGGTCATCCTCGATAATTAATTACTCGTCGTCTGTACCATCTGACCTCCAGAAATCCTTCTAAGTTATAACAGTTAAATTTCTTAATTTCTTATAGAGGAATTCGGGACAAGTTTTTTTTTTTTTTGGAAGAAGACGAAGTGAGTTTTAATTAACGAGGATTTCACACTTAATGGCAGAGGTGCTATTATAATAAAGTATATATGTTTGACCTTTAACGTAGTCTTTACAAGGTATCTTAAAAAGGAATTTATTTAGATGTCTTAAATTTTTGGTCATTATTATCAGATTGAAAGGCGAATATAAAAAAACTAGGGAAAGGTCCCGGCTTCATTAGAGTGATTAAAATTGAATTAAAATAATATATGCTATGGGACCGTTTTTGTCGAGAAAAAACAAATATCGTGTATACCAACAAGAAGGATTGAAAGCGTACTTTCGAAATGATTGTAGATATCAAGAAAATCGATACGCATGTATGCACGTGCGTACACAGTCTGTGCAACGCACTTAGCTAGTAACCAAAGTAGATCTCCCAGTCTAATAAGAAGCATTGTCGATAATGTCTGGGTGCTTATAAGTTCCCATTATATGCTTGCTTGCTTGCTTCAAGGTATCTAGTCAGGATTCGTCAATAGTCGAGCTATACTTTCACTCATTTGAAAAAAATGTCTCAATTTACTGAAAATCGACAAAGTAACTTTAACAAGTTGCTGCTGTCTATCTCGACTACGATTTAGAATCAATGTACCCATAATTGCATGGAATTGCACTTGCTCCAACACTATTACAGGTGGTTTTTGAATTCATAATCAACTGGTTCTGTGCAAGAATAAAGCGATACGTCACTTTAGATTAGATTGTAAATACTAATCAGACTACTCTCTCAATCTGAATTAGTGAGAATGTGGCTAACCTATTACCAGAGTAAATTAGTAAAAATAAATTACTAATCTATTTAGTAGCTTTACTTACTAATTGCATTGTTTATAATGAATCTTCGAACATCAGTATTGTTAAACTTTTTGTATAATTAACTATATGTTATTTTTGTCATATTATTTAGCTTTTATATTATAGTTTATTTAACAGATTTTAGAAGATTTCCAAGGATTTTAAAGTGTTATAAAGAACTTTCAGTTATTCTATGCGACTTTAATAGATGTTGCCGAATTGGGCTGCAGTTTCAGACGTCTCAAAAGAACTTCTTTTTTTCTTCAAAGATTCTAACAGAAAGTATAGGATATGTTTTTGCAAACAATATTTTTTATTGTTTACGAGAAATTTTTGATGAAAAAAAAAATTCGTATGAGTAGACGTCTGAAATTTCAGCCTAATGGGTTTCTAGTAATTTTAAGAGATTTTTAGGAATTTAAAAGAATTTAACAAATTATCAAGGAATTTTATAAAATTTCATGAGATTTTTAAAACTTTTAGAGATTTTGACAATTTTTAAAGAGATTTTAACGAACTTTAGGTGATTTTAAAATTCCTCATGGAATTTTAATGAAATTATACAGTATACTTTCAAGACATGTCATAAGATTTACAAAAATTGTTATAACTTTTAAAATATTCTGCAACATTTTAAGAGATCTAAAAAATGTAGATGATTTTAAAGTTCCTCACGGAATTTTAAGCGATATAAAAAAATTTTCAAGACTTTTAAAAGATTAGCGAAATTTTAAGGGATCTAAAATTTTGTAAGATATTTCATTGAATAATGTTACTAATTCATTTAATTTGTCCATGTTACTAATGGGATTAGTAACTTTTTACTATATTTTATGGATTCTTTTATAGAAGTCGATATTACTTTACCTTCGGAGAATAGGAATTTTCTAGAAGTTTTATAAAGAAAAACGATGAAATAAAAAGGCATGAAAGCAATAATAACTCGCATCTCATCTTTTGATTTCCACTCTTAGAAATGCGGAATATCTCGAGTCGTTGAGAGGCATTTTTCCTGTAGTGGGATTTCTTTCAATGGGAGAAATAGGAAAAAATACAAATGCGCGATTAGGCGATGGTGGAAGAGAGATCAAGTGAGATGGAACTAGGAAAAAGAGGAAGAGGAAGGAAGGAAGATGCTCGCTCTTACGAATTCCAAGCATACAGATGTTCGATAAAAAGACATATGTACACTCTTGTGTGTTCCTCCCCGTATATGTAAATATTATGCAGCTATGTAGAAAGAACATTTTTGCACGCATAAGCCAAGTACATGACGCGTAAGGTACACCTTCGAGTCACAAACTGTAATGTACGTTGAACCCTCTTTGAGTTCAAGTTCGTAAGTTCATTCGTCCGAACATTGACTTTTTTTCCCGAAATTTCATCCTTTTCCTCGCCCATCATGAATTACTCATCGATGCGTCAGACATTTATAAAATAAGAGGATATATATACCGCATACAAATAGTTAAGAGTCATAAGATGCATAAGATATACTCTAATTAAAGAATACATTACTATAAATTAATAAGAAACCGTTTTCTCTCTCTGCAATTTTAATTAACTTAACATTTCCGTGAGATTTGGTTCCCAGGGGATTTTCGAACAAAAGAAATGATGCCTGTCCAATCCCGCTCTCTTTCTTCAGGCTTGGCGTTTTTCTATCGTTTAGTCGACTGATATTGAATTCGACGAACTTTCACTGTGGACTTGCTGCAGCGAATTAGCTTAGGTGTGGTCACGATGCTATAAAAGCGTATTATACTCTCTACGTGCCGCATAAGAAGGAAAAGCGGTAAATAACATTTTCCATGGCTTTTATCATTTGCATTTTGCCAAGCTGAAACGAATGCCGCGGATCAATCGACCCCCGATATGGCGCAAGTGATACTTTTCGCTCAAAAAAATCCTATAATAGACCATTAATCCGTCAAGCATTTGAGCGTGAACTCGACGAATGAAATCAGAAAAGACGCCGGCAAGTCAATAGAGAATTTAATTTCTCGTGGGTGGTACGTTCTTTGATTCATTTTATGGCTGTTACATTATATATGTTAGAAGAATTGCTCACTTTGCGTAGGAAGTGAGTGAATTTCATCCGTTTTATTATCCTCAATCCACTTCCTTTTATGGTACTTTCTTATACATATATTCTATAAGCTTTAATTCTTTTGACATTGGCCTTCATGAATTATATGCTTCGGAACCTAATAGTGAGTTAATCTTTCGAGCCTTATCCGCTTGAATATTTTTAGAGTGAGCATCTGGAAAGGCATTAAAATAATCTTTATCTCTCGCGTAATTGGACAGCTACTCTCGGCAGTAGTCTATAAAAATTTCATAAGCTTGCGGTTGTTCGGGGCTAGTGGAACAAGACGAATTGACTTGTTTGAAAATTGCCACTTACGTCACTTTTTTTGAGCGATGTCTCAATAAATCGTCACAGGTGAGGCACTGTGCGAACGATGGATTGCGGGAGAGATCGATCTTTCCTTCGAAATTCGCGGTTAATGGAATCAGTTGTTGGAAAATCAGCAGAGATCACAAAGCGAGGAGAACTCGCGAGAATGCTATTCCCACGTTCATTGCAATTCCCAATTAAGAGTTTATATGAAGTAATATTGCTTCTAATGACAAGCATGATATTGTTTCTTATACAAGTCATCATTACAAAGTCCTTGCTGTATACCATATATAAAAATGAACTTAAACCAAAAGAAATGATTCACAACTGCAATTTCACACTTAATAAGTTGCATCAGACTTCAATAAAGTTGATTGAATCCGTGCGGTCTTTAAAGTTGTAACGTGCATTTACTACTGCGGAAGATGCCGCTTCATTACCAATTTTGAAGTTAATTATTCACTTTATCTCGATTTCAAGCACGCCCGAGCTACCTTCTATCATTTCCAAAAAAAAGTTTCAAAGGAGCGATAAGCATTCTCTGTTATGCATTTCAGTATTTCACAATTCGCGCGGACAGCAAACTTATTTGTAGCGTAAGTAAGAGTGACAGCGGTTATACTTCTAGCACTGTTATTACGTTACATAAACATCAACGTATTTTACATACGATACTGGCAATTACTCGCTTTAAATTAAAAAGAATAGTATGATATACTGCCATAAACCGACTGACAGGTCATTTTCCACGCTGAACTTGGAGAAAAAGGCAGAGAAGATAATTTCGCTCTCACAAACTGGCGGATATCGAGCTTCCAACATTCATATGTTATGAGCACTTTCTCGAGAATATTTGCGAGTAATTGATTGTTAATTGATTGTTTGACAGATTGCATCATTACAAACACCTAAATTGAATAGCCTTCTAAATTTGAAAGATAGACCAATTAATTTTCAAAGTATCCTTCAACCGACATCTAAAGATTGCTTTCAATATTTTGAAGGATCTATTATACGAGTAGATCTAAATTTGAAGGTTGATCTGACAGTCATTGTGTCTGGCCAGAAGTGTAACTTTCGGTCACATTCAAGTCTAGGCGGTCAGACAAAGTCCAGATAATAGACTGCCATGAAAATTTTCTACATGGAATGGTTGATTGCTTCTAAAATGCATTAGAATCGAATCAAGTCGCTATAACGACAACAAATGTAATTGACATGAAGTGTAGAACCGATCCATAATTTATTCGCTTTCCAATTATGACTCGAAACGCATGCCTGACCGCTAATTGAAACAACGGATTGCACCTTCGCGCGAAAAAGTTGTTCGTCCAATTACGGACTAAGCAATATAGTCCACATATACATGTGCATTTTCGTTCCTCATCACATTGCATAATTAGGGATTCAGTGAGTGGCCATGCATTTTTCTACGCTTTTCCGATCCTCACTTTTACGAGCACTTTTGCCTACATTGCAATCCAAGCATTCGCACGATATTAATAAAGTTTTATAATGTTCCATATATTTCATTTTTATTGTCAAAGATATTACCTTAAGCAGACGAGGCTGATAAAGAAAACATTGATCATTATCCATTTAAGTAGGTAAAGAGATTTATGGTAAGACAAAGCGAGAGTATTTTAAAGGAAGTGCGATGAAATTATATAATATTCTGAAAGACTTTGATAAAAATTATTTACCTGTTCTACATGTGATCTTGGTTTATTTTCAAATCGCCTTGAACTTAAGTAATGAGGAAGGAGCGTATTATGATAAATATAACGGTACAATAAAGCGTAATTGTTTAGCATAAATATCTTGGATTCGAATCCTTAAAACCATTGCCATAAATTAGTTTTGTGCACATTAGTATGCTGACCAAAGTCCGATAACGGTTTTGCGGTATTTTTCTTACCTTATATGTTTACTAGTTGACCTCACATTGTCAGCGAGTAATTTTTTTCACACCAGACAAACGTCACCGAACCATTAAGTTTGCGTAATAATTAGATAAAACACAATTGCTTACCAGGGATCTGAAACAAAAAATTTCTTCTGGTTAACACATTTCCAAAGAAAATATGAGGAAAGTAGATTAATATTATATTTTTAAATCTCATCTTAAGAAAGATTGTATTTAAATTCAATCTCAAATCGTGAAAATATTGATGAAATTCAAGATTCCTCGCTTAAAGAATCTCACCACTTTTTTCCCGGATTCCTAAATCTTGATTCACATGAAAAAAGATAGTATAAATCGAGTTTTAAGGTGTTTTTGACCCAAGAATCGTGCAAAACTTTCCTCGTATTCGCTTCACGTAAACGTGGTTTAGAATTTATTCTACACAAGAGCTTCACGTTCCTGATGTATATAATGTACTACCAGTCCTTTTAAACCTTAAAAAAGTTATAAATCTTCTTGTAGGAGGCAAGGGGACAGTTCGTCAGTCCCTTTCGTGTTCGCGCTTTCTGCGTCCATTGGAAAAAAGACGGAGACGAAAGTATGCTAATTTTTCCGGTTGAGAGAGAGGTGAAGAATAAAGAAAAAGGATTCGGGGAAAAAAGGGTCGGGGCAAAGAGCGGTGCTGACAAAGGAGAATCGCTCGGTAGGAAAGATGAACTTTTTTTTGGCACTCTGCCGAAACAAGGACTGCTTCCTCTCGAAGAACAAGTCTTTTAAAATTCGATTCTTTCCTGAAACCTTTCAACCCTACTTTATAGTCAAACCCAGTAGCTTCTTCAAACATATTTATCCCACTCACTTTTTCATCCTTCTTTTCTACACCAATTTGGCACCGGAAAAAATTCTACCTCACCCGATAGATAGTGTGATAAGGAATTAAAAATGATTCTTTGTTTAAACTGTTCTTCTGGGTGGTGTAACCCCTTAAATACTTTTTCATTCCACTGAAATTGTTTACTTTCAAATGCAGGATAATCAATTAAGAACCTTCACCTTCCTTTAAAAAGGCAGACTGTTTTTAAAAGAATATTAAAATCCTAAAGACCTTAAAACCCTGGGGAAGCAGGGGTCAATTAATATCTATCTGAATTTTATGCTTCCCCCTAATCAGATTTATTTTCAGCACACTAACACATTTCTGACTGTCGAAAAAGTGTCGAGGACACAATGTTGGAATGTAGCTCCACATAAGAGAAACACAGGCATGCATCTATCTCGTTTGTCAGGCAGCATTTACAAGATAGCCATATCTGCAATGGGGCCTCAGCTATAAATTTCGTAACTTTGTCCAATTAAATAGCTCGTGGGTCATAAACGCTGAGAAATAGTCAGACGAGGGCGAAAAACAAGAAGCAGAGAAAAAATCGCCAAGATTAAAGACTCTTCGTAAAGGACCTAAGGACTGCTCTACGACCTTGCTTGGAAAACAAACGATGGGCGTTCAGAGGTCTTAATAGGCGAGCAAAAAGGATTCGAGAGCTTAACAAACCTCCTTTTCGAGGATGAGTCCTGTGGAGTTGGAGTCCTATTTGGACTCTCCTGTCATTAGCATAATTAAAGAATGGAGAAATGGTTCCTTAGGATCTTTTTAAGATTTCGGTACACAAAGAAAAATATCAAAGAACTCGTCTCTTCACTCAAAAGGTAAGAATGATAAATTGCACATTATTAGGCTCATTCAATAAATTCTTCAAGGACCTGAGAATCGCAAAAGAATTGGCAGATATATTTTTGATAATAGGACTTATTCATTTGATCCAGTTGTAACAAAATGCATGTTTTTGGAATACAAAGCATTCATTTTTTCCGCTTGGTAAATTTAGGATGATATGCAAAATATTTCAACATTTGAGTTCCATTATTTTCATTTTTCACGAGTTATGAAACTCCTACATTAACGAAATGACACGAATTCCCATGATGGACTAACAAAGTTCGCAGGTAGGATAATCGAATAATGAGGAGATTAATGACTGTGAGTCATGGCAGAAAATAAGGAGATGTACTGATGCAGATATATCAAAAGGCTTCCGTTCTTTCACGATAAATCACTCCTCCACTGTATTTGGCATGATGCCAGAGATTCTTTCTCCAAGTACATAAACCATTTCTAAGATCTGCAAGACAAAATGCAAACCTTCATTTACAAATAACATGGAGAAATAATTAATCCTAATTTCTCCTCTGAATAGTGATTCGGGGATTTTGGTGAAAAAAAATGATTGCCCTTTCATGTTTCTTCTTCTTATACTTTGGCCCGCCCTTTAGGAACATCTTTTCGCACTTTTTATAGCCAGTCGGAATGGCGTCAAAGTGTAAATAAGCAACCCTCCCAATGACGATGGAGAAAGCTCTTGAGAACCTTTTGCTTCAGTTTTATTATTATTTTTAGTCATTAGGTCTCTATACTTTTTTCCTCACGTCTTAGAATTCCTCTCCACCTTTTTGCCCCCCTCACAAGGATATAGCCCCAAAATAAACTTAAACGTTTTTTCCTGCGAGGTCGATGGCTCAGGTGAATCTTCAATTCAGAGTCTACTTTTTGTTTGAGAGTTCAGAAACCCTTTTATATTTTAGGAAGGAATCTCTTTATATGGTCATTTACATTTTAGGACAAAATAAGTTATCTTGTTTTCTTTAGACGTTAATAAAATCTTGCAGCATAATCTTTACTGGACTTTTAAATGAAAGCAAAAACTGAAGTTTACTTTCTCGTTAAACTCACGCATAATTACAAAATATGAGAGAACAATTCAAGAAGAATGCAGAATATCAGGATTCTAAAATATAAACTATTCTCATGGTAAGTAAGATATATATTCCAAAAA
>JAUESI010000009.1:67913-91486 GCA_032275145.1 Synergus laeviventris | reverse complement strand
ACTAGTCCAATAAGAATCCTTATTTACGACAATTTTAAAGAGGATACAGACACATGAGAGCTTCTGAACCAGTTTAGTCTCGTTAATTAACTCATGAAATGCGAGCAAAGCTGAAGAGAGTCGTTCGTGTCTGTTTGGATACCCCTTTCAATAAAAGCCCCGTCAGTCGAATAACCCTTGCACGATCGGACATTGCATGTGGTTAGCATAATTCCACCATAAACATGCAAAACTGGCTTCATCGTTTTCGTTTGGTGCATGATGTCATCAAAAAAACAGCGTTTCGCTTTCAGCAAGTCCCATCCTCTAATCGAATTTCTGCTGTTTTTAGATCATTCACGTTGCATTCTTCTTTTTATGGCGACTCATGTTGTGCATCGATATTACTCAGTGATACGGCTGCATTTTTCGTTGATTACAAAATGCATGATACTGAATTATATTTCTGCAAAAACATCTTTAAATACTTTTTTCTTATAAATCCGTTTAATGTAAATTCAGTCAAAACTGAACAATCTTTTAGTTTCCAAGTGTGGTTTTCAAAAGAATTAACAAGTGTAAAATATTTAAATGGATTTATTTATAATTTAACAATTTTTAACTTTGAAATCTTTTATACTAAAAACCTTCTAATCTCCATAAATTTAATTTATTTAATGTATTTAGCTCTACATTCCGTAAAAAACGAGAGTATTTTGCATGAAAATGAAGATAAGTAGGTCTGATTTTCTGAGATAAATATTTGCTTCAGAGGTATATTCAAGCAAAGTCTTTTACGTTGAAGACCTACATGCACCGGTATCCTGCCTTTCTAAAGGAGAGGTTGATTTGAAGTGTCAGTAAAACATTGCTCGAGTGTCTATGCAAACACGTGGCATGAATGAATTAAAGAAATTATGCTCTGTGTCATTTGCACGAATAGAGCAAGCATAAGTAATTTAGTAACTAAAAATCGCAGATTTTGATTACGTGATTCGTTACTTAGTAATTTCTTACTGCACACTATACAGTATACACTATACACTCTCTTTAAAACTATTTATATTAACTGGCCTAGTTATTTGGTAAATACGGAGTTGCATGTTTTCTCAGTTGAGAAAGGCGATTTCTCGATTATATAAATTTACATCAATATTTCAGATTTATGATTCCGGATTTTAAATATTGCTCTAATTTGCAATAATTTCAAAAAAGATACATTCAATTTTCAACGCAAATTGACGCCATTTTGCAAATATTCCTCTCCCCACATGCAAGCCAATCTACCTAATTAGTAATTACAATCGTAATAATCTTACAAAACATGAAAATTACAAAACCTAATTCATGCCCATTCTCTTAGAGGATTTAATTGCAAGATGGGATCTAATGATATATAAACTGTTTTGTAAAATGATCAAAACCTAATGGAGAAATTTCTTCACCAAGCTAATTTTAGAATTCATTATGTGATATACATTTAAGTTTCAGTCTGAGGTTCGTCCTTCGCAACCGAATTTGTAAAGGTTGAATACCCATTTGCATTGATCGCGGCCCCAATCAGCGACCGGCCCATGTATTTATCTTCCCATCTCAAATCACCATAATGGTCATTCCCTTCAAAGTTATTTCTCCGCGTCGAACTCCGTAGGAAAGTTAGAATAAATTGCATGGAATTACGGATCGGACTCGTTCTTGATGAGACAGACAGTAGCTCTATAAGAAACTGGGTTAACGATGCCAAGACGACGAATAGGGAGTAACTCGAGCGTTTCTCGAGCTGTACATGCAGGATAGCACAGGTGTAACTGTTACTCTTACGTAGGTACAGTAACTGTATAACCCAGTGCTGTAAATACCTGGTAAACGGAAGCATAGCATACACGTATAGTAGGTAGAATGTAGACTGCAAACATACGTAGACAGTCTTCCACATTTACTTTATTTCTTACTATCTTGCTTCTTACTTCCACTGCAAGTACCCACAGGAATTCTGCTGCGTGTGTCTGGTGCGTGTCTGCAATTCCACACTCGCTTTTTTCCCCCCAAAGACCTCAAGACACGCTAGTATGGCCTTTTGATATTTCAGTTTCAGCTTTCCATCCAGTTTAGTATTCTAATTATTGCCTAATCGACGCTTGACTTAATGCACCGATCGGACAAAAATGCACCCGGATAAGTTGCGACTTTTGCATGAAAGATTAACTGATTAATGCAAGACTTGGAACAATTATCGGAGTAATGATATACAAGACAATTTTTTTTCTTTCTTTGACGACTTTTTTATACAGATTTGTCCTGACATGTTGAATTTTAAAAAAGTCTGCTTAACATTTTAAAGATCGTTTCCTGGTAAAGAATTTGTGGACACACGGAAGCGATACGGAGTTGCGTGTTTGCTCATCCCAAACCTATGGTATCTTGATGGTAAAGAGGGAAAAAAAGGAAAAAGATGACAGGTTGCTCGAGACCACTTTTCAGGTCTCTTTTATCAAAGAAACGTTAAGTTAAAAAAAAGACTTTGTAATTTAAAACCAAATGTTGGTTTATTAAAGATTAAGTTACCATCTTTCAACACTTCTGTATTCTAGTGAAAAGCAACCGCCTGGAGAGTAAAATTAGAGCTGGAAAAAGTGATGCTCAAAGAAGATTTATTCTACAATAAAAGTCCATTCTATACATCCAATTTACTCGATGCTATCAACATTACTTTACACTTTTTACTTTAAAGTGACCTGCAACACAAAGAGCAAGCCTTTATCTCGCAAAATATTAATGTTACAAATAAAAGTGCAAATTGTTAATTTTCCACTTTAATTTGTATGTCGTTTGCCAAGAGACAGGGTATTACATCATAAAGGCAAGATCAATATTTTTATTGCCATCATCAAGTTTCCATATACGCCTTGCATATCACCCCTATGGCATTCTTCCCCCATAATTTCTCAGCAAAAATGTGGCATTTAACGACACAAGTCTCCCCAGTAGGCAGAGCTAAATTTTATGGCTTTTATTTTAGCCCCTTTGCTCCCATCCCCCTTTCGAGCCGGATCCTTGAGAGGTAAGTGGCCGTCCTCTAAGATAAGATCCTCTCCGAAAAATCGTCGTTTACCTAAATCCGGTTATATAGGATATAAGCTCGCTATAAATAGAGGTCCATCCTTTTTTTATTTTGCTGGGAAACAGCAGAATTTTGTGAAGCCAGACGGTTATTAAAAATATTTAGGAACTTATCACATTAAACATCTTTCCAATTTTCGGGCAAGTACATTTGATTATATCAAATCTTGACAAATTTTCTGGAGTTTTGAGGGTTTTAACGAGATTTCATGGGATTTTAAATAATGTTATGGAATTTAAAGAGTTTCTTGGAAATTTATTAAGATTTAGATATTATTAAGGGATGATAAGAGATTTCAACGAATTTTAAGGAATTCCAAGGGATTTAACGAAATTGATTTGTGTTTTCGAAAGTTGAAGGAATTTTACAAGATTTTATAGGATTTTAAAGAAATGAAATGATATTTTACAAAATCTATTGGAATTTTATAAATTTTTAAGGAATTTCAGGAAATTTTGATTAATTTTAAACAATTTTACGGAATTTACTAGGACACTATATTTAATTTTAGGGACTATTACTGGTTTAATGAGATTCATTGGATTTTAAGTGATTTCAAGAGATTTTTTTTTAAATGTAATTTTACGAAACTTTTGGAATTATACGAAAATTTTAAGCATTATTATTATAAAATTTTAAGGGATTTTAAGGGAATTTATGGTATTTTAAAGAATTTTATAGGATTTCACGAGTCACGGGAGTAAACTTATACAGTTATTACATAAGACATTATCGACGGAATAAAATTAAAACTTTTTTTATTTAGTTTTTTATACATTATTAATTTTTATAGTGAATTAGCTTGATCTGACTCAAAAGTAATTTATACTCCAAGTATTGAGCGAAAATTACTTTTGAGTCAGACCAAGTAAATCCACTTTAAAAATCAACAATTTTTATATTAATTTACATTTGCATAGGTTTAGTGAAAAAGGTGCATCTATTTTAAATTATTATTGAAACACCACTCTCAAAATCGGAATTAGTAGAAATTTTACTAATGCAATTACTAGCGTTGGGTTTGACTGTTAAATTAGTAATTTTATACTTGATTATTTATATCTATTTAAGTCCAGTGGATGTCTGCTGTGGACGCAATTTTTCCGTGTTTGTTAAGTTTCTTTATAAAAATTGATTCTTTATTCTTTTAGTATAATAATAAAAAATAAATGAAGAGTTTACGGGGAATACATTACCAGGAATACATTTACCAATTCCTTTATAGTAGATATACTTACTAATTCAGTTAGTAGGTTATTCTTACATATTGAATTAGTAGATTTTTACTTATTAACAGTAAACGAATCGGCGCTATTTGAATTACTGAAAACCACTACAAATTAGTAGTTGTCTACTAATTCAGATTTAACACGCGAGTCAAACTTTTAGTGATAGAAACCCAATCTCCTAAAAAAAAATAAGTAAAAACAAACGCATCAATACTTTACGATTATTATATAGTATTTAAAATACCATATCATGCACACCTTTACCATTCAGAAATAAACTTCATGAGTTGAATGTACTACTAGTAGAAATGTACTACTTTTGTTTCCACTTGTCACAACTAATGAATATGTATTTAAAACAAAAGATGCACGATTGGGAGCATGTTTAAAGAAAAAGTTACCGTTATATACGTGTTATGGGGCGTTTATTACAGCCGCTGGCAGTTCTACCAACCCAGACGCATACCTATGTTTACGTGCACAAGTGCGTGTATTAATGGCACGTAAATGGTTCGGGTTTCGCCAGGGGAAAGCTTGGGCTCTACATCTTCAAGTCTTGTATACATACAAGTAGAAAGAGATACCCATAAGTGGGAATGGAAGAGGAGCATGTCGAGCTGACCACATCGCAGTGCCGACAGGACAACGTTCACGATAGAGCAAGGAGGGGAAAAGGGGGGAAAATGAGATAAAAAGAAGGTCCGGTGAGAAGCAAAAAAGCTGAACTCCGGTGACCTTCAACGGCCTTGGCTCTAGGCGGTATGCCATGCCGGCCCGACAAGAATTTCCCTTTCGTTCGATGTAAACTGAAGCCGGGGTTGAGCCAGGCGGTGAAAACGAAAGGTTAACAGAAGCTGCTACCATAGAAAACTTATATGTATGAGAAAGAAGAGAACCTCTTGAACAAAATGGTTTAAATGGTTCAAATGGTTCAAATGGTTCGACTTAAGAGATACAAGCGTGCAGTCGTGTCAAAATAAACCAACAAAACAATAAAGTGCAGCAGAAGCAAGGCTACAGACTTTTTACATTCTCATCAAGAAGGTGAAATTTTACACCCTCGTTTTTGTCAAATTTTCACGTTTTGTGATTCTTAGTTTTTGTGAGAACGGTAACTGTCGAACGAATTGATCGATTAGATTGACCTTTGATGAAAGCCAAGTTCGTTAGCCAGCCATTTTGGATAATAATTGAAAAAGGTAGACAAATTCTATTCTTAACCATTTTACTAATTTAAAATGCCCTGGTGTGGATATTGCAGTTGTAAATTTTTGCCAGTGCTTAAAAATAAAAGGATTAGGTGTGCAAATAAGTCTTCATGATGATGGATTAACAATAATTTAGCTTTGAGTGTAATAAAGGTGGGTTTTACATTCTCAGATCACTTATTCTTCATTTTTCCCACACACAACTTCGCGAAGAATAAGTTAAAAGGAAATGACTTCTCGGAATGCAAATTTACCGTTATTGCGCCCAGTCTTAATTGGCGCCCAATTGAGTTCAATTACATTCGTTTTTTCTTCAAAGTACCGCGCGAATTCATAAGTATTCTATTATAATAATTCATGAATGGAATGAACGAGTTTAAATTTAGCGTCGATGCATTTTAAACGAGAATTTGATTGGAATTTCGATCAAATATATGGCAAACATGAAGAAAATTTGTGTTTTTTAATATATTAAGTAATAAATAAAGACTTCTGAAAAGATACTTTAACAGAATCTTTCAACACTTTAAATTCAAATTTTGCATGTAGTTTGAAAAAAAAACACGTATCTTTCTTGATAATCAAAAGAATCCTTAAGATCTTTATTTCGTAAGTTATAAATCTACATTTTAAATGTCAAGTCAAGTTGTGAAATCGTATAAGTTCTCGGTTTTTGTCTTCGATTGGTAAGAATATTATTTAATGATTTTAATTACGGACGCATGTTTCTAGGACGTATTTTATAAATTCTTTATAAGCAAAATAATTAAATATAATAATTAAAAGTATGTATGGTTCTAAAAATTAAGCGAAATGTTGATTTAAGGATCAAGTGATCAGAAAATAAAATCCCTCTTAAACTTTGCAATCACTACCGCAGTATGTAATTAATTTGCTAAATGCAGTTGATCTGATTTCAGTTCTACCTTTCAGTATCACGTTAATGATGCAATTAAACCAATTCTTGCGTTACCTTACCAAAAGAGTGTTAAGCGAAAATACAAATCTAAATGACTAGAACCGCTCGAAATAATTCGTTATTTACAATACAAAACTCTATGACTTATATACTTTCATGATCTATGTAAATTTGTACAAAGGCGCATCAAACTGCAAGAACTAAATAGGAAAAGTAGATTTGAGTTTTCGTCATCAGAACTTTCATCAGCATCATCAGAAATTTTTCTTCCACCCCAAAAGGACAAAAGCAATAGTAGACTAATCAGTTTAAAGTCAAATCTGTCTCTCAAAGGCATTTATAAGTGAAACCTCTTCAGTACAAAAGATAATAAGAAGAATGGTAATTGCTTCAGAAAATTGATACACAGATGAATGCAAAGTAGCATTTCCTAGAAAGCTAGTTTATTAACCTTTGCCATACATGTCTCTGAAAAGGTCTGCCCATCCAACAAATAACAATTTCCACTAGACGAGCTTTACAACACACAATCAACAGCAACATTGTTCTGGCCAAACTTACAGAATACATTTTTCTTCAAGTCGACCAATTCCACCCTGCATTTCTCCCGAGTATTGACCTTCTTCAGAAAGCAGAGGCCAGAGATCGAGTCGGACGTTTGCAGCAAAAAAATTACCGGATCGCTTTGCTTCTTCACTCGGTAAGTGTACCGCCTCAGAGAAGCGGTGTTTCCGGTTTGTCCGGTTTTTTGTCACGAATCGAATCTCGATTCCGTGGTAATAACGACCATCCGGAAGTGAGGGACGTAATGCTTACGACGGAAATAAATAGTCAAGTTAAGCACGTTTCTAGCCGAAGAGGAAATCACGTAATGTTTATACGAATATTCTTTATAACATTGGCATTTTTCCGAATTCAAGAGGCATATGTGGAATCTGATTGAGGAAATTCTAAAATTTTTTTAAATTGAAGATCATAATTATAAGGGATTTGTCATTTTTAGGAATCGTGCTCAAGTGACCAATAAGCGTGAAATGAAACCTTAGACTCAGGAAGAAACTTCAAATCGTTTCCTGGCTGAGGGAATATTAACATTTTTCCAGTTATCTGTTTTTTCCAGATGGGCAGTATAATTCAATACTCTCTTAAGATGAGAAAAATATTGATCATTGGATATTTGTGAATAAAAGTTTATTCGCTTTCAAAGTAAATTTCAAATAAAAGACGATGACTTTTATCCTCTATACGAGACATTGGAAATTTATTGTTATAATCGGCGTTTGTAATTAGAAAAAAAGGAAACCTTTATTTTTACGTAAGAGAGGTAAATTCAAATACAGTCTTTTCATGAGTAGGTAATTTTCACGAATTTGCATATGCACTTTCAGTGTAGGTTGAATAGTACGTAACAGGGTTTCATCTTGAGCAGTTTTACCCGACAGGCAGTAAATCAATCAGTGCAAAAAGAATCTTTAGAGTCACGCGAATGACCTAATAATGACCCCATGAAAGTTTCGCTCGAAACAAGAAGCTCAATTACAGAGCAAGAATGATGAAGTGAAAATGCTGACGGTTATGGTGATTTGGTGATTACTGAAAAACTAATAAATCCCCAGTGAGCATCGATCGTAATCCTCGTAACTCAATTTTATCGTCTTTTCAGTGAAGTGTAAGTGAACCGAAAAGAGGTAATCAACCCCTTGATGTGTTGTAAACATCCGCAATTCCAGAAGGTATGAACTGGATATGAAATAGAGGTGCAGAGCCTGCGTGAGCAAGCTGTACTTAAGTAAACGTTACCTAGATTCGAATCACTTATTTCTACTTGTACTGTGCAGTACATGTAGCTGCAATACTCTCGCTTCGAGTTACGAGGAACAGACTGTATAAAGAGGAAAGAGAAAGGATACTTTACTTGCATTTTGTGTGCTGCCTGCCGACCAGCTCCTATACTTCTTATATGTAATGCGCACGTGCGTGATATCGCGAATATAATAATATCCCCTATTTCCGTATATCTACACCTCTGAACAATGAGCGCTATATGGTAAGGATCTATTAAGTCCTTTGTTGCGAACGACCGACCTCTACACGTCATTGTTCGATGTTGGACAATCGCCGCATGTTATTACAAGTATCTAATTCTAATATATGACTCTTATCATATTTCAAAAAAAATTAGCTGCAATTTATAGAGCGTGGGTTGCCGAGCTACCTGAAGTAAATGCTAACACTAGAAGATATGTAATAGTTTAAAGTTCGCGTGGCCTTTTTATCCTAACAAGTATGATATTCAAATTCATGTCTCCTAGGAAAAAAAATGTATTTAGGAAGGAAACTATTTTCATTCGTGCTTTCTCTAGAGAATGTTTAGGTTCGGATTTACATAAGAATTTTTAATGACATTTTATATTCTTTTATATAATAAATATTTAATTTCGAAGAATATCTTTTTCTGATTATAATATTTTTTATTTTAATCTCCCTCAAAACTAACATGGTCTATCGTGCAGAATATTTCCAGTAGTAAAGCAGTTTTTGGTCAGACAAGTATTTCCAAATATATTAGAATATTACGAATATGAAATATATTGATAGAATTATGATATTGAAAACTCTATAATAGGTTGAAAGAAACTTCAAGTAGCAAGGGAAATTTTGGCCAGAAAAATTATGTAAATAAAAAATAAAGTTTTAAAAATAATTTTTCTGTACTTACAACCGGAGATAAGAGAGCAATCTGGGTTAAATGAACTCACCTGCAACAAAAAGAAAATGTCATTAGAGACTTTATACAATTTTAAGAAATTTCAATTTATTCAAATTGTCAAAAAATAGTAAAAGTGAATAATGGCTACCTAACTAGGAATGGAATATTGTGGTCAGATTCGCTGGGACATTTCAGTGGAAAAGGCAGTTTTTGCCAGACAATTATATATCCAAACGTTCCTTGATGCGAATCCGCGAGTAAAATCTTATTATAAAATACAAAAATTACAATAAATTATCATAAATAATCTTAAAATATATTCAAATATCAAATGTCCCTGAGAAATAAACCCTGCATTGCATTTTCCCACAGCTATCTACATGCGAGTAATCCTTGATCGATTTTCGCACCGACTTTCTTCCTGGTCATTTCGTTCCTCTTCGCCAAGGATCGTTTGCTAAAAAGTTGAAATAAAAAATTGTTCACTGCTTGTTTGAAGATCATTTAGAAGAAATGATTTACAGTGACTTACAGTCAAATATACCAGAATGCAATGTCGATGTGCACGCGCCTTTAAATTTAATACAGGATTATATTCGAGCACTGGGAATAAACATAAAGCGAGATTGGGATCTTAATAAATGATTAAAGCCGAGAATAGAAAACTTCGCGGAGGTGTCTACGCAAAGTCTAAACGATAGGATTCTTCACTGCGATAAAACGTCTAGGACAAGCTTGTTGCCGTATCAGAGCCGGCTCAAGTTGATCTCAAGCCCCGGGCGAGTCATGAAATTCTCTTTAAACGTGTGTAAATTACTTTTATATTGCAAAAAAAATTTCTCCTCAAAGCTTACGTGGTAAGTATATAATGACTCATAAAGAATCGGATATAAATTAGACAAATTTACAGAGCGTCTAAACCCTTCAGGTCCTTCATCACTTCATAAAGGAATGCCTGCACCTTGGAAATAAATTGTCTAATTAAACTGGGACATTGCCATTCATTTTCTACAATATTAGATTTTTGCAATTGGAAAAATCCTTCTGTTTTGGTTTTCAGATTCTATATTTTTTCCACAATTAGAAATCATTCGGTTTCACTTTACATACATACACGCGGATAGGAATTATAGTTCAACCTACTTTTCATCAGTGGTTTAACTTCTTCTTAAGGTGAAGGCAATATTTAGTATTCCAACATTTTTGAAAATATTGTTTGAAATTGTGGTTTAAAAAGGAATGAAGAATAACAAATGCGTGCAGTATTCGCATAACTGACATTGAAATTTTACATTCACTTTCTCAGGAAAAAGTCCTTGACCTTATTTTTCGCCCTTTTCTTGAAGTTGAGAATAAAATATCTTCAAATAAAAGTCGTAGCGATTCTCTTACAATTTAATTAATTTTCAAAAGTCACAAATCTTGAGACAAACTATAAATGTCATTTATGTAGTTGAATCACAAATTATTTACACTAAAGCAGTAGTTTTCCACTGACGTAATAATTAAATGTCTTCCTTTCAATTTTAAAAATTTCGAGAAATTGCCAAACGTCGTTAAATAATTCCACGCAACTTTACATGATAATAATTAGAAGCCTCTAGATTTCCTTTCACACAATTCTTGACATTTTTACACGTCTCGTGGAGAAGTTGGAATGCGAACTTTTATTAATCGAAAGTGGGATGTAGGATTGAAAATATACCGGAGTTGGCCGACTCTGGTGATAAAATTGTGGATTGGGCAAAAATGTTTCTCTTGCCTCTGGCGTGTCATGACCAACGTCTCCATGGACAACGAAAACTCCTTTCATATTTTCACTCTTCAATTACCGGACACCCAGAGTCACTTTATATAACTTCGTTTCATAACATTTGTCCAGGGTTACCGATGCTGAATAAAATACTGAGGAGGCGGTAGGCATATACGTGTACACTATATACAGTTATACAGTTATGCGCAAATCCGAAGCTTTAATAATAATTTAGGTCCTGCGAACGCGGAAACTGTTTTCTCAGGTTCATAAAAAAACCAATGAAATGTATATAAATATGCTTGTAATGTGTCATACAAAAGTTGTAAAATCCACCGGGCGAAATAAAAAGATTTAACTTGTAATAGGATTATGAGAAATACATGATATTGTTGAAGATATTAAACTCTCAGCAAAGACTTTCAATTATTTTACACATATACAACTTTTTTGTATTCATATTTTAGGAAAGGTATTTTAGGATATATTTGAAATATCACTCTGTTTAGTAAAAAGTTAGAAAGTCGTTTTAATAAAAGGCTTACGTATTATAAATACTTTAGAGAGCACGTTACGTCTTGTTGCGTTAAGAGACGCAGAATATTTTGAGGTTGTTGCGTGACATTTAAAAAGGCCAATCGTTAGATTCGCCATTTTTAGCATTAAATTCCTTATAATTCTATTTTTAATCGTAACTGATGGTTTTCACATGAATCAGAAAAGGATGCGGATTTTTATGAAGGCAACAAGACTGTGACATCCCATGTCGACATTCCCTTCGCACATCGTTTTAAGTCTGACTAATGATGGATTGTGCAAGTTATCTGAGAGGAATCATAAAAAAGTGGAGATTCATTGAATTTTTAAAGAAATTTCGTCGACGCATGAAACACGCGATGTGTGATTCAGAGAAAATTTTACCAAACTCATCACGAACCTGACCTACATCCAAGTTGCACGTGTGACAGTCGAACGTGTCTTCGGATTCTATGCCGACACTCACCAAGGTAAATAGGTTGTGTGCATTGATTAAAAATAACGAAATTGCTGGAGAGAAATCGACGTCAATTTTTATGAAAGGCCGCAATTATTTCCAAGAATCGACAAATAATTACAACATATCACATATTCTAAAATTGAATGAATAGATTCGACAGAGAGAAAAAAGAAATTAAAATCTCACTTCACTTAAGAAAATGAATGTTAATTTGGTCAGTGGAAAGCTCTATGCAATTAATCACTAAATGAAAGAGATAATTTCTAATGGAGGGGGAACTCATTCCTTGATATGAAAAATAAAATTAAAGTCTGCGTGGGAAATTGGATTCTTGGCAGGTAAAGGTCATATAAATATACATGAATGGTAGAAAAAATCGAAAGTACTTCCTACGTGAAAAACAAGTCAGAAAAAAACTCCAAGCAGCATAAAAATCGTTGAATGGTTCTTGTACATTTAAGTGTCCGTTTTAATTCTTTTCACCGCCCAGACATGATATTTTGCCGGCAATATTTTTCACGCCTAATTGATGCTTGAAGGTGGGTTCAAAAAGAAGTTACGATCGTGCATGAGTTGGACTTTGCGGTCTGCAAATGTCAGTCAGTTTTTACTGAAGTCATCAAGTACTATAGTTGCGCAAATTAGCACAACACTCTAATCTAACTATGATTCCGTGCTATTTTGTATTTAGAAAAATATATTTAACATATCCAGAGAAAAATTTAAGACATTTATGAAATAACTAATGAATTTTCTTACTTATGAGCTGCACAAGAGCGAGTGTGAAATTGTGGCTCTTCAATATGAAGATGCATGGTTTCCATGCCAGCTTTCTACTCAGCACTCATCATTGCAAACAGTTGCTTTTTAAAACATTTTTACAATATAAATGAATGTATAAACTCTGCATATTGCTAGGGATTTCTATAAAATAACTGATTTAACAACGAAATGAATATGCCTAAAAGAAGAGTTGCGATACAAGGAGAGATTATATAATCCTCTTGATCGTTTTCTCGTTTTCTCGTGAATAAAATCTTTCTTTCAGAATCAGAATAGAAGGAACGAAGCGCAAAACAGGTCACGTTCTACAAATCATCATTAGTTTGCAGCGCGAAGCGGTAGATTATCCATGGACTGCTTCATGTGCGCACACCACTGTTGAGCCAAGAAAGAAAGTCGAGCAGTCGCTATAGAAACGTTTTCGAAAGACTTGGAGGCCATTGTGATCGAAATGAGAGCAATCGATATACGCAAAATAATATTACCTAACTGATTATGTACACCTTCGTGTCGAAATATTTTCTGTTTCTGCTCTTAGAACGCAATAAATTCCAACGTTTCTATTTCGCCCTGAGCACTACCGATTTCCTAAACGTAGATTTTTTTGGCCAATTGAAACTCTCATTCAATTTTCACTAAGTCTCAATAAGCACTAACCATTCAAATAAATATCAACACTCATTTTTTATTACGTAGTCAAATGAGCTCGTTTCAGATGGTTTTTACTTTAAAAAAAAAGTAAAAACAAATTATGCGAGTCTACTAAAAAAAGGTTATCTCGAGAATTCTACTTTTAATCTAGAATTTCCTGAGTGTTGGGACAAATTAGTTGAAATGTGTTTGTATGTTTTAGATGAGATTGTTTAAAATTTGTTTTGAAAATGCTGAGGAATTTGAATATATTTTAATTCAGTGAAAGTCATAAGGTTCTTCGTATGTGAGATATAAATATTTGTTGTTTTCTTAAGAATTTAAAAGTTGATCTAAAAAAGCATATACGCAATTTGAGCACATTAAACAGAAATCCAAACATAGTAATCACGTTAAAGAGGTAGACAATTATAGCGAATTAAAAAGCGATAAACGCGCTCTAACAGCGCGAACAACGATCCATCATGAATTAAAACGCAGGCTGGTTACCAGAACGTTCTAAAGTTCAGTTTGATGTTAAATCAAGGGTAAAATTGCCTAACAATAGACTTCTAGAAAAAAGTTACGCTTTTAGCTTCTGGTTAATGTAATCGTACTTTTCCCTTCCTTAGACCGCAAAAATTCCCGTTTCCTTTCAACTCCCAAGGAAGATCGAGTCATATTACTTTCTCTTTTGATGGCGCCTTCGTCGATTGATTGGATGGAAAAAAGGTAAGAAAAGGTTCGCGAGAGAGGAAAGAACCATAATTTTGGCGATAAAAAATGTTGCGGAACCTTTTTTAGGGAACGATCTTGAAAGGGAATGGAGAAGATAATTGGAGAAGTTTAAAAAATAGTAGAAGGAAAATTTGAAGAAGCAAGTTGCAGAGAATTTGAACAGCCTCCACGAAGGGGGTTAAATGGGGATTAAAATCATGTTATAAAAAAAGGATAACTGGATAACTTTAGAGATATAAAAATAAGAAAAACAAGGATGCAGAAAATGGTTGAAGAGCAATGTTAGAAGATCATTGTTAGAAAAATAGGGATGTTGAAACAGTTTGAGAGCAATTTTGGATAACAAGGATGGAGAAGAGAGTTGTAGAATAAGGTTTGGCGCATTACTGAGTGAATATACGGTTCACCTAACGGAAAGCTGCAGGATGTGCCTCCCGAAAAGTTATTAGAGGGAGATTATGAATCATAATCAAACATTGGAACTTTTATAGCTGTCACTCATATTCCAAACGCAAACCGGGATTCATTGTCAGAATTTCCCTGAAACCGCTAGCTTTCACTTCTACGAAGAATGCGAAGGCTGTGCATGCAGCTACACCTAGAATATAGTAGGTAGTAGGTACGGCGCGAGCGGCTCTCTCACTCTCCTTTTCTCTCTCACTATCCTTGTTCTTTCTCTGTTTCTTTCCAGACTATCGAGCAGGACAGAGAAGGACAATGAACGACAAACCGCAAAAGATAAAACGAGAGGGACATGTAAAGAGAGAGATAAGGAGCAAGAGAGAGAGGATTGAACGAGAGACTGTCCGAGAGATTTCAACGAGTGGAAGAAGGAAACTGGTTATACCCGGGCGCGTAGGCAGTCTGTACATACGTAAATACTCGCAAAAGGGTATTTCTATCTCTCCTGCTTCATTTAAGCCTCCCCCGAGGGTTCAGAGGAGTCTCGATCCCACCCACGCGATTTCAAATCTTCCACTAGAAGAGGGCCCGACAAGAGGGAATCCCGCGAATGATGAATCTGCGAAACGTGACGGATCGCCAAGGACCTGCCAAGTCAAGTACTATAATCGAAACCCGTTTCGGGTTCGAATCAACCATACCTTCGATGCTAGCCCTTCGCGAAAACAAATCCAGTTCTTCAATCTTCTGTATATATAGCTACATATACGTAATCCGTTATTTACTACTTTTCCATATAGCGCGCGATGATATCACGATAAATCTTCCGCAAGTGTAATAAAACCACTTTACAAGTTCAATAAACTTCAGTTCTATTTTTATTACTCGGTTCTTACCACGGTCTTATTTCTATGTTCTTTGCAGATAAGCTTCGAAAGCAATGTTGGGGAAAAATCTTGGGAAGTGAGGATGGAGAACAAAGTTAAAGGAGCTTATTGCAGAACCTTATTGGCAAACAATTTTTGCGGATGTATGCGGAGAACTAAGCTCGAGAACCTTTTTGAACACTAAGTTGAAGAATCATGTTAAACAACAAAATTCAGGAACAATATTTCAGAACTATAAGAGAAAAGATTGAAAAAGAAACAGAATTCTTTTTGAGAATAATCTTACAATTAGAAAGAAGAACGGAGAATTTTATCTATCAGTTATTTTATAAACGAATTTTGGGAACGAAGTACGAGAACTATATGCTTGACAAAAAAATGGTCCAATAGTATTACAATTAGAGAAGAATCTAGAAAAACAAGAATGGAGAACGTGCTTAGAGAACCTGATTAGAGAACAATCTTGGAAAAGAATGATGGAGAACATATTTTTGGAGAATTAAGTAACTCTAGATCATTTCAAGTAGTAGTTTGAGAAGGAACAATGGCAAATCACAAGCTTTCAAAGAACGGATAATTTTAAACATTAAGCATATGATTTGAAGTAGATTACCAAGAAAACTGCACCATATAGAGTAGAAAGGTTTAAGCAACTTCTAAGTTACGTAATACCAAGTTCGACCTATTTAAAGCAAAGCAGTTCGAAAATTGAAAAGAGAAAAAATGGATGCGATTTTTTAAGCTTAACCCAGTTAGAGAACGATCTTATATAATCAAGTTAGTAACAAGTTTAGAAACAAATTTAGTGACCAATTCTATTGTTCTTCTAGCGGAAAGCCCCAGTATCCGTAAACGCCAAAAGCTGATAGCAATCACTTAACAACCTTTACGAACTTTCTTTGCACTCAGTGCAATCTTAAAAAAAATTGATTAGCACCTCGCTAGGTCCTCAGATTCCAGAAACCTCTGTACCCTTCATTCCTTATAAAAATTGGCGGTGAGACCTATAATAATATAGACTAGCGAGTTGCACAAGCTTATAACCATAGAGGATACTGAGTTAGATTCCCGCCCATTTAGTTCCTAAGGAAGCTTCCGCAATCTTTCCTGGAATCAGCTGAGGAATTCCGTAATTGCGATTTTCTTGTGCGCTAATACTAGGTAACCGAGTAACCCGCGGAAGAATGCAACTGTTCGCGAAGGCTCCCCGGTTCACTCTCTCTCTCTTTCCTGCTCGAGGGAATCCTAGACGTAGTATCCGTATTTACGAGGGAGTCCCGTTATCACTGAAGATGGTGAGAGTGAGGCCGACGGAGATGATGTCTAGGTGAAGATCTAACTAAGGATCCTTAAGCTGAGTAGGTGTTTAACATTACCTTATGAGTGACGGGGGGTCCCTTTCGAGACGGCGGTTATGCCTCCGCCTTCAATATGGTACGTGTGTGAATGTCAAAGGTCTTATCACTTGAAACTGACAGTTTGGTGGATAATCCAGGAAAATAGAACCTTCAGACTGATTTCACGTTTTAGCACGAGTCCCGAACCGGTCCCGGACACTTTCATCGGTGCGCACGAGTCGGAGGATCCACGGTCGGAGTTGTCTCTGATGCGTCGGCTTTGTACGGACACGTATGTAAGGTACCAGTCCCGAAGGAGGCAAGAACTGCACAAGAGAAGAGAGCAGAGCAGCAGCAGTTAGCCGCCGTGCGGACAGCCTTGCCTCGCCGCGAGTGAGAGTTACAAGACGTTCACCATCTTGGCGAACTGCCTTGGCGCATGCGCCGTTAGCCGGGCAAGCTTGGGCCCCGTCAGGCCCCGTGACGTCAGAAATAGGACAAGGAGCTGGTGGCCTTTGGGAAGCCGAGGAGGGGACGGGCCACTGAACTGTCTTGTCTTCTCTTCTTCTCCCTTCTTTTCGCTTCAAATCCCTTCCCTTCCTTCTCTTACTGACTTGTCTACTCACTATACTACTTGAAGAGAGCGTTCGCTTGGTCCTCACTCGGTAGGGGGCGGAGGCGGTCCAGGGGACCCACAGCCCCGGGCCCCGCAATTTAAGGGAGCGCCTTGTCGCTTATTTAATAACCCTGATATAATCGCCGTCCTCCGTGCCCTAACGCCTAACCAGAGTCACGGAAGTTTATTCTAAATAACCTGCCGCTGCTTTCTGACCCTTACAAAAAGGAAGTATTGACTAAACTAGTCACTGAGGTTCTAATGAGCTACTGGAATTCAGAGCTGGCATTGTTGGCATGAAAAGTCTATAGCTCAATCTACTAATTAGATGGATAATTATGCCATGCATAATTTTTTAATTCCTATCTTAAAAAAGTGGTGTTACCAATTTATCGAAAACACTATGTTGTCGAAAACCTGATTATTTTCTTTGCCAAAATATTTCTGTCAATCAATCGAAAAGGTTATTTAAAGTGACATCATTTTTAATTGAAGAAATTATTATTATTGAACCATAAAAAATCTTTTAAAAATAAATAAGGTAAGTGAATATTTATTTTAAAAATTTGAAATTTAACAGATTATTTTGTATACTTTTTGGGCGTTTTTTTATTTATGATACATTATGATACATTTATAATACTATAAATGAATTCTTATCGTATATTTACAGATTGGTTTCATCAGAAATTATTGGAAATTTGTATTGCATGGCAGAAAAAAGTGCGGAATCAAGTAAATCCATACTACAAAGGTTTTTACTGATGCGAAACAATTTTAAAGCTTTCAAACTTGGAGTAAAAAAATTACGTCTAAAACTGTTTAGTTTCAGCAATAAAAATAAAAATTTGAATATGTTGTAATATATTTAATATACTTTAATATGATAATTTCTATTAATTTTGATGAGCTCCAAACTTATTTTTTATTTTTATTTTTATTTTTACGCCTTTGTTGAAAATAATAAAATCATTTGAAAATTGTAAAAAAATTCCAAAAACGAGAAATTAATCACTGTTCACAAAGGAACTTCAAATATACTAGCTAATTTAAATTAGGACGATTTGACTCTTGAATTGCTAATAAATCACTAATTTACACTCTCTAAATCTGAATTCGTCAAAAAATACTAATGAATACTATTAATACCTATAATTAATAGAACATTACTTATTTGATTAAGAAAGAAAATCTTAAACCAAGAAAGAGAGGATAAAAATAGCTGTTTTTATTCAAAATGAATCATCAATAATGGATTTTTATTGAATAAACTAGACCCAAAGACTGAAATTTCTCATTGAAACGAATTATAGTAGTTAATTATACTTTGCATGGATTAAGGAGAAACGTACCTCGCGTACCTGCTGATAATCTTCGTTTTTTTCGGTGCTAAGAGTACCTCAATAGCTCTGAGTAAAACCGCAATTTTATTTTAGATCGACTTGTTTATCAGAAAAAAGTTAAACTCCTTCCAAGGTTATATATTTCGATATATGTCAGTGTTGACAATAAAATTTTCCTAGAATAGCATAAAAGGTCACCAAAGAAAGAAAGAAAGAAGCTGCGATGATCGACAAGGGTTTCTGATATGTCTTTCCACCAACAATAAAAGTGATGGTCAATCTTGATTTAAAAAAAGTTTCTTTTTTTTCACAGACGACTTTTTTATATTTTCGCGAATCGCTTGAGTTACTTGGGTTAAAAAACATCGTGAGCAGGGTTAATGTCCTGATAATCCAGTCCGAGAAACGATGCTGTCGAGCTTCAGAAGATCAGAGAATTGATATAATAGATAGGGTTAGATCAAAATAATCCGCAAGAGATTTAGTCGAGTTCCGAAACCAATATTGCAGATATTGATCTGAAACAATCTTTTAATATGTTCAACGGATGGTCTTCAGTGGCAATCTTGATGATAGGAATAATAATGATGATGACTGTTGAAAATATTTGAATTAATTCCGAGCCTCAAACTTATACCAAGTATCTCAGAGTAATTAAAACTGGAGCATCCTTTTTAAGAGCAATATTGCAAAAAAATATACCATATACATATATATTTCCTATTCATTATTATGCCATAAATTAATATGTAATAATTAATCAATCATTATATTAATAGATTTGAGTCAAAATTGGCAGACTAAAAACTATTTCGTAATCCAATGTTAATAATTCATGTATTAAAAGATGCCTGCAATGTAAAAAAGTGTTGTGATATATTTTTTTCTTGTGGATCGACTTTGACCACCATTTCTTTCACTTTTCAGATTTTGTTAGGGATATTCAATGACATTGCCTTCAGGGCAGGTCGAACCTTGATCGAAGCTCCTTCCTTGTCTGGCTCGTTTCTTCTATTTTCACTTTTCTGTAGCATCCAAAAGACCAATATCAGATGTCGGTAATCCGAATAGCCTCTTCAATCACCTTCTACTTTATTCAAGACCAAAGGAAGTGCTCTTGAATGACGTTGAAATTGTTGTCCTTGAAAAGAAATTGTCGAGGATAGCATGAGTTTTTTTAGTTAGTCCAATTTACGGAGATCAATTAAGCCGCCCATAATGAATAAGTAGGTCAATTCATAAAAGTCACTTCAAAACCTCGAGACCATGTATCTTTATTCCCAGAAACAATAGTGCTATAATTGTGATAATTTGTTAAGAGAACTTGCACAATTTCTGTTTCTAAAAAGACATTTATTCAAAGGTAAAAAGGGGTCTTTTTAATTTATTAAAGTATTTTTCTGTGCAAAACTCGACCTTGAAAATGAATTGAATTTCTTGAGCGAATTTATAAGATATGGGAATAACTCATTATGAAATTATTTTTCACTTAAATAAGTTCCGTAAATAAATACTCAAGTAGGCATTAAACTAAGAAGTTAATTAAAAAGCAGTTTGTAGAGGAATTTCTGGTATTCAATCGATTGATTGAAGTTTCTATGCGACTATCAGCTTCAATGACTCAAGTAAGAAATTCATGTATTCATTTGTATGTGCGTATCGTTTTTTCAGTGAGAGTCGAATTAATGGGATGATTTCTTCTTTTTCAGCTTCATCTATCACACCTTTTAATTTATCAAACTTTCACGTACACTTATGTGCTTTTTAAATATGCACCGATCATCACCAATAATTGCATTTTTATGCACCTACAAATTAACTCCGTAGGAAAAGAACTAAGTAAATAACTTGGCGCAGTAATTTCACATAAAATCAATAAATAAAGATTTTTTCTTTTAATACAAATTTTAATTATGTAAGGATGATTGTTGACTATACAAAATTACGCTAAATCACACACACACATAAATATATATCTTCCCATATATTAAATATACTCTCACTTTCAGTTAATACATTCCTCCTTTCGAAAATTGTCCAATTTTTCATAATCGTTGAAAGATCAAAGAGTGAGGACTTCTCTGGCTTGAGAAAAGTATCAAATGTCTTTTAGGTAGCAGTCGACAGAAATACGTATGATCATATTGGCAAAGATGTTCGCGTGCATTAATATAATGATTATCTCCGGGTCTCAGCTCATTTATTCGAGAAGCCGGACAAATGCGAATGGAATCCTGGTATGCGGTGTCATCCGATTTTTGGTCCTTGACGCGATGCCTCTCCGGACCACCTGGCTGACGTGATGGCTCGTAAATTAATTCTTGAAGCAGAAAGCGAAGAGATTTACGGGGGAGGGGGGGGTGAACCAGTCGTTAAGTAGATAGGCTCTTTCGGGGTGAGACAAACAACTCCACTTTTCATACCGTTTTTTAAAGGTGCCGATTTACCGTAACTCAACTTTTTCTCTTTATTATGGACAAATTACTCGAATTATCATCTCTTTAAATGCATTTCCTGATGAAGACTTCTTATCATCACATGTGAGTCGTCCGCATGATGTAATGATTGGACTGAAGTATCAGACGTCTAATCAAACGAAAATAAAATTTTTTTTTCATTTTTTAACTGATAAATATAATGCAAAGAAGGTGAAAAACAATATTTAAAAATATGCGAATGTGCCTTAATTGGTTTAATAACACCCTTTGAAATATTCTAAAGCATTGTTTTTGACATTTGTATTATCTTTATCAGTTAAAAAAAGAACAAAAAATGAATTTTCGTAAGATTAGACGTTTGATACTTGAGCCCAATGATGTAATGCTAAAAAATTTGCATATCTATAACATTTATTAATTTTTGGCATCAAATTTCAGTGTGGAGAGTAGACTCTGAAGTCTGGAAAGGTGATGCTAGGTTTTATGGGTAGTCTGATGGTGTTAAATTTTTAGTAGAGTCGTAAATGGAGGTGTAAAAAGAGAAAATTCTTTCGAGTACGAGAATATTCGTAATCAATCTTCCTTTGCAGAATTTATGGGGATTTTAGTTCAGGTACTTGAAAAAGTAGAAAGGGAATTGGTTTTCTGTAAAAAATACTATATTCAGATGTAGAAGTCACTGGAATGATTGTTTTATGGCACTGAATGATAATAAATTTGAAAGAATCATTGATTTTTACTGAGAGTTAGGAGAATGTCATCTTATGTGACGCGATCTCAACGAAGACATTTTGTAGCTAAAGAGCAGAGACGTTAACCGACAGTACTATGCTAATTATTTCTGCGTTCAGAGATGCGTCCTTTCACTCATGATCCTTCTCGTACATCGAATATCATTGATCGTTAGACTATCACTTCGAAAGTGTAAACTGGAGGTTGTTTTGAGGTGGAGGTTGTTTTGATGCCAAGATGCTTATTAGCTCTTGGCCTGAGTACCTACTCTGAACTCTGTGAACAGACAGGCACGTCCACACCTGGAACATTTTTATCCCTCGCCGATTAAATAATCCAACCATTCCTGACATTACAACTTTCAATATTCTCCAGCAAGCGTTGGGCAAGGTGCTTTTTAAAAATATCAGTTACTGCATGAACTTCATAAATGAAATAACAAGTTATAATCGAGAAAGCAGTATATAAATTATTATGATTACTCGTGCAGAAATTGTCCTATTTTTCCCTTTTTAAAATGGGGTTCTGACGATGCCCTGTTCGGGATTCCTATTTTCAATAAAAATATTTTTATATAATTAGGCATTTATGGGATCACGATATAATAGTAATATCTCATTAATAACAATATTGTTGATAATGAAACAGGACTTCATTATGGTTGTATGAACTTAACACAGTTTTTCATGAAAATTATTATTAAACTATATTTTATGATTGTATATTTTCATAATTTTTATTAACAAAGAATTTAAAGAGACTGCAAAATATTACAAAAGTTTTGAAGTGAACTCAAAATATTTCAAAAAGTTTTTAATGGTTTACAGGTATTTCAACAAATTTCAGTAGATTTCAAGAAATTTAACATACTTTAAAAAATCCAAAAATATTTTTTGTTATGCAAATACTTCAAAATCTTCAATTTTTTGAAATCCTTTCACATTCTTTGATAACTCTGAAACTTCTTGAAAATTCATTTTAAAAGTATTTTATAATTCTTTTGAAAATTTTTATATTTACAAATATGTTTAAATAATTGATAATCCTTAAATGATTTGAAGTTTTTTTAAAAGTCTTTAAAATTCTTTAATATCATATATTCTGCATATATAATAAAATCCTTTTAAATTATCTAGTCACTTGAAATTTCCTGGAATCCCCTTAAATATTTTAATAGCATTTGAAAAATTATTTGAAAATCCTGCAATATCATTTAAAACCCCTGAAATACTTAAAACGAGTTTGAATTTTCTTTTAAATCCTTTAAAAATTCATTTCTTCAAATCTGAAATCCTTTAGCAAATCTTGAAATCTTTGACATTTTTTAAATCGTGTAAAAGCTCTTGAAAATCCTGAAATTCTTAAATTCTTGAGTTTATTTTACATCCTTTAAAATTCTTTAATATGAATTAAAACCCCTTACAATGCTTAATACATTTTTTTTAATTATTTGAAAACTAGTAAGGTAACTAATCATAACTAGGGAAAACTGTCCAGGACCCCATTAGGATCCCATAAAAATTTCTGCACGGATAGAATTCGGGATTAGGATGAAAAAATTCATCAAATGTGTTGATTTCATCAAAAATATTACCTGCAAATTTTCTTTTACTAAATTATTTCCAAAAATGAAAACAATTCAAAGGAATTGAACAAATGCAGAAGAATTCAAGTGAATTGAAAACAAATAAAAAAAACTAAGTATCATTTATTTTTCTTTGATATACACATTCGCCAACAATGAAAATCAG